>CM074292.1:2471852-2811852 GCA_037194245.1 Opsariichthys bidens
AATGACAATGGGTTCAGGAAAATAAACTTAATTTAAAAGGAACTCTAATTTTACCCATTAATATACTTGTGCATTAAATTGTGAAAAACAACAGCAGTGGTGATGGTCAATGTCAAAATTACTCACTTGTTACAACCATCAGATTCACTTCAGTGTAGAAATCTCTTGCTGTAGTTCTATCAACTCCACACTGGTACGTCCCAGAATCCTCTTCTCTCAGATTTCTGATGGTCACAGTGAAGACTGATGAACTTGTGTCGTTATACAGAGAGAATCTTCCAGAATTAACCCATTCATCTTTAATCTCAGTCTTGATGAGGTCAGGGCACTCTGACTTCTGTCCTTTACAAAAAAAATACTTTTCTTTTGCCTGAAGATTCGCATATTTGCATGTGATGTTGACTTGTCCACCTGAAGATACTGTGATGTTGACTTGTCCTCCTGAATTTTCTGTGTCACTGTTGGAGCTCACGATACCTACATCAAACCAGCAATTTAATAAAACACTTTAGTATTTTGATTATGAAGCTTCACAAAAATTCCCTCAGATTCTCACCAGGGATCATCATCAGAGTGAAAGTCAAGATGATCTTCATTCTTCTCTCTTTCTCTTGTATCAGTAGATTCAGTTCTTCTGAAGCTCTCTGTGTGTTTCAGTGTTTTCCTCATAAATGTGATGAGATTCAGACTTCCTCTTGTTTTATCTTCTGCTTCTGTTTGTGTCACAGGTACAAGTTTCTCATAATTATGCTCATGGCTTTTGAATGAAAAACACAAAAAAATTAAAATAAGTAGAAGTAGAGAGTGACAAACTTCTCACTCTTTCACTTCCCGTCTCTATTGTTCAAAGAAACTGTGAAGCGTTTTGTAATAATAGTGCACCAAAACATTTAAATGACAGGGTACATATCATTATACAGTCATTTTTTAATAGCTAAAATGCGTTTGGATTTCCACGATTAAAGGCAAGTGAAACTAAAACTATTGCAACTTTCATTTCAATACTGTGGAAATAAACTCTTGTTCTTGTGTTATAGGGTGAGTGCGGCTTGTTTCCCTATAAAGTTACAGGATAAGTACAATAAAAACACACAATCTGATATCACTGACTCAGAAACCTTTATTTGATACACAAATCATTTCAAATTTTGAAAAAAAAAACTAAATTTAGGTTAAACATCTGTTGCTCTCACACTTAAACCTCTCTCTTTCGGCATGAATCCAAATATTTCCATTGCACAAAGTTGGATGCCACACTTACTATTTATTATGTAAAGTGGTTCACACGTGTTCCAGTATTGATAGAAAGAAATAATCCTCTTCACATGAGCAAAAGGCATCACCACAGCAGCGCTCTCTCTGAACGGCACTACGGACCGTTATTTTACTTGATCTCAGTGCTGCGTTCGACACTGTAGATCATAAAATACTCCTAAGACCGACACAATTTTGTCTATTTAAACGGGGAAAAATCTGAGATAACAATAGTAAGCTAAGGAGTGCCTCAAGGATCTGTGTTAGGCCCTCTACTGTTTTCAATATTCTTGCTGCCACTCGGTAATATTATAAGAAAACATGGAATTAGTTTCCACTGCTATGCCGATGATACTCAGTTATATATTTCATCACGACCAGATGAAATCTGTAAATTATCCAAACTGACAGAGTGTGTTAAAGAAGTAAAACATTGGATGACCAGTAATTTTCTTCTATTAAATTCTGATTAGACTGAAGTATTTCTTATTGGACCAAAGACCAGTACACAGAATCTCTCAGACTACATTTAGAAGGATGTGCTGTTACTCCATCCTCGACAGTTAAAGATCTGGGTGTTATATTAGACAGCAACCTGTTCTTTGAAAATCATATTTCATTTAAAAACACCCTTTTTTCACCTCAGGAACATTGCCAAGATACGGAATATGTTCTCTATTTCTGATACAGAAAAGTTAATTCATGCTTTCATGACGTCTCCACCAGATTACTGTAATGCATTATTAGCTGGTTGTCCTGCTTCCTCTATAAACAAGCTACAATTAGTACAAAATGCAGCTGCTAGAATTCTTACCAGGTCAAGAAAATATGATCATATAACACCAATTTTATCATCTCTACACTGGTTACCCATTAAGTTCCGTATCGATTATAAAGTATTGCTAATGACCTATAAGGCTCTAAATGGTTTAGCTCCTGTGCACTTAACCGATCTTCTATTGCCCTACAATCCGTCACGCTCTTTAAGATCACAAAACTCTGGACTTCTGGTTGTATGTAGGATAGCTAAGTCCACTAAAGGAGGGAGAGCGTTTTCACATTTGGCTGTGAAACTCTGGAATAGCTGTATTGTGTATCGTGAAAAGCGCTATACAAATCAATTTTGAATTGAATTCTGAATTGAATCCATCTGTCCAACATATTTTTTCTTTATTCTTTTTGAATTACATTTTCTTGCCCCATCCATCAACCCATCCATTCATCCATCCAATCATCCATGCATCCGCCCATCCATACCCAAATTCATGCATCTATCCATCCATCCATTCATCCATCTATAAATGTAACCATTTCTGCATCTACAAATCCTCCATCCATCCATCATCCATCCAATCATTCATCCAACCATCCATAAAACTCATGACTCCCATCATGCACTGCAGCAGGAAGTATGTCCCACTGTTGAGATTCGTATGCTGATTCTTGATGTTTGTGTCTGAACAACACTTCATTTAAACAAATCAGCTTTTTAATAAATGCAACTCATTTGTCTGGGTGAAAAGGGGAAACTGTGTCTCTAGTTTTGAGAGGCAAATAATATTATAGTTAACTTTGAAAATCAAACATGGAAATGAAAAAACAAGGATTGTAGCTGCTTGCGTTGTTAAACATTCTTTGGTTGATAAGAAGTTTGAAGTTAAAAAGACTACCTGTGCTCATTAGATGAAGAAAAGTTATTAATTTGACTTTAACTGGAGCAAATTAGTTGAGTTAAAAAGTGGACCTTATTTTTTCAAGTTGGCTCAACTTTATTTTTATTTTTTTACAGTGTGAAGCCCCTCGAGTGAACTTTAAAGAACCCTTTATGCCAAACATGTTCTAAGGAAGGAGAAATGTCTTCAGTTATTGCATAATACCTTCATGTTTAATAGGCTTTTTATTTTTTTCTAGAAATAAAGTATCTTTACAAGCTCCTTAATTCATAAACTTTAAATAAAATAAAAAAATGAATTTAAACAAAATCAAATCCCATGATGGAAACCTAATAAATGTTCTAAACATGAATCACCTACCAGATCCCTTTAAGGTTCTATTTAAAACAGCATAAACCACACTAGAAGAATCAAAGGGGGTTTGTGGGTAATTGAGTGTTGTCGTAAACAGCGTTAGACGGATCAGAGGGGTTTGTGGGTAATTGAGCGTTGTCGTAAACAGCGTTAGACGGATCAGAGGGGTTTGTGGGTAATTGAGCGTTGTCGTAAACAGCGTTAGACGGATCAGAGGGGTTTGTGGGTAATTGAGCGGTGGCGTAAACAGCGTTAGACGGATCAGAGGGGTTTGTGGGTAATTGAGTGTTGTCGTAAACAGCGTTAGACGGATCAGAGGGGTTTGTGGGTAATTGAGTGTTGTCGTAAACAGCGTTAGACAGATCAGAGGGGTTTGTGGGTAATTGAGTGTTGTCGTAAACAGGGTTAGACGGATCAGAGGGGTTTGTGGGTAATTGAGCGGTGTCGTAAAATGGCGTTAGACGGATCAGAGGGGTTTGTGGGTAATTGAGCGGTGGCGTAAACAGGGTTAGACGGATCAGAGGGGTTTGTGGGTAATTGAGCGGTGTCGTAAACGGCGTTAGACGGATCAGAGGGGTTTGTGGGTAATTGTGCGATGGCGTAAACGGCGTTAGACGGATCAGAGGGGTTTGTGGGTAATTGAGTGTTGTCGTAAACAGGGTTAGACAGATCAGAGGGGTTTGTGGGTAATTGAGCAGTGGCGTAAACGGCGTTAGACGGATCAGAGGGGTTTGTGGGTAATTGTGCGATGGCGTAAACGGCGTTAGACGGATCAGAGGGGTTTGTGGGTAATTGAGTGTTGTCGTAAACAGGGTTAGACGGATCAGAGGGGTTTGTGGGTAATTGAGCAGTGGCGTAAACAGCGTTAGACGGATCAGAGGGGTTTGTGGGTAATTGAGTGGTGTCGTAAACGGCGTTAGACGGATCAGAGGGGTTTGTGGGTAATTGTGCGATGGCGTAAACGGCGTTAGACGGATCAGAGGGGTTTGTGGGTAGTTGAGCGGTGGCGTAAACAGCGTCAGACGGATCAGAGGGGTTTGTGGGTAATTGAGTGTTGTCGTAAACAGGGTTAGACGGATCAGAGGGGTTTGTGGGTAATTGAGCAGTGTCGTAAACAGCGTTAGACGGATCAGAGGGGTTTGTGGGTAATTGTGCGATGGCGTAAACGGCGTTAGACGGATCAGAGGGGTTTGTGGGTAATTGAGCGGTGGCGTAAACAGCGTTAGACGGATCAGAGGGGTTTGTGGGTAATTGAGCGGTGGCGTAAACAGCGTTAGACGGATCAGAGGGGTTTGTGGGTAATCGAGCGGTGTCGTAAACAGCGTTAGACGGATCAGAGGGACTTGTGGGTAATTTAGCGGTGGCGTAAACAGGGTTAGACAGATCAGAGGGGTTTGTGGGTAATTGAGCGGTGGCGTAAACAGGGTTAGACGGATCAGAGGGGTTTGTGGGTAATTGAGCAGTGTCGTAAACAGCGTTAGACGGATCAGAGGGGTTTGTGGGTAATTGAGCGGTGGCGTAAACGGCGTTAGACGGATCAGAGGGACTTGTGGGTAATTTAGCGGTGGCGTAAACAGGGTTAGACAGATCAGAGGGGTTTGTGGGTAATTGAGCGGTGGCGTAAACAGGGTTAGACGGATCAGAGGGGTTTGTGGGTAATTTAGCGGTGGGGTAAACAGGGTTAGACAGATCAGAGGGGTTTGTGGGTAATCGAGCGGTGTCGTAAACAGGGTTAGACAGATCAGAGGGGTTTGTGGGTAATTGAGCAGTGGCGTAAACAGGGTTAGACAGATCAGAGGGGTTTGTGGGTAATTGAGCGGTGTCGTAAACAGGGTTAGACAGATCAGAGGGGTTTGTGGGTAATTGAGCGGTGTCGTAAACAGCGTTAGACGGATCAGAGGGGTTTGTGGGTAATTGAGTGTTGTTGTAAACAGCGTTAGACGGATCAGAGGGGTTTGTGGGTAATTGAGCAGTGGCGTAAACAGGGTTAGACGGATCAGAGGGGTTTGTGGGTAATTGAGCGGTGGCGTAAACAGCGTTAGACGGATCAGAGGGGTTTGTGGGTAATTGAGTGTTGTCGTAAACAGCGTTAGACGGATCAGAGGGGTTTGTGGGTAATTGAGCAGTGGCGTAAACAGGGTTAGACGGATCAGAGGGGTTTGTGGGTAATTGAGCGGTGTCGTAAACAGCGTTAGACGGATCAGAGGGGTTTGTGGGTAATTGAGTGTTGTCGTAAACAGCGTTAGACGGATCAGAGGGGTTTGTGGGTAATTGAGCAGTGTCGTAAACAGGGTTAGACGGATCAGAGGGGTTTGTGGGTAATTGAGCAGTGTCGTAAACAGGGTTAGACGGATCAGAGGGGTTTGTGGGTAATTGAGTGTTGTCGTAAACAGCGTTAGACGGATCAGAGGGGTTTGTGGGTAATTGAGCGGTGGCGTAAACAGGGTTAGACGGATCAGAGGGGTTTGTGGGTAATTGAGCGGTGTCGTAAACAGTGTTAGACGGATCAGAGGGGTTTGTGGGTAATTGAGCGGTGGCGTAAACAGCGTTAGACGGATCAGAGGGGTTTGTGGGTAATTGAGCGGTGGCGTAAACAGCGTTAGACGGATCAGAGGGGTTTGTGGGTAATTGAGTGTTGTCGTAAACAGGGTTAGACAGATCAGAGGGGTTTGTGGGTAATTGAGCGGTGGCGTAAACAGCGTTAGACAGATCAGAGGGGTTTGTGGGTAATTGAGCGGTGTCGTAAACAGCGTTAGACGGATCAGAGGGGTTTGTGGGTAATTTAGCGGTGACGTAAACAGCGTTAGATGGATCAGAGGGGTTTGTGGGTAATTGGGTGCTTTTGCCGTCAATCCTGATGTCTTTAATTTCTTCGTAAATGATCAGTGTTTGAGGAATCTGGGAATAGAAAGAGAAATTATTTTCAGTTTTGATGAGGTCATCAAACACGTTCTTATATCAAACAATTTGACTTTACAAACCGCTTCACTGAGTTCTGTTCCAGGTTCAGATAGTTTAGAATCAGCGCCTGTAATAATAAACACTGCATTCAGAGTCATTTCACAATGACGCTCAAGATATGAGTTTAGTTGTGACCAGCAGGGGAAGCAAGATTTTTCTATTCACTCTTTCCTCAGACAACAATGAGATTCGCTGTCAAACAACTGCAAACATTATTCTGACAAATAAATGACTATGACAAACTTCTAAGCTGTAACATAGAAAGTTTCCTGAACAATAGCCAAAGATCTGAGAACATTGTAAGCTGGTTTACCTCGAGTCTGACGCTTGTAGAGAGTCACGATGAATGACATGAATCCAGTGATGAGCAGCAGCAGAATCACAGTCACACCGATGATCAGAGATGATGATGATGGTGATGATGATGATGTAGATGATGATGAAGATGATGATGTTGGTTTTGATGATGATGATGGTGATGGTTTTGATGATGGTGATGATGTTGGTTTTGATGATGATGATGGTGATGGTTTTGATGATGGTGATGATGTTGGTTTTGATGATGATGTTGGTGATGGTTTTGATGATGGTGATGATGTTGGTTTTGATGATGATGTTGGTGATGGTGATGTTGATGAGGATGATGTTGGTTTTGATGATGATGTTGGTTTTGATGATGACGATGATGGTGATGATGATGTTGGTTTTGATGATGATGGTGATGGTGATGAGGATGATGTTGATTTTGATGATGATGATGATGATGTTGGTTTTGATGATGATGATTGTGATGATGATGTTGGTGATGGTGATGTTGATGAGGATGATGATGATGATGGTGATGATGATGATGTTGGTGATGGTGAGGTTAATGAGGATGATGTTGATTTTGATGATGATGATGATGGTGATGATGATGTTGGTGATGATGATGATGATGATGTTGGTTTTGATGATGATGATTGTGATGATGATGTTGGTGATGGTGATGTTGATGAGGATGATGATGATGATGGTGATGATGATGATGTTGGTGATGGTGAGGTTAATGAGGATGATGTTGATTTTGATGATGATGATGATGGTGATGATGATGTTGGTGATGATGATGATGATGATGTTGGTTTTGATGATGATGATTGTGATGATGATGTTGGTGATGGTGATGTTGATGAGGATGATGATGATGATGGTGATGATGATGATGTTGGTGATGGTGAGGTTAATGAGAATGATGTTGATTTTGATGATGATGATGATGGTGATGATGATGTTGGTGATGTTGATGAGGATGATGTTGGTTTTGGTGATGGGAATGATGATGAAGATGCTGGTGATGATAATGATGATGTTGACAAAGTCGGTGGAGTTGGCTGTAGTTCTAAATTTAAGGAAAAACATTTTCCGTTTCAAACAGTTTATACTTTTTCAAGCTTTAAAAACTTTAGAAAGCCCATCAATTTTCCTTTGGTAAATCTTCATGAAGTTTGATTGTTATAAACCTTGAGTCTATTGAGATCTACATCAGACACACATCCTGCCTCACATTATGATCCTTCTACACCTTCAGATATAAATATCCCACAACACAACCTGAGATCATATCAATATTTACACACATCTCCAACAGAACAGACGATCTAAAAGTGCTTCCATTTCTGTAAGACTCGGTTTAGCTCATTGTTGTCTTGTTTAGAGGATCATTTAGACATGTTTAAATATTTTACTGCAGCAAGTGAATTTCAGCTTTTCTGAACTTCCTGTTGACTAATAAAGTCTATCAGTGCCGACATTTGCCCTTTAACATGATCTGTGCTCAACATTGCTCAAAAATAACAATCTTGAATCAAGATGCAAAATGACAAAAATGAAGTGAGTTTATGCTTAAATAAGTGACAATGGGTTCAGGAAAATGAACTTAATTTAAAAGGAACTCTAATTTTACCCATTAATATACTTGTGCATTAATTTGTGAAAAACAACAGCAGTGGTGATGGTCATTGTCAAAATTACTCACTTGTTACAACCATCAGATTCACTTCAGTGTAGAGATCTATTTCTCTAGTTCTATCATCTCCACAGTAGTACGTCCCAGAATCCTCTTCTGTCAGATTTCTGATGGACACAGTGAAGACTGATGATCTTGTGTCGTTATACAGAGAGAATCTTCCAGAATTAACCCATTCATCTTTAATCTCAGTCTTGATGAGGTCAGAACACTCTGACCTCTGTCCTTTACAAAAAAAAAACTTTTCTTTTGCCTGAAGATTTTTCTCATATTTGCATGTGATAGTGACTTGTCCTACTGAAGATACTGTGATGTTGACTTGTCCTCCTGAAGATACTGTGATGTTGACTTGTTCTCCTGAAGATACTGTGATGTTGACTTGTCCTCCTGAAGATACTGTGATGTTGAATCGTCCTCTTAAATTTCCTGCCACACTGATGTCGCTCACGACACCTACAACAAGAACACACTTTAATAAAACACTTTAGTATTTTGACTATGAAGCTTCACAAAAATTCCCTCAGATTCTCACCAGGAATCATCATCAGAGTGAAAGTCAAGATGATCTTCATTCTTCTCTCTTTCTCTTGTATCAGTAGATTCAGTTCTTCTGAAGCTCTCTGTGTGTTTCAGTGTTTTCCTCATAAATGTGATGAGATTCAGACTTCCTCTTGTTTTATCTTCTGCTTCTGTTTGCATCACAGGTACACGTTTCTCATAATTATGCTCATGGCTTTTGAATGAAAAACACAAAAAAATTATAATAACAAGAAGTAGAGAGTGACACACTTCTCTCTCTTTCACTTCCCGTCTCTATTGTTCAAAGAAACTGTGTAGCTTTTTGTAATAATAGTGCACCAAAACATAAAGGCTTTTTTTAAATGACAGGATGCATATCATTATACAGTCATTTTTTAATAGCTAAAATGCGTTTGGATTTCCACGATTAAAGGCAAGTGAAACTAAAACTATTGCAACTTTCATTTCAATACTGTGGAAATATATTCTTGTTCTTGTGTTACAGGGTGAGTGATGCTTGTTTCCCTGTAAAGTTACAGGATAAGTACAATAAAAACACACAATCTGATATCACTGACTCAGAAACCTTTATTTGATACACAACTCATTTCAAATTTTGAAAAACAACTAAATTTAGGTTAAACATCCGTTGCTCTCACGCTTAAACCTCTCTCTTTCGGCATGAATCCAAATATTTCCATTTCACAAAGTTGGATGCTATACTTACTATTTATTATCTAAAGTCGTTCACACGTGTTCCAGTATTGATAGAAAAAATAATCCTCTTCACATGAGCAAAAGACATCACCACAGCAGAGCTCTTGCTGAACGGCACTACGAACAATTTAAATTGAGTATTGTAACTTCTATATCTTTTGACTGTTTTTTTTATTTTTATAATGAACAAACTGCGATGTCACGTATGCAGTGCTTTGTTGTGTGTGCGTGAGGTGCCAGTGCGATGGGTGGAAAACCATCCCACACTGATCAGACTTTCCATGACCCAACAAACACCGATTAAACATCTTCAGTCGGGTGAAAACAGACTCCGACCAACTCCAACAGACGCCAACAGGAGTATCAGCACCGATCCAACAAACTCCAACAGACGTGTTTGAGGGTGCGCTGTGAATTAGCCTTTAAAAACATATGGATTCTAAAGATTTGGAGTACAGCGAACAGATAAAACGGTTGTGATTTGTGAATTTATGTTGTGTTTTGGTGTATCTTATGGTTGAATTGTCAGTCGCTGCAGGAGAAACACCTTCTGTGTCTCACAGCAAACAAACGAAATGTTACAAAATGGTTAAACAATTATTCATGTTAAGGTTTCAGAGTGTAGTTCTGTTTAACATTATGTGAGTTTGCAGCACAAGTCACGATCAGAAATGTTATTTCATATTAAGTAGATGAACTGCATTCAATAAATTAGACTGAAAACATGTCTTGATATGACAGTTTAATACAACAGATTCAACACATCAATTTCACGATTTTAATATTGAAACATGGGAATTCACAAATACAAAAATGATTTACGATGCTGCTAATACACAAGTGTTTTTACATTTTAGTGCTATAAATACGTCAATATTGTACGTTTTTTGTGTGTGTGAAAACGTTAAGTAAATGTACTTGTGGTAGAACCAAACTACATAAAAACACACAAATTCTCATGAGATCATGTTGCATAAACAGTGCTAGTATCAGAGGGGTTTGTGGGTAATTGTGGAGTAGTATAAACAGTGCTAGTATCAGAGGGGTTTATGGGTAATTGTGGAGTAGCATAAACAGTTCTAGTATCAGAGGGGTTTGTGGGTAATTGTGGAGTAGTATAAACAGTGCTAGTATCAGAGGGGTTTATGGGTAATAGCTTGGTTTCACGTGACATCACGCTGCTATAACACGAGAGCGCGAAATTGAGATGGAGGGCAGGAAGTGAGTAGCTGAGGATCCGGCGTCTGAAAAATGCCAATGTTTTGTGTAGTTTACGGCTGCTCCAATCGTTTAAAATCGAGAAAAAGGAAAGGGTTTTATAGAGTACCGAAGATTGTCACTCATAAAGGTGAGAAATATCAAAAGCTCACTGAGACAAGCCGTAAAAAGTGGATTTCCAACGTATGTCTGGGGTCGGGAGGAGCAGAGTCTGTTAATGCCCGTGTCTGCAGCGACCACTTTGTCGTAGGTATGTTAACGTAGCTAGCCAACGTGTTTTTTATGTCTGTGCTTATATAGCATTAGGTTGTCGTTAAATGCTCATTTACTTAGTAATGATTATTAAGTTAGCGGTAGTCTAATGTGGACTTCATTGGGGATTTTTAGGCTGCCCTAGCGCTTTGGGTGACGTTGAGTCGGTAGATTGGGCTCCGACGGTCAACCTAGATTAAAAAACTAAGCCCAAATCAGAGGCGTCTCTAAAACGAGAGCAGAAGATGAATCTCAAGGAAAACCAACAAAGACGGTTGGAATGTGCAGAGGCTATGTTGGATCTCCAACAGACAGATGGGAGCCCAGATTTGACGCAGACAGCCGAAAGCTCTGAGCCGAAGCACCCAGCTGACAACAACCCACAATCAGAGGGGATCAGTGGGAACACGGGTCACGTCCAACATATCTGTTCACTAATTCTTTGTATCTATTTCTTGAAACTGGTTCTACATTATAAACTGTGTCATCATAATCACGTGACTGAAACCCAGCTATTTTGGAGTAGTATAAACAGTGCTAGTATCAGAGGGGTTTGTGGGAAATTCTGGAGTAGTATAAACATCTTGGTTACGTATTTAACCCTCGTTCCCTGAAGGAGGGAACGGAGACGTACGTCGGAACTAACCTGACGAATTGGGATATCTTCGAGTGTAAACTAAACGAGCCAATGAAGATTGGCGTGCGAGCTTTCGCGTGCCGCACTCCATCCCTGCGAGCGGATATAAATACGGAAGCAGCAGCTCTTGCACTTTGTTTTTCGCTGAGGAGACGAGCAGTGGTCTGCGCTCAGCGGGGTACAGGAACTGTGGCGACGGGATGTACGTCTCCGTTCCCTCCTTCAGGGAACGAGGGTTACATACGTAACCGAGACGTTCCCTTTCAGTCGGTCACGTTCGACGTACGTCGGAACGTAAGTTGCAGCATCCCGGCGCGCACTAGGGACGGAGAAGGGACCGGACTTACGCCAGGGAAGTCTAATGCTGTTCAGCATGACCCACTCAGTAAGACTGGATAACACTGGGAAAGCATGCCCACTGGGGATGCTGCGGAGACTACAACCTACCCGAAGGGAGGAAAATTATGTGGGAATGTACATATGGACTGGCCGTGGGCAGTGCACATATGAAGTCCCTGGGATGGCTCCGGCCTAGGTAGGGGGGAGACACATCTAGCAGGGACAGCAGAGCGGGCTCTGCTGAGGGAAAGATACGGGCTTACCTAGGAAGACTACCGTGGATATTACACATATGGGACCGCCGTAGGGGTCACAACATACGGAACCCAGTTTAGCAGAGGCAGTAAGCGTGCTTAAGCCTAGCAACAGACACTCCGCAATGTCCGAAGTTGCAAGGGGTGGCGGAGGACTCAACAGGGTTCGCCAACTGGGGAACTCTACTGGAGCAAATAGACGCACGTTTCCGGCCCAGCGGGCGGGAGTGGCGTATGCAAACGGATACGAGAAAGGGTTCTTTCTAGTGTCTGCTTGCCCTCAACCCGAGCGGGCAAAGCATGCCTTGGGACTGATAAGCCGAGGCAATGGCGTCCACTACCCAGTGGGCCATCCTCTACTTGGAGACAGCCTTTCCCTTCTGCTGGCCTCCATAACAGACAAAGAGCTGGTCTGAGGTCCTGAAGCTTTGAGTTCTGTCCACGTACAGACGCAGAGTGTGGACGGGACAGAGCAAAGCCAGGGCTGGGTCTGCCTCCTCAGAGGGCAGCGCTTGCAGGTTCACTACCTGATCTCTAAAGGGAGTGGTAGGAACCTTGGGCACAGATCCTCTACCCGGGGGTGAGTTTGCTCTTGTCCCAGTTGACCCGAAGACCCAACCGGCTGAGGTGAGCTAACACCAGGTCCCTGTGTTCGCACAACTGCTCTCGCGAGCGAGCTAGGATCAGCCAGTCGTTGAAATAGTTGAGGATGCGAACGCCCTGTCCCTTGAGCGGAACAAAGGCCGCCTCCGCAATCTTGGTAAAGACACGGGGCGACAGGGCCAGCCCAAAGGGTAGGACCTTGTACTGATATGCCTGACCCTCGAATGCAAACCGTAGAAAGGGTGAAAGTACGCATCCTTCAGGTCGATTGCTGCAAACCAATCTTGGGGACGGATGCATTCGAAAATGCGTTTCTGCATCAACATCTTGAACAGCTGCCTGTGAAGGGACCGATTCAAGACTCGCAGGTCCAAGATTGGCCGTAACCCACAGCCTTTCTTGGGTACAATGAAGTAGGGGCAGTAAAACTGGCTCTATTGCGTCCTTAGCCGGTAGGACTGCAATCTCCGCCTGAAGCACAGGAGCATCGTTCACATCCACACGAGTGAAATGGATGCCCCTGAACACTGGGGGATGCCAGGCGAACTGAATCACATAGCCGAGTCTGATCGTGTGGATGAGCCAGCGGGATGGCTGGGAAGCACTAGCCAGGCTTCCAGACTCCGCACCAGCGGGACCTACAGCACAACAGACGTACCCGCGGGGGGGCAGCGAGGCGGAGCCAGGGAACCTGACTCAGACGGCAGAGCGGCAGAGTGATAGTGCGCGTGGGAGACGGCACGGGGGCGGCCTCGACCAGCACACTGCCCTCTGCTGGCGAAATGAGAGGGGGCTGAGGGTGGCCAGGCATGGCATGACACACTGCCAGATGCTCCCTCTTGTGACCCAGAGGAAGTGGAAACTGCTCTTTTATTGAGAATGTGGGAACAGAAAGAAAAGGAAACAAAGGATTCTCCACCCAGCTCTCCTCCGGGGGAGGGAGGGAGCGGTGCCTTCACCGTCTCCCGAGAAGCAGCTCCAACCTCCTCCGGGTCGCCTGTCTCAGGACCGCTTTCTGGTACGTTTGCCACCTGGCTTGGCTGCAGGCTGAGCAGGCTGGGCACCACGTCCGCGACCGGCTCCTGCGGTCTGCTGGGTGATGGCTGCTGCTTTGTAGACTTCGCAGGGGCAGAGGACGACGCAGGTGGGCGACGAGCAGACGAGGAGGCCGCCACCGGCGGCTGGGTGGAGGCAGCAGCTGCACGCGGGGGCAGGACATGCTTCAGGGCCTCCATCTGCTTCTGTGCGGCCGAGAACTGTTGGGCGAAGCTCTCGACCGCGTCGCCGAATAGCTCAACCTGGGACACAGGGGAGTCCACGAACCGATATTTATTATATATTCCTCATGTCCACCAGGTTGAGCTAGAGATGGCGCTGCTGAACCACCATCGCCATGACCTTGACCACCATCGCTTGATCAACCGAGCGCGCAGTCAGCTTCGTCGCCCGCAGGGCGATGTCGGTGGCGGTCGCAGCTCTTCCACGAGCTGTTTATCAAGACCGCCCTGGGGCAAGTCACGAAGTGCCTTGGTCTGGTAGAACTGCAGTAACACCGTGGCATGCAGGGCAGATTCAGCCTGCCCACAGGCTCTGTAAGCCTTGTCCGTTAGATTGGACGAGAACTTACAGGCCCGGGACGGGAGGCGCGGGTTACCCCGCCAATTGGACACAGTTGCATCGCGACGGCGCGCTCAACTGGGGGGGATCCCCAATTACCCCTTAGCTGCACCGCCATCCAGGACGGTGAAGGCGGAGGAGGGACCCGACCGGTTTCGGATTGAAAAAGTTGTCCTCCACGATCTAGTCACCTCCTCATGCACGTCCGGAAAGAAAGGAACCGGGGCAGAGCGCTGAGAACCAGCACGGGCTGCCCCGAGAAACCAATCGTCCAGCCGGGAGGGTTCGGGACACAGTGGAGGGTTCCACTCGAGCCCGATACTCCCAGCGGCCCGGGCAAGCATGGCTGTCAATTCTGGATCTGGCTTGGAAAACGGCACTCTCCCAGAAGGAGGCAGCGCATCCGAGCCTTCATCTCCAAATGACTCAAAACTACCTTCTGATGCCGCGATCGACATCTAATCATCAGCTGGCGCCAAAAGAGACGGCTGGTTGCTCATGAGAGGGACCAACGCGCTCCTCTGGCATCACCACAGGTTGCGGTGCGTATGAGGGACCAGGGACCCTACGGAGACTGGCTCGGCGGGGAAGCCAGATCTCCCGGTCTATCCGCGGAAGTAGTGACCCTCCGGGGGGGCGCTAGATCGGGGGATAGGGACGGGGGCTTGGCCTTGAGAACCAAGGTAAGCAAGCCACGATCTCAACACCACGATAGTGATGTTCCCACAATGAGAACATGAACTATCCACAAAAGCTGCCTCAGCGTGCTGAACGCCCAAACACGTGATGCAGCGATTGTGCCCGTCAGCTGGTGACAGGGAACGACCGCATCCAGTAGCGCATGAGCGGAATGACATCTTAAAAAAGACGCACTCGACGCTTGTGAAGGAAATTGAAGCTCTTTTGGTTAAAGTTCTGAAGTACACAGGGATTCACCGCGGCGCTACTGCAAGGTTTATACCAACCAGCAGAGTGCGCTCAGCCAGACCAAATCGCAACCCTTCTCACTCTCTTTCTGCTCTGAGTTTGCTGTGAAAACAGCAGTTGGGATGGCCGTTGGATTGTGGGATCGCTGTCGCGCCTTCACACCAGCACAGACACTTCACACAGAGGCTCCCTTCTCTCGTACACTCTCCGAGACGTTCTGCAGACAACTGCACGGCTCCGAAGCGAAAGACAAAGTGCGAGCGCTGCCGCTTCCGTGTTTATACCCACTCGCAGGGGCGGAGTGTGGCACGCGAAAGCTCGCACGCCAATCTTCATTGGCTCGTTTAGTTTACACTCGAAGATGATAGGGCTCTCGTGCGATATCCAAATTCATCGGGTCAGTTCTGACGTACGTCGAATGTGACCGACTGAAAGGGAACAGTGCTAGTATCAGAGGGGTTTGTGCGTAATTGTGGAGTAGTATAAACAGTTCTAGTATCAGAGGGGTTTATGGGTAAATGTGGAGTAGTATAAACAGTTCTAGTATTAGAGGGGTTTGTGGGTAATTGTGGAGTAGCATAAACAGTTCTAGTATCAGAGGGGTTTATGGGTAAATGTGGAGTAGTATAAACAGTTCTAGTATTAGAGGGGTTTGTGGGTAATTGTGGAGTAGCATAAACAGTTCTAGTATCAGAGGGGTTTGTGGGTAATTGTGGAGTAGTATAAACAGTGCTAGTATCAGAGGGGTTTATGGGTAAATGTGGAGTAGTATAAACAGTTCTAGGATCAGAGGGGTTTGTGGGTAATTGTGGAGTAGCATAAACAGTTCTAGTATCAGAGGGGTTTGTGGGTAATTGTGGAGTAGCATAAACAGTTCTAGTATCAGAGGGGTTTGTGGGTAATTGTGGAGTAGTATAAACAGTGCTAGTATCAGAGGGGTTTGTGGGTAATTGTGGAGTAGCATAAACAGTTCTAGTATCAGAGGGGTTTGTGGGTAATTGTGGAGTAGTATAAACAGTGCTAGTATCAGAGGGGTTTGTGGGTAATTGTGGAGTAGTATAAACAGTGCTGGTATCAGAGGGGTTTGTGGGTAATTGTGGAGTAGTATAAACAGTGCTAGTATCAGAGGGGTTTGTGGGTAATTGTGTAGTAGTATAAACAGTGCTGGTATCAGAGGGGTTTGTGGGTATTTGTGGAGTAGCATAAACAGTTCTAGTATCAGAGGGGTTTGTGGGTAATTGGGTGCTTTTGCCGTCAATCCTGATGTCTTTAATCTCTTGGTAAACGATCAGTATTCGAGGAATCTGGGAATAGAAAGAAATTATTTTCAGTTTTGATGAGGTCATCAAACACGTTCTTATATCAAACAATTTGACTTTACAAACCGCTTCACTGAGTTCTGGTCCAGGTTCAGACAATTCAGCGGCTGAATCAGGGTCTGTAATAATAAACACTGCATTCAGAGTCATTTCACATTGATGCTCAAGATATGAGATTCACACTGACCAGCAGGGGAAGCAAGATTTTTCTATTCACTCTTTCCTCAGACAACAATGAGATTCGCTGTCAAACAACTGCAAACATTATTCTGACAAATTAATGACTATGACAAATTTCTAAGCTGTAACATAGAAAGTTTCCTGAACAATAGCCAAAGATCTGAGAACATTGTAAGCTGGTTTACCTCGAGTCTGACGCTTGTAGAGAGTCACAATGAATGACATGAATCCAGTGAAGAGCAGCAGCATAATCACAGTCACACCGATGATCACAGATGATGATGATGGTGATGATGATGATGTAGATGATGATGATGATGATGTTGGTTTTGATGATGATGATGATGGTGATGATGATGTTGGTTTTGATGATGATGTTGGTGATGATGATGGTGATTTTGATGAGGATGTTGGTTTTGATGATGATGATGGTGATGATGATGTTGGTGATGGTGATGTTGATGAGGATGATGTTGGTTTTGATGATGATGTTGGTGATGTTGATGAGGATGATGTTGATGATGATGATGATGTTGGTTTTGATGATGATGAAGATGGTGATGATGATGAAGATGATGGTGATGATGATGAAGATGATGACGATGAAGATGAAGATGATGATGAAGATGATGACGATGATGATGATGATGAAGAAGAAGATGATGATGATGATGAAGATGACGAAGAAGATGATGATGACGATGAAGATGATGATGATGATGATGAAGATGACGAAGAAGATGATGAAGATGATGACGATGAAGATGATGATGAAGATGATGATGATGAAGAATATGATGATGATGAAGAAGATGATGATGATGAAGAAGATGATGATGATGAAGATGATGATGATGATGATGAAAATGATGATGATGAAGATGACGATGAAGATGATGACGATGAAGATGATGATGATGATTTTGACAAGGTCCGTGGATTTTTCTTTTGCTCTAAAAATAATGAAAAGCATTTTCTGTGACAGTTTGCTCTTTTTCAAGCTTTAAAAACTTTAGAAAGCCAATCAATTTTCCTTTTTGTAAATGGTAAATGGTTTGTTAAAGTTTGATTTTTATAAATATCGAGTTTATTGAGAACATCTCAAGGTTACGTATGTAACCTTTGTTCCCTGAGAACAGGGAACGAGAATTTGGGTCGTAAACGCTAGGGGAACCACCTCTGCGGGAACCGATGTCTGAAACTAATATCCAATCTCGTCAATACCAACTTGACTGGCGACAGCCCATGACGTCGTATCGATGCGCCCCACGCGTATATAAGGGGCGCTCAGATAACATGTCATCTGTTTATCGTCTGAAGGGACTGTAAGCAGGCGGGCCCTGAGGCATGGCAGGGAGACGCAACTTCTCGTTCCCTATTCTCAGGAAACAAAGGTTCCATATGTAACCTCGAGATGTTCCCTTTCGAAAAGGGAACTTCGGGTTGCGTCGTAAACGCTAGGGGAACGATATACCCACGCTGCCATGCTGAGGGGAGTGCAAGCCAAATTGTGGCAGTGACCACTGTCAGAATCAGGCAGTCAAATGAAATGCGAGACCCACTTACCCCTGGGGTCCCTCTGGGCTGTCAGTGACCGCGCTCCCAGCAGTCAATGCTATCAGTACTGAGCCTCAAAGCAGCCTCCATATCTCATGTATGGAAGTCCGCCAAGGCCGCACCAAGGCCTGGGATCAACAACTTAGACAGAAGGGGTCCCCTTGAGGGAGTGTGGCCTGGGGCCCGAAGGCAGCCGGGCCAGTCACTTGTCAGAGGAACGAATTCACCCTGACTGCCTCCAGGGAGGCTGACCCGGCCTCTAGCTGTGCTAGTAGCCTAGTCTGCCAACAATCTGTCTGTTTCCTGAGAAACAGCATCTCAAACAGGAGTCTCATCAAGAAACATCCACAAAGAGGGATTGCAGAAAGGCAGTAAACCAATTTAGACCGGATTTTAGAGATGGGCATCCTGGAGAGCAGAACTCAGCGAAGTGCTAACGACCCTTGCAAGCGAGGGGTGTCACTCTGCTCAATCCTAGGATCTACACAGTACCTACAATTTCGAGGCGCTATGGAGGGCGTGCACTCTACCAGAGAACCCTCGTAAGGGCCAACTACTACTATCTGAACTTAAGCCAAGACTACCCTAACTAATCACTATTGGGGACTGCCTACCGGGTGGCCCGCTATGGCCGGCTGCCTGACAGTACATGTGCTGGCTGCTAGGGGCCCCAAGTGGTGGAGATTCACCTGAAGGGAGGCCTGCTAAGGCCTACCACCTCCTATCAAGTCAGTAGCAGTGATAAATATCAAAACAGAGCCTAAGCTTAGGTATCTACACCCAGTGTGTCCTGGAGGAGGTCCTAAGGCCTACTACTCCAGCTAAACTGGCATAACTGTAGCGAAGCACAACAGGGTATGTAACCGACCTAAGGGGAGTGGCTAACTTTCCCAAACTCTAGCCCGACAGAGACCACTCTGTCATCCACCTAGGGGAGTGGGGTTTTCCCTCAGAAAATCACCTCACAATCAACCCATGCTCGGTTGGAGGAGCACTCACCGCTGGACTGCAGACGTAGAAAACAGCACATCCTCTCCCAGCAGCTCCTTCTCGCGATTCGCCACACCCCTCTCAACTGTTCGGTGAGCTCCATCTGAACGCCCCATGATCTGAGTCTCCGCTCTGCCTCAGCGCGAGCGGGACCCGAACCACCAGGCGCAGATGCTGAACTCTCTTCCCCCAGATGAAAATGGAACATTCGCAGTTTGCACCAGCAGCTCCCTCGAGAACTGCCCATGCATGCTCTTCACGCAGACAGAGAGCGCACGGCTTGTGTGTGTAATCTGGTGTCAGATAACGAGTGACACGGATCCACACACTTAGTTTGCATGTGCATTTCATAATGCCATGATAGTGTTTCAAACATACAGTCCCTTCAGACGAAAAGAGGATGACATGTTATCTGAGTGCCCCTTATATACACGTTGGGCGCGTCGATACGACGTCATGGGCTGTCGCCGGTCAAGTTGGTATTGACGAGATTGGATATTAGTTTCAGACACCGGTTCCCGCAGAGGCGGTTCCCCTAGCGTTTACGACGCAACTCGAAGTTCCCTTTTCGAAAGGGAACTACATCATACACACATCCTTCAGATGTAAATATCCCACAACACAACCTGGGATCATATCAATATTTACATACATCTCCAATAGAACAGACGATCTAAAAGTGCTTCCATTTCTGTAAGACACGGTTTAGCTCATTGTTGTCTTGTTTAGAGGATCATTTAGACATGTTTAAATCTTTTACTGCAGCAAATGAATTTCAGCTTTTCTGAACTTCCTGTTGACTAATAAAGTCTCTCAGTGCCGACATTTACCTTTAACATGATCTGTGCTCAACATTGCTCAAAAATAACAATCTTGAATCAAGATGCAAAATGACAAAAACGAAGTGAGTTTATGCTTAAAAAAGTGACAATGGGTTCAGGAAAATGAACTTAATTTAAAAGGAACTCTAATTGTAACCCCTCTACCCGGGTCTTCCGGCATGGGAGTCGGACACTCTAACAAGGAGGCTAAAGGCTGCAACCCCTAGCGTCTGTCGCTAGAGCGTCTCTTGAGGTCAGAGGAGTGAGGTTTATTCGCACAGTAACTACTAGCTGGCCTCCGTTACACTCACCCCCCTAAACCTCACTCCCATTCGGGTCACGGCACCAATGCAACCCCTTTACCCGAGTCCTACTCAACCCGCTCCAAGCGGGCTTCGAACCCAGGTCTCTTTACTCACACAGCAACTACTAGCTGGCCTCCGTTACATAATTTTACCCATTAATATACTTGTGCATTAAATTGTGAAAAACAACAGCAGTGGTGATGGTCATTTTCAAAATTACTCACTTGTTACAACCGTCAGATTCACTTCAGTGTAGAAATCTCTTGCTGTAGTTCTATTAATGCCACACTGGTACGTCCCAGAATCCTCTTCTGTCAGATTTCTGATGGTCACAGTGAAGGCTGATGAACTTGTGTTGTCATACAGAGAGAATCTTCCAGAATGATTCCATTCATCTTTAATATCAGTCCTGATGAGGTCAGAGCATCCTGGCCTCTGTCCTTTACAAAAATACTTTGCATTTGCCTGAAGATTGTCCTTATATTCGCATGTGATAGTGACTTGTCCTCCTGAAGATACTGTGATGTTGACTTGTCCTCCTGAATTTCCTGCCACACTGATGTCGCTCACGACACCTACAACAAGAACACACTTTAATAAAACACTTTAATATTTTGATTATGAAGCTTCACAAAAATTCCCTCAGTTTCTCACCAGGAATCATCATCAGAGTGAAAGTCAAGATGATCTTCATTCTTCTCTCTTTCTCTTGTATCAGTAGATTAAGTTCTTCTGAAGCTCTCTGTGTGTTTCAGTGTTTTCCTCATAAATGTGATGAGATTCAGACTTCGTCTTGTTTTATCTTCTGCTTCTGTTTGCGTCACAGGTACAAGTTTCTCATAATTATGCTCATGGCTTTTGAATGAAAAACACAAAAAATTATAATAACAAGAAGTAGAGAGTGACACACTTCTCTCTCTTTCACTTCCCGTCTCTATTGTTCAAAGAAACAGTGTAGCGTTTTGTAATAATAGTGCACCAAAATATAAAGGCTTTTTTGAAATTACAATAGTCATTTTTTAATAGCTAAAGAGCGCTGATGAAGTTTGGGCTTCCACGATTAAAGGCAAGTGAAACTAAAACTATTGCAACTTTTATTTCAATACTGTGGAAATAAACTCTTGTTCTTGTGTTACAGGGTGAGTGCGGCTTGTTTCCCTGTAAAGTTACAGAGTAAGTACAATAAAGAAAATTTTTAAATGTAAATTTTTAGAAAAATATACATTCTCTGCCAATGCAAGCGTTACCAATCTAGAAGTTTTAAGAAATAAATAACATGCATGAAAGTTGAAGATCTGTATTTTGACTTGAATCAGTTGTGAAGCTCTTATTAGTTTATAGTTACCTTTGAGTCGCTTCTCAGTTATAGTCAAAGCACTTCGTCCTGTACGTCACGTCAGTGTAAGTAATGACGCAAAATATATCGAGCTTTATCCCTTTAAATACATTTGATAAGATTACTATTTTCTTTTTTGTTTGAGATCACCATTATGGTGATCAGTGTTTGCTTTAGTTCACCCTTTCATTTCTTTGACTTATTTCTCTTTTGGCAAACGCAGCCGTGTGAAGAAAGAGAAAGATGGAAGTCAGATCTGTGTAATAGCAGTCAAAAAACCACATGAAAGAGACTTAAATAACATTTTCGTCTTTAGTTTCATGATTGATTTAATACATCAAAATAAAAAGCATTAAGGGATTTAAAATAGTTCATCATAAAGTCATAATGATAAAAAAATATCTCTTGTAATGCTTGTTTTACAGACAGGGCTTAGATTAAGATTTAGTTAAATTTGGACATTAAAGCTTTTTTTTTTTTTTTTTTTTTTTTTAAACGTGCCTTAGAAAAAACATATTTTAAGATGCGTCACTGTAAGTTACTGTTAGTCAAGACAGCTCAAACATGCATTTTCATCTGAGAAATCCAAACCTCAACAATCAAAAAATAATTCAAATATAAATTGTGAAAGAATTCATCTGCAATATTTATGTGTGCCGCAACGCATGGATTCATGAGTCGGTTTTGTATGCTGACATTTGTTGTTTGTTGAGTTTTAATTTTTGACAATTTTCTAGATGTTAATGTTAAAATGGAGACAAAGTGAAGACTTAAAGATATGAAATTAATCACATTTGCCATTAAATTATGAAATACGTGAATTCCCATTCATAAAACTTGAATGTATTGAATATGATAAAAACTGAAAGTAAAACTAATGAACTAATTAAAGCCTGAGAGTCCAGCGGCTCCCTCTAGTGTTCAGACGGTGTTCTGCACCACAGACAGCAGCTGACCTGCAGCACTTTATTAATGTATTTGATGCTTTTTGGTCGATCGGATCACAAGTAGACAGGACAGACACATTCCTGTTTGGTACTGGTATTTTAATCCATCTCTTGTTCACTTTCAACCAATTCTGTCCGGATTTCTTCGAAGGGACGGTCTATGGGGAGTAAATGTATGGGTTTTTTGCGTCTGTTTGAACATATTTGACCGCATGAGCGTTTACACTTTGAAAGTTAACAAGAAATTTACACCTGTATTTACACATCGTCCACATGATCCCATCGACCAAAACACATCTTGCTGAGAACATTAGTTACCAATCAGATGTGATGTTAGAATAATAACACTTTATTGTTGTAAAGAACAATTATATTTAGTCATACATGAATACAAACGTTTTTTAAGTGGAATGAGCAAATAATCTGAAAACGGTCAATCACGGTCAACATGTATTTACTGTAATCACTGACTCATAACTGCATGGAATGACTCTGATCCTGAACGTTATTAAAGATGAACATCATCGGGACCGTTTCCATAATTCACTATATGATGATGATGATGATGAAGAAACAACAAGTTAAGCAGTGGCGTAAACTGTATTAGTATCAGAGGGGTTTGTGGGTAATTGTGGAGTAGCATAAACCGTATTAGAAGAATCAGAGGGGTTTGTGGGTAATTGTGGAGTAGCATAAACCGTATTAGAAGAATCAGAGGGGTTTGTGGGTAATTGTGGAGTAGCATAAACAGTGTTGCAACAATCAGAGGGGTTTGTGGGTAACTGGGTGGTTTTGCAGTCATTATGAAGTCTGGCGTCTTTGAACTCTTCATTCAGCATTTGATGAACCTGCGAATGAGAAATGATTGACAGCTTTTGATGAAAGTCATTCTTTAAACACAATCTTATAAAGAATTTGACTTTACAAACCGCTTCACTGTTTTCTGTTGCAGGTTCAGATATTTTAGAGGCGGAATCGGGGTCTGTAAAACAAAAACACTACATTAAACAAAGTAAAAATGATAATAATAATTCACACGTCACTCACAGTGACATTCGAGGTAACAGACTTGCACATGTTTCACGGTGCATTTACTAGTTGTGACCAGCAGGGGCAAGAAACATCTTTCCATCCACTCATTCCACAGACAACAGTGTAAATCAGTGCACTGAAAAAACAACTTTACTATAGAAAGTTGCGTTGCTTTGTTAGATTTATTATTAAATACGATTTTGGTTGTTTATTCCATCGTCATATGTTTCGCTAGCAACTTGTACAGTACACCAAACTGAAGGAAAAGAAAGGATGGACACCTGCAGTCGACCCACTCCTGGAACAGGAGAAGCGTTCCCTCGAGGACCACACGATGGATTTCCTAGATCTGGCATGCCTTACTACCCTGACTATCCTGCAGCTTTTATTACACCAGCCTCAGCAAGCGGTCCAAGGCTTGCTGGCCCATGGAAGGTCCTCAAGGGAGAATATGTTGAGAGGGTACTGGTCAGATATGGATCCCCCTACATTCCCACACTCCAGACAGACCTCAGCCTTTCCCATCTTGGACCAAGAGCCCAGCGCAGACACAGAGTCCATGCCTACCTCAAAGGCAGCATCAGAGCCGAAGCTTGAGCCCAACATTACCTGGTCAGACTCACTGTTGGGCTCGGGCTCTGTGGCAGTGAGCCAGCAACAACTTCTATCAAGGATGAAAACACTGAAAGGAGTCCCGCCACTGAGGCTGGGCTGTGCCAGGTCCCAATGCAATGGTTTGAGGAAGAAGTTACTCCCCAAAGTCTCCCATCACTGTTGGTCCCACCCAGCTCCAGAGTCTCCTGCGTTTCCACTGGTCCCGTCCCTCCCCGGTCCTATTCTGTTTCCAAGTTTCTTCATCAATGATGGTCCCACCTAGCCTCCCCCTCTTGTCTTCACTGCCACTGCATTCCTCATTTCCTCATCTCTGCCTTTGCTGGCTCCCTTCAGTTCCTCTGGTTACTCCACTCTGCTGCACAGATCCGCCTCGGATCGTCCTGTCTCCAGCTCTGCCTTGGCAAATGGATGTCCTCGCTCTGCCAAGTCCATCACTCCACCTCGGGCCAGTCTATTCCAACCTCGGCCCCTCCCTCGGCTCCACCTGGTAATGTCGTCAATATGGCTCCACCGGACTCCCTCGTCTCTCCAGGTCCACCTTGGGGAGTTGTTGCTCTGGCTGCACCATCGACATCAGGGCCTTCAGCTGGACTACGTCCCACCGCCCCTTGGGCTCCATCAGCCTCTGCCTTCCCTCCGGCTCCACCTTGGTCCTTGGTCGCAACATTGCATTTTATCATTCTTCATTATGGGAACATTACTTTTGAGCGTTCTCGAAAGAAATACTAGCATTTTTAATGTTTGAGGAAAGTCCAACTAAAATATTTCTGAAAGAAATGCTCCATACATAAATAACATTTTTGTGCCGATGTTTTAGAAACTTTATGAAAAACCAGAGTACAAATGTTTACTGGAAGAATGTTTGTTCATAACTTTGAGTGAACCTTATCAG
This sequence comes from Opsariichthys bidens, assembly GCA_037194245.1. Taxonomy (NCBI): domain Eukaryota; kingdom Metazoa; phylum Chordata; class Actinopteri; order Cypriniformes; family Xenocyprididae; genus Opsariichthys; species Opsariichthys bidens. Next base: position 2,497,180 of record CM074292.1, read on the forward strand.
ATTGTTATTAGCTGGTTTACCTAGAGTTTGTTGCTTCTTGTAGCGCATCACTATGTATGCCATTAATCCAACGATGAGCAGGAGCAGAATCACAGTCATACCGACGATCAGAGGCGAACCTGAAAAAACAGGAGATGAAAACAACAAGAATCTGATTCTCTCTGATGTCTGCAGGCAAATGTATGAAAATGAATGAACGTCGCCAGAATACCATTTGAGATGGATGGAGAAGCTGATGTGAAATCAGAAGTTAATGGCTGGGAATTTTGTGAAATGGGTGATGATGATGATGATGATGATGATGATGATGATGATGATGATAACAAAGATGGTGGAAATGTGTTTTCATCTTAAAAACAAAGACATTTGCTGTGACAAATGACGCACACACTTTCAAGATTTAAAAGCTATTGAAACACCATAAGTACGCACAGTCTCTATTAGAGTAGATACTCCAAATATCATCATTAAAACACGCTTTAGCTCTTTGTTGTCTACTTCAAGGGAACATTTATCCATGTGCATATGCATAAATGGACTCAACTGAAGCTCACTTGAGCATTATTGTATCTTTAGTTGTTCTGAACTTCCTGTTGACTAACAAAGTCTATCTTAGTGCCGACATTTACCCTTTAACATGATTTGTGCTAAAAATAACAGGTGTACTCTGCAAAAAGTAATACATCTGCCAATGGGGTCAGAAAGATAAAACGGAAAAGGAAAATTATTTCGCGAATTAATATGAAATTGCCCCTCCCCCCAAAAAGCAAACAAACAAAAACAGCATTAGTGATGGTCGAGTTCAAATGGCATCTGGTTACTCACTTGTTATAATGTTCAGATTCACTTCAGTGTAGAGATCTATTTCTTTAGGAATATCAATTGCACACTGGTACTTCCCAGAATCCTCTTCTGTCAGATTTCTGATGGTCACAGTGAAGACTGCGGATCTTGTGTCGTCATACAGAGAGAATCTTCCAGAACGAACCCATTTATTTTTCTCTTCACTCTTGATGAGGTCAGAACACCACCCGATCTGTAGTGTGTCTGGCCTCTGACCGCTACAAAAATACTTTGTTTTTTGAGTATATCTTTTCTCATATTCGCATTTGATCGTGACTCTGGCCCGTGAATATCCTGTTATGCTCAAGTAGGTCAAGACACCTACAACAAACCAGCACGCTTTAATTCGCTCATCATGAGGTTTAAATGTTCAAACTGCTTGCTAACTTTTTGTCAGATTCTTACCAGGAATCATCAGCAGAGTGAAAGTCAAGATGATCTTCATTCTTCTCTCTTTGTCTTGTATCAGTGGATTCAGTTCTTCTGAAGCTCTCTCTGTGTTTCAGTGTTTCCTGCCAGTGTTTTCGTCATGAATGTGATGAGAATCAGACTTCCTCTTCCTCTTCCTGTGTCTTCTGCTGCTGTATGCGTCACAGGCACAACGTAAACCGAAACCGAGAGTTCTTTATTTAGGCAAAGACCAGGGCAGATGTGTGTGCGTGACTTTATCTGCAGTTGAGTAAAAGGATAAGACTTAGTTGATGGATGATAGAGTTCTTTCTCTTTGCAGATGGAGACACTGAACAGGATACAGAAGAAGTAGCTGCAGACAAAAGACTGAAGATGGATGACTCAAGACAGGAGAAGACGAATCACAGGAAGGTCATAGCGTATGCTAGATACGACAAGACCAGACAGAGTCCTTGGGCGCTTCTCAAATGGAAGGCTGCATCCTGCCGAGGCTGTGTCCTTCCTAGTTCAGTCCTTCTCGCATGAGACCGTAAGTGCTCATGGCTGCGTCATGTTCCCGTCCCCACCGTCACGGCACGAAAATAGATATAAAACTTAATGTTGGAAAAATGCTTTGAATTATAATCTGGCTTTTCTATCACAGCCGTCTGCAGTATTCCAGTGGCTTACATTATTGGCAGTGTAGTGTTAAGTGAGTAATTTACACCAAAAGACAACATCTATGATTTCATCTCCAAAAACATTATTTTTGTCTTACATTTCATAAAAAATTTAGACAAGCTCAATACTGACTCGTTTTACGTGAGTTTATTCTCGTGAATTGGCATGTGTACTAAGGATTGTGGGTGACTGAAGGTCGCGAAGGATACGTCCCATGCGTCCTTCAAATTCAGCTGAACGAAGGACGTGAAATGAAGGCAAGGATCCTTCCGATTGAGACGGCCTTCAGTGATGTCTGATGCAGAGAAATGCAGCCTTCGGTTTGAGAAGTAGGGATGGCTGACGCAAAACTAACGTTTCGACACAGTGTCGAGATCCCAAAGCGTAGATGTTTCGAAACACTGCTCGAACTGTGATTCAAAACACCCGTGTCACGTGACTACGGCTAGACAAAGCTTCTGCGCGTTTCGACAGGAGGCGTGCTCGCCGAGTCTGCGTTTGATTGACCAACCAACTACGTCTGCGTTTGATTGTCTGCGTTTGATTGACGGGAACCAATCACACGATCGCACATCTGTCTCAACTCCCACAAAGTTTAAAAGAGGAGTTAATGCACCTTCACCTCATGGGTTTTTGTGAGAGGAGAAAGATTTTGAGATAGTGTTTACGATATAGTGACATTTATAAAAACAAAATTCAGTTTTCATGACCAAAATAACCTAGTTATTATTATTATATATGATAGTTATATAGTGAGGATGTTAAAAACTCACCACATTAACAAAAACACAACATTTTTTTTTTTTAAATGGCTTGTTGTCAAAGTTTTTTCAGATAATGTGTGCAATTGACCACTAGGTGTCACCGTGGAGACGGGTGTCGGTATAGTTTCGAAGCCTCGACACGATACGGCACATTTGCTTCAGTGTTTCATGAAGCCTCGCTCTGCCCACCACTATTGAGAAGCACCCCTTGTGTTTGGTGGAGGCTTTCATGGCAGTGTTGATGAGGCTGATGGTAAACAGGTGTGATGATTGCACATAGTGAGTAGGTGGTGACCAGGGAGGATTATGGGAAATGTAGTGCATAGAGGTGACTGGACTGGTGGAAGGAGATTATGACCGTAAGACTGTCATCCAGAGGTGTTCAACCCTGCTCCCACTGTCCTGTAGAGTTTAGGTCGTACCTGCTTCATCACACCTGTCTGTGATTTTCAAGCGATCCAGAAGAGCTGGATTAGCTGGTGTGTTTGATTAGGGTTGGCGCTGAACTCTGCACACTCTAAAAACTCCTGGGTTATTTGTGTTGGGTTAAAATTATGGGTTATTTTTTCAGAGAGTAACCATTTTCTGGGTTATGGGGCTAATATTTTGACCCAGAAGTTGGATTATATTAACTACAATGTTGGGTTATTTTAACCCAACATTTGGGTCAAGTATTCAACCCAGAATTTGGGTCAAAAAGAATAACCCATTTTTCTGGGTTGAAATAATCCAGAAATTAGTTGGTCCCTTTTTAACCCATTAAGGGTTATTTTTAACCCAGGAGTTTTTAGTGTGCAGGACAGTGGGTCCTCAGGAGCAGCGTTGAAGACCTCTGCTGTAATCAGTTGTCATTAGTTCCTCTTTTTATACACTCCAAACTTTTGAATGAAAAAGAAGTGAACACACTTTCAATTTCACTTCCCGTCTCTCGTGTGAAATCCCTCGATTTCCACATGGATAAATTTAGTTCTGCGGAAACTACAGAAAACACTCTCACACTTTACAGCGTGCTTGATCATACTGTTCATGTCAATGATTGGAGTTGAATTAAATATTACATTTATTCATTTTAAGGACATGTTTATACATGTAGAAAACACAACAACAATTTATCAGGAGCCAATGACAGCTAAATCAAAAGTAAAACCGTGGAACGGAGGTTTAAAAAAACATGTCTAATAATATATATATATATATATATATATATATATATACAGTCATTTGCCAAAAACTGAAGATTCACCTTCATTTTGATTTGAGCTGCCTGGCCATAAACACAACGGTTTAGTTTTGCGAAATATATTGAACTATATTCTTGTAAATCTGTTTGATAAGATGAGCCAATGCCTGCATTTCAAATAAATAAAGTAAAACACAAATAACACGTGTAATGAGAATAATACAACGCTGCAAAAACAAAAAAAACCCTGAAACTTTCTCTGAACGTTACAATAGATCAACAAATGCCGAAATGTGTCTTTAGTAATTCCAGAGACTGACAGTCGACATCTATTCCACAAAATGAAGCTGATAAGAGCATCCCAGCTAACAGAATTGTGTTACAAGAACGTTCTCTAAATATTGAAATAACGTTTGAGGAACATCATACCTTATAAAACACATTCCTCTGACGTCAAGAAAACGTTTTTTTTTTTTTTTTACATTTCCTGAACCAACACTGAATGTTTAGAAAATGTTCTTATAACAGAATTCTGTTTGCTGGGATGATTCCTCATGTAAACCCTGATCTAGTCAAAGTTTCTTCTTAAAGTATAAGATTGTTTTTGTCCTATCACTGTTGCATTGTGGGTTTTACTTCCACCCCAAAAAAACTGCTCTGAGACACATTCTGTAAAAACATCATTGCAGTTAATTTGCAGTGGAGGAGATCGTCGTTTCATCTGGTTTATCTGCAGTGGAGTAGATCATTGGATTTTCTGGTTTATCTGCAGTGGAGAAGATCTTTAGATCTTCTGGTTTATCTGCAGTGGAGTAGATCATTGGATCATCTGGTTTATCTGCAGTGGAGAAGATCTTCAGATCTTCTGGTTTTTCTGCAGTGGAGTAGATCATTGGATCATCTGGTTTATCTGCAGTGGAGAAGATCTTCAGATCTTCTGGTTTTTCTGCAGTGGAGTAGATCATCAGATCTTCTGGTTTATCTGCAGTGGAGTAGATCATTGGATCATCTGGTTTATCTGCAGTGGAGAAGATCTTCAGATCTTCTGGTTTTTCTGCAGTGGAGTAGATCATCAGATCTTCTGGTTTATCTGCAGTGGAGTAGATCATTGGATCATCTGGTTTATCTGCAGTGGAGTAGATCATTGAATCTTCTGGTTTATCTGCAGCGGAGAAAATCATTGGATCATCTGGTTTATCTGCAGTGGAGTAGATCATTGGATCATCTGGTTTATCTGCAGTGGAGAAGATCTTCAGATCTTCTGGTTTATCTGCAGTGGAGTAGATCATTGGATCTTCTTGTTTATCTGCAGTGGAGAAGATCTTCAGATTTTCTGGTTTATCTGCAGTGGAGTAGATCTACAGATCTGCAGTGGAGTAGATCATTGGATCATCTGGTTTATCTGCAGTGGAGAAGATCTTCAGATCTTCTGGTTTTTCTGCAGTGGAGTAGATCATCAGATCTTCTGGTTTATCTGCAGTGGAGTAGATCATTGGATCATCTGGTTTATCTGCAGTGGAGTAGATCATTGAATCTTCTGGTTTATCTGCAGCGGAGAAAATCATTGGATCATCTGGTTTATCTGCAGTGGAGTAGATCATTGGATCATCTGGTTTATCTGCAGTGGAGAAGATCTTCAGATCTTCTGGTTTATCTGCAGTGGAGTAGATCATTGGATCTTCTTGTTTATCTGCAGTGGAGAAGATCTTCAGATTTTCTGTTTTTTTTGCAGTGGAGTAGATCATTGGATCTTCTGGTTTATCTACAGTGGAGTAGATCATCAGATATTCTGGTTTATCTGCAGTGGAGTAGATCATTGGATCATCTGGTTTATCTGCAGTGGAGTAGATCTACAGATCTGCAGTGGAGTAGATCATTGGATCATCTGGTTTATCTGCAGTGGAGTAGATCATTGGATCATTCGGTTCATTTGCAGTGAAGTAGATCATTGGATCTTCTGGTTTTTCTGCTGTGGAGTAGATCATTGGATCATCTGGTTAATTTGCAGTGGAGTAGATCATTGGATCATCTGGTTCATCTGCAGTGGAGTAGATCATTGGATCTTCTGGTTTATCTGCAGTGGAGTAGATCATTGGATCATCTGGTTCATTTGCAGTGGAGTATATCATTGGATCATCTGGTTTATCTGCAGTGGAGTAGATCATTGGATCTTCTGGTTTATCTGGAGTGGAGTAGATCATTGGATCTTCTGGACTTTCTGCTGTAGTGTAGATGGTGGTGGTGTGTTTGTTCTTGCACTGAAACTCGCTGATTTCCTGATAATTATGGTCATTCAAGTCGATGTCCTGCAAAAGAACTCATGTTATCTTCCAAACCCTTCCACGTTTGAACATCTCAACAGTATGTGTTATCACTAGCAGATATATGTTGAGTTTTGGATGCTGGTGAGCAGGAGAAATACGTCCTTTTATCAGCACGAACATTACAGCTGGTTTTTTCAAGAGATCGTAGACATAAGATAATCATCATCGTCATCATCATCACTCACCTCTGCATTGATCTCTACTGTTGTATTCAAAGGCAAAATCCTGACAGAGTCTGTCAAAACATGAGGAGAATTAAAGTTACATTCAAACAGCAAATGTTAGAAAGAGACGTGTGTGTATCTGCATCTTTAGATAACCTCAATGACTGTCAGTATCATTTCCACAAGGTCAACCAGATGGAGACATAATTGCTCCTTTAAACTCTGATTTATGCAAAGTTTCTTCAAAAACTCAGGGATAGTTTTAGCCCTGTCACTGCTGAAATAATTTTTACGACGAGCTGTATATAAAAGCAATAGATGTCTATGGAAAATCCCCATTCAGAAAGCAACTGTAAATGTGTGTGTTGTTTTTTTTTCTCTTGGAGGAACGTGCATCTAAATCTGACCTTGCTGTGAAAGTCCTGATTGTGTTACTCTTGGTGACTTCTTGCTTCTCTTCCTGAAGAACACCATCAGCGCCATGAGGAAGATGATCGCCATGATGACTAACCCAACACTGATGAAGATGATGGACCCTGAACGTGAGTCGTGACCTATAACACACATTTAATGTCCCTTCAACTGATATATTGATGCATCACATTCAAATATTCAAGAAATAAGAGTCGTAAAGAGCAGCAGATGAACTGACCTGTTGAGACGAGATGATCTGTGTGATTCTTACTGCTGGATAGTGGATTCAGTTCTGCTGTACTGAAAAATAATGATGATGACGATGATGAGGATGACAACGACGACGATGATGACGACGATGATGATGACAATGTGTTTGAAAAAGGGCTGATGGTTGAAACCTCAGTGGTCTTGTTATCTGACGAATGACAGGAAAGATCAACTTAAAGTCAGTGGTTCTGATACACTGAGACTGAATTCAATTGAAAATACATTAAAAATGGATTTCTTCTGTTGTCTTCCGTAGAGCTGCTTTACAGCTGAAAATGAAGTAATTTTATAATTGATTGACTTTGCAACAATGAAACTGTTATTTCCCTGTGTATTACTGTGAAGCAGCTTCGAAATTATACGAAAAATCTTATTTTATGAATAATTTTCCTGTTCCCTTGTACTTAAAGGTGCACTATGTAGTTTTTCATCCACTAGAGGTCACCGATTCAAAACAAAGGCCAAGTTTTAGCAGGAATCTTGGGACATGTTGTCTTCACCTCACAGCCGGTGGAAAAGAACTCGGGCAGAAATCATGTTCACGGATGATTATTAACGTTACTGTAGTCTGAAGGAGCAGGAGCGAGTGTTGTGGAGCTGAACGAGACGCTTGATCATGAGAGACGAACGACACACGCCTCGAAAGCAGCGGGACTTTTATTATGACACAGTCGCCGCTTCCGCCTTTCCGTATGAGGAAACGCAGCTCTGTTGATCATATGAGACACATTTGAGTGTTGAAATGATGTGATAGCGTTACTCCGAGCGTTCGCTCGCGGCTGCTGTGAGACACTTGTTCACTGCAGTAAGATAGAGTGATATTACAATATCATACTAAATGCTGGACGGCTTGCGTTGATAAACGGCATGAATTTCATTTTCAAACATTTTCAACAAAATATTTAACGCTGGCCTAGTGGTTTTTGGATATTTTACTGCAAAAAGTTTATATATTGCAGCTGTAAATTCTACTGCAGCTCCACTTCTAATGAATATAATCACTTACCCTGTTTAACCAGCAACAAAATCTCTGAATAGACATCAGGCGAAGGCAAAGGCCTCTTCACACCACACCAGTATTATCATGTGATCACAGAGGAAAATCAAACCTTGTGTAAAAGAGCTCAGAGTCTCAAACTCACCTGTACAGATGCTGGAAAAGAGCAGCAGGACGTCCCACATGATGAACTTTGACAAGAGTTTCGCTGAAATAAAAGACAAACTCTGCGACGAACGTTACTGTCGTTCTCTTCCGCACTGAGTGAACAATGCTGCGTCAGCAACTGACATGAACACTTCCTTCTGCTTTCTGTATCTCTAACCACATCCAGCTCTACAGGACGTCAAGAAAGAGCTCAATTGCTCAGAAAAACTGAACATGCTTTGCTTATATCCTGACCTAAAGAGTCCAATACTTAGTTTCATTATACATGAATGTTATGTTTTATCAAAATCAAAACTAAGGTCTGTGATCATTGATGTATTTTAGGTTTTGTAACTATTCTCTGGTTTGTTATGAGTTTTAATATTGACTCTTACGTTCTCTAGTCTATTTGCATATGGTCACATGGTCGACGAATATTAATTAAAAGTACAAACTGGTGATTCCATGTGATCTTTAATGAGCAAACTGATGTTCATAATGGTTTTATCTGGAGTAAAACAACATTCACTGTGAAACTACAGTTCATAAGAGTCTTTTCATGAGTTCACGGTCTCTTTGCAGCTGATTTTGGTCGAACTGAGTCGTTTCAGATGGAGATTTTCTACAAAAGGCCATCATGAGTGTGTCGGAGCTCTGTGTAGTGCTTCACATCACCTGGAGGGGGAGCAATGGAGCGCAGCTCAGGGTTGCCAAGTGCACACAGAATTGTGCTATTTTAAACTGTTGCTGTGGGTCAAGGGTTTAACATTGTGTACAAATGATATCTGACAGAAATGCATGTATTTAAATATTTTACCCATTTATCAATCTATCTACACAGCAACAGAAGCCAGGTCTGTACGCAACGCTACTACAAAAGATAAAGTGCTGATTCTGATCATACTGTTAAATGAACTAATAATTGTTATGAATCATTTTGTTTAAAAATATTGGAAAGATACAGTTGTTTATTGTGAAACTGAAGTGAAACCGCAGTGGTAAACCTCGACTCTTCAGAAGAAAACCCCTCTTTACGTGTCAAACCAAACAAACCACATGAAAGCTGGTGCGCTTCGTTTGGCGTCTCCACACATGCCCAACTTCCTTTCTAAGAGGGATCATGTGATGTGAGAGTGTGTGTGCTTTCTAGTGTTTGGTTGATCGAGTTTCTGTTGTATTTCCTGTTTGCAACATGCAAATATGAACAGTTTTTTTTTTTTATTCACAACATAGATTAATATCTACTGAAAATATGAATTATTGACTGAATTAACTTTAGTAGCTTCAATAAGAATACATTTCTTGCTACAGAGCAGAACAGTCCACAGCTAATTCAGGGCGGAGTCTAAATATGCTAATAAGGCAGAGTCGTGGGCGGGGCCTGAGCATTTTGTGACGTTACAAAAGGTAAAATGTGCAAACGGCTTGTTCTGAGACTCTGATTATGATTGTTGGGGATTAAAAAAAAAAGTGTGGGTGGACTTTTACCAGTGCTGACACTCATTTATGTTTAAACGTTCATACGAATCAAATTCAAAGTATTTTTGTAAAGGCGGGTGTTCATTGCTAAACAGAAACTGATCTGAGAACAGAGGATGAAGGCAAATGCTGGTGTGGAGTGAAGAGGACTTGTGCTGATGATGTGCCGCCCTTGTCAGCCACCAGAGGGCACTCCACCCCGGACTACTGCCTCACTACATCAGACTCCATCTCCCATAATCCTTTGTGTCCTCACTGATCATTGCACACTCATGTCGTTAGTTTCTGCCTATTTATACCCAGTTTCTCTCAGTTAGTATCATTGAGATTTACTTGCACTTCTGAGCACCATCTCTGGTTTGTTCTCTTGATGTTTTTTTTGCAAAATTCACTTTCACATAGAGTACATTTGATCCAGTTTCCAGTACAGTATCCACAACTGAAATGAACATATCCTTCCCCTTTCCTCGATCTAAACACATCCAGCTTTACAGGACATCGACACAGTGACATGTTCTGTGCATATAGTATCAATACAATTATATGTACATTCATTACACATTCAATTTTTAATCAACATCAAGATTTTAGGGTAACATTTGTGTATTTTAGGTTTCATAGCTGGCCTCAGTTTCACTTAAGTTGACTCTCAATGGTTCTGGTCCATTATTCTTGCGTTTGCTTGCAGCAGATTTCAGTCAAAGTGCACAGAGTGATTTTAAATGAAGATTTGCTACATCATGAGAGTCACAGATGTTCTGTGTAGTGCTGTTCATCACCTGTAGATGGAAGCTCTCTGAACTGAAACAAGACTTATTAGATACTGTTATATATTGTCCTTGTTAGTCTTCTTCTTCATCTTCTTCTGCTCTTGAGTCTTTGGCAGCCCAGATAGAGGAAGGTCTAAACATTAACCACATGCGAAATCTCAAACTTAGACCCTTTAGTGCCACTAACAGCTCAAAATTGTGCTCATGTTTGTGCGAATAACGTTTGAACTGTAAGAGCTAGAAACAAAATTCTGTCATGAAAAATGTTGAATTTTCAGAAAAACGTATTATATCTCATTAATGGATAACTACACAGAAACGAATGAGTAATGCATGATTAACTCTTTAGTAAAAACTTTTAACTACCAAGAAACTGATGAATTAGTAAGTAATAATAAGTAATAACTAATCCGTAGCTACTATTTTATTCATGTCTCCCAGAGAACTACTAAGAATTACTATATACGTGTTTATTATTAACATGAATGATGTATAATCAATTTGGTTGCACTTTATTTTACAGTACGTGCACTTATATTTACTTACAGTGTAAATAAAATAAAGTCTTGCCTATTAGAATACTGAGTAATATAAGGAAACTACAGGTGTTAAGGTTGGGTTTATTTATAGGTTCAGGGTTATTACATAGTTATTACCCAGTTATTATCATTTCTGTAATAAGTCCATAGTACGTTCATGGGGAAAATAAAGTGCTACAGTTCATTTTAAAGTAAAGGTCACCCACTAATAATGACTGAAGGAATTAATAATTATTTGGATCAGTATTCTAAAGTGATAAACATGTTAACTCTCTAGTATCTACTGGAGTCATTGTGAACCTTTGAGGTTTTTGTAAGGACCTTGAGCCAGGAAAGTCGCCGGAGACGCAGTTGCCTCATATATTGAGTGCTGCCAACAAGGCCATCGGCTCCGACAATACTACTTGTTTTTAATATAATGAGGGGCGAGTCAGCGGCATGAGATCCAAATACTGCTTTTATTAAGCAACGTGGTCAAACAGGCAATGGTCAAATCAACAGCAAACAGGAATTTCAGAGGGTAGGCACAGTCGTAGTCAGTAAACAGGTGAAGGGGTCGGGATAGGCAGCAGGCAAACAACAGTCCAATAATCCAAAGCAGTGAGGTGTCACAGTCCAGTAAACACAGAAATAGTCAAAAGGCAGGCAGAGAAAAACAGACAGGATCAAGACCGGAAGACAAGACGCGAATAAACGCTCAGAAATGACAGGGAACCTAATCAAGACTTCGCAGTTTGTGTAGTGTGAGAATGGTGTTTATATGTGGTGTGGGTGATGAGGTGCAGCTGGTGCGGAAATCAGTGACTGGGTACAGGACTTGTGAATGTAGTCTGAGTGAGTGAGTGAGTGAGAGAGAGAGAGAGAGAGAGAGAGTGTGAGTGTGTGGTGTATAGTCCAAAGTGAAGTGCCCTCTAGAGGTTGTCCCGGGCACTTCAGCTGACGATCGTTACACTAACTTGTTCGAGACGATTGATACAATTTTTTAGCTAAATTAACCCAGATCATCTTCAGAACCATGCTGGCAAAAGTTATGTACAGTGCTTCACTGACTTTGTAAGGCTGTATCTCCACACTTAATAGCCACCATATCCTGAGGGTACATGAGGGGTTTTGACCACCTGGTGTTGCCAAATAATGAAAAGTTGATATTTACCTAAACATAACTTAAGAATAGTTTAACTGAAACTCATAAGACTAACCTCTTCACACTCAGTTTTCCCATGTCAACCATTATGTAGAAATATACTGTATTTAATGAAAGCAACAGTAGGAGCTTAAGAAGATTGGGATTGTCGCCAACTAGTGGTTAAAAGATAATAAAAAATTCAAATATGCTTATAGCCTTTGTGAATTTTGTTTGATGCCATACATTTTACCTCTTTGTGTTCTTTCAGTCCTACAGAATATCAGAATAAGCAATTTTGCAATGCAATATAGAGACTTTTTTCTGCCCATCATTTTAAGCATTGTCCAAAACTTCACTATTTCAAACTCCTCAGGCTATTGCACTTAATATTCTTTTACATATATTATATTATTATAATATTTTAAATTTGATTCTGCCTGACATGCTTGCTTTGCTGCTAATTTTTCACTGCTTGTAGCAACGTATTATTTTATTATTGATTTTATTGACTGTATATGAGGTGGTCTAATTACAAAGAACACTGAATTTTATGTAATTTTTCAGGGTTTTTTTTTTAATTTATTTTTAATTGTTAGTAACTTTTCTTGTTGTTAATATTTCATTCAAAATACTGAGAAAAACTACAGGAAAGTGTGTCAAACATTTTTGATTCATTAAAATTTTGATTTCACCAGATGCCTTTTTTATTTATCATTGATCACTGAATATATCGGACCCTCGTGTGTTGAGATGTTTTGTGGATGAGTTGCTGTCACGTAGATCAGTTCTGTCCTGCTGTCCTGTGTTGGGTCAGGTGACTTCATATTGGCGTAATAATCACAGTCTGTATCTGACACCTGTTTGGTCAAGTGGGTGTGGCCGGGGTTTGAATCAGGCTGCTGATTGGTTACTGTGGCGTAAACAGTAGTGACTTTTGGGCTCGGGTGTTGTGGTGTGATGCAGGCGTCTGATTGGATGAAGATGTTGCCGCGGCGACGTCACTGTTTGGAATCTCTTCATACATGCGGTCAGTCTGAAAAACAATCAATAATTTACTAGTTTATATGAATAAAACTCTCTCTTAATCAATAAACATGTCTGATCTTCGTCAGGTAAAGGTTTGAACTCACACCTCTGTATTGTCCTGCACATTTTGCTGAAATAAAGCTGAATGAAAACAGAGAATCAATTCACACACTAAAACTGGACTTTATAATAATAATAATAATAATAATAATCACAAACAAACTGTTACCTGTCCCACATTTCCTTTTCCTCTTTTTCAGGATGAGGAACGTTCCAGAACACAGAGTCAGAACCAGCAGAAACGAACCCAGACCGCCAGCAACAGGAGCCAGGTCTGAACACAACAATAAACTCATGATATAATAAATTACTTTGATTATTGTACCATTAAGAACATTGCAATATTGGAATATACAACACTGGCTGTAAACAGTATCATAATACTGTTGTTATATTGTGCAGCTGAAGTGAAACTGCAGTGGTAAATAAACCTCGACTCTTTCAAAGGAAACACTTCTGTCTACGGTTGATGTCAAACCAAATGAACCACATGATATACGCATCATTTTATGTTCATACAGGAGCTAAAATGTGTATCAGCAAAGAGTGATCATGTGATCAAAGAGTTGCATTATGGGTAGTGTAGTTTGTGAGCTTACTAGAGTCTGGCTGATGGAGATCATCTGTAGTATTTCCTGTTGTTGTTCTTGTTTCAGTTTCTGTTTGAGTCGCTGACGAATAACCAATAATAATAACAAACCCTGACAGAACAAAAAAACACCCATAACATGGTTTGCCCAGTGCTAGTGCTGCATATGAACATTTCTGTTCATGACACTGATAATGTAATGTGTGAGCAGGGACGAGGCACAGAATCCAAATGCAAGCACAAATATATAATAACAAAAAAATAAAGAAACATCCTCAGGCAGGAACACACATACAACGACCAACAACTGAAGCACAGAGGCGTGAATAGACAGACTAACAAGGGACAGGTGCGGGTGATTAGATGTCATGGGAACTAATGAGGGTAACTATGGCGATAAACAAGGTACAAAGCAAAACGGGAACCAAACACAGGAAACAATGACAACTAAAAATACACTTCAACATAAAAGTCCTACAAAACACAAGACATAATCACATGACATTTAGAAGATGCTTTCTTATCTGATCTGATACAGGGTCAGTTTGAATAAAAGCGTCTGTTAAATGCATGGAAAACCCACGTAAAGTGATGCGATGTCATTTTACATGTGATTTCTCTCAGAAGCTAGAACAAAGAAAGTGCTAAAAAAAAAAACACAGACTGTGAAATTACTAATAATTTACATTAAGTATAGTTGAACATCACAACCTTTAAATATTGAGTGCGCTGCAATTTAGTGTTTTTTTTTTCTTTTTTTTTTTTCAAAAGTTTGGATTTGATGTAATTCTGAGTTTCCAAATTGGTGCAATTTTGTGGAAGACATGAAATGTTTTGTCATTTGAACTAGTTGTATTTACAGGAATTACATCATGATCATGAATGCAGCATTAGAATTATAGAAGCTTTTAAGTCTCTGTATTCAATATAATCAGACTGACTGCTAATGTATTTATTCAAGTTATGGCTCTGAAAATAAGTATATGTAAGAACAGCAACCTCACATTAACATTATTTTCACCTAAACGCATGTGAGTGTAGAAGTGTGAGGATGAGTTCATGTACCTGTGCTGGTGTGTTCAGAGCTGCTGTTTGAATACGGATGAACGGTGGATGTTGAGATCTGGACAGGCTTTGATTTCCGAGGAGCTGAGAAACAAACATTTTAATAACAGCATGAAGCACAAAAACGAATGATGAAGCAGATTGTTGTTTAATAATGAATATCAGGAACCTTTGATCACATTCAGATGGATTATTTTGTAGTATTCATCTCCAGCTCTACAGCCGTATGTTCCAGCATCTTCCATCTTCAGGTTTCTGATGGTCACTTTAAATGATCTGGTCTGACGATCATCACGCAGTGAGAATCTGCCCTTAAACACTGGGGAGTTTCCTCTATCAGTTCGTATTATAAGGACTTTCTTTTTGGGAGGTCCTTTGAAGAAGTATTTGTAATATTCTTTATATCTTTCTGGATAAGGACACTTAATAATCACTGGTTCTCCCTCCGTTCCTGTCACTGTAATGTCCACAGACAGTGAACTGACCACTGCACACACACACACACACACACACACACACACACACACACACACAGCTTTACTCATGTCCACTGATAAAACAAGCCATAATAATAGATGATAAACTCTTGTATCAGAGATCTTGAGCTCTTACCCGTCAGCAGAAACACACAAACTGTCAGTGGAAACTTCATTTCTTCATCCGTTCAGTTCAGAGAATCAGTCTGAAACTCTCAGCAGTTCCTCAAACCACTTTCTGAAAGTCAAATATCAATAATCCCGCACTTTTCTATGGGAGAGTAAAATAACACGTCAGTTTCTCGTCTCTCGTGTTGAGAATCGAACTGTTCTCTGACTGTGTGTCTGTGTGTTCATGTGATGTTAGCTGTGAAAACGCCTCTCAGTTTTGACCAGGAAATCATTCATGAACCACAAACTCTTTCCTGTGCTCTCTGTTTCTGTTCAGTCTTTAATATGTTTTTGACTTCTGTCACCTGTTTATACATCTAAATTACAATAACATATCAGATGGAGTGAGATCCAGTCAGACAGACATGATTTTATTTTTGATATATTTATAAAATGCATAATAAAAGCATGAATTCTCAATTAAATGATGTAACAATCAGCTTTTACTAATAAGAAAGTAACAATAACCAAATCTCTCTGAGTAAAATAGCAAACCATGAGCAAAAGTTCAATATAAAAGACAATATAAGTTCAGATCGGGTCAGGAAGAGTATGTTAATCGTGTCAAAAATACTTTTTCTAAGAATCTGCTCTGATATTTTGGTATCATAGTCTGCAAGCATATAGTGAAGCATTGTGGTTTTAACACTATAGAAGCAACAAGAGCCAAATGCGTATTTTCACCATGTCTGGACTCTGTGCTAAACTCTTGCTGCAGTTAATATTACACCAGACACCAGACTTTGCAGGAAAACATGTCTCAGTCTTCAGAGAAGTGACAGCCGAATTTAGAACGTGTACTTTGTGAAAACAGAAGTCTGGTTTGAATACAATATATGAGTATATGATATTAAAAGAGACAATATATAATATATAATATAAATGGATTAATACAAGTATGATATGTTTGAAAAGATTTATCACTTCAAAAAGAAAAACAAGAGAATAATCATAAGCATACATCCAACCTTTTTTTATGAACCAATTTCAAAACAGGCACAGCAAAAAGCGCTGTGTTAAATTAACTCAGTATATTTGATACCAAATTAACATTGAAGCAGTGTTAAAGTTAATGAGATAATGAAGTGATTAATTGAGTGATGTTTGAACATTAGTGATGAACACCTGATGAGAACAAGCAGAATCACTGAAGGAAAAAACGTCTCAGTTTACGCATGTAACCATGGTTCCCTGAGAACAGGGAACGAGACGCTGCGTCAAACGCTATGGGGAAAACCTTCGTGGGAACCGGTGCGATCACATTGACCGACGGCAGCCCATGACATCATCAAGGTGCAACCCCAAAGTATATTAAGGGCGCCTAGATAACATGTCATCCACTTATCGTCTGAAGAGACTGTATGCAGGTGTTGCAGGCCCCGCCTCCGGAGGCCGTCAGACAGATTACTGTAAAAACAGGATAAAATGACTTGAGTCGCGTCTGCTCTTTCACAGCACCTCTGTTGGAACGAGGGAGCATGCGCAGTTCACCAGTCCATTCGCCAGAATATCAAAATAAGAGTCCTTTTTTCTGTCCATATAAACCAATATTTGCTCATTTGCACACTGCATAAAAAATAATGTAATAATTAAACTTATAAAATATACAGATTTCAGAGAAAATTAAAAAACACAATTGTCTATGTGTGTCACACAGGCGACCCCCAGGCATGGCAGGGAGACGCAGTGTCTTGTTCGTTATTCTCAGGGAACCATGGTTACATGCGTAACTTGAGACGTTACGCTTCGAAAGGGAACTTTCTCTGCATCGAGCGCTTTGGGTTTACCCACCATGCCACAGAATGGCAGTGAGAACTGTCAGAATCAAGCGGTTTCAACTGAAGTGCATACGGGTCAGAACTGGGCTGTCAGTCACAGCACGAGCTATGAGCCTCAAAGAAGCTTCCAGAGCTTGAAGGCCGCTCAAAGGCTTGGAACCAACAGCTTCATGTGGGTCTCCTTTGCTAAGGCCAGCTAACAAGTCTTTCTTTCTAAAAAGACACCCACAGCATCGAGGACTCGTCCTCAGAGAGGCCTGCTAAAGCCTGCTGATCTGAGAGCAGGTCTTGCTGGCTGCTATGAACCCAAGTGCTGCTAAACATTGTGGTTTTAACACCTATAGAAGCAGCAAGAGCCAAAAGCGTATTTTCACCATGTCTGAACTCTATCCTAAACTCTTGCTGCAGTTAATATTACACCGGATACCAGAGTTTGCAGGAAAACACGTCTCAGTCTTTAGAGAAGTGACAGCTGAATTTTTAACTTTAAAGCATTCATAAGGTCTCTGTGTACCACGAGCCATGCAGTCGAACGCTAACAGGTGAAATAATACAGAAAATTGCTTGAACTTTAAGATCATTCTTTCATCTCCATCATTTGAGCTCTGAGAGAAGAGTTCCCTTACAAAAGATCACTGCAGTTTTTTAGAAGTAATACTACAGTTTTTGTTACATATAGAAAAATGCAGTTTTTTGGAAACGAAAAAACTGCAGTATTGCAGTATAACCTCAAATGTCTGTAGTTTTACTGGAGTACAACTATACTGCAATACATCTAAAGTACTAGTGAAATAAAACTGCAGTTACACTGTTTTTATACTTCATGCAACTTTCAGTTGTACTTATACTACAGTTTTACTGCAGTTGTACTGTGACTATACTTCATTATACTGCACATCTATGGTTGTGCTTCATTAAACTGCAGTTTAACTACTTGGTACTGCAGTTTTACTTCAATATACTGCAGTTCTTTTTTGTAAGGGTTGCATCGTGGGAAAGGTAGTTTGTGTGTTCAGCTGAAGCCTCAAAGCTCTTCCTGTGGCTGTAGTTTCACTTCCTGTTTGGCAAGTGTGTGTCAAAGACGTCTCATGTTTCACTGAAGCCGACAGTAACATGTTGATGAAGCTATCCATTAGCATTAGCATCTCAACAGCAGTTTATCCTCCAAAAAACTGTCAGTTGTACGTTTTTCTCAATGATTTCTCAGAATATGCAGATATTTTTCAATGGTCATGAATGGAGAAAGAGGCTCTTTGGCAGCAGATTATTGTAGTTCCAACATCAACCAGCAGGAGTGAACAAGAAACTAACTTGATCTGAACATCCAAACACACATTAATAACTGCAGAAAACTGTAATAATCAAATAAAATACATGCTTCACTTACAATCCAGAACAATTAGTCGATTAAACTGTAAAATAAAAGGATCTTATGACAAAAACAATACTTTTATTTTACGATCTACAATCCACTATAAAACCAACACATTAATGATCATTACAATAAAAACACAAAAGATCAAATCATGAAGATGAACCTGATCTTTCTGAACTCTATAATGAATGACAAAACAAGCTTGATTATGACTCCAATTCAGTCAAATTACAAAACAATTGGAATATTATGTATTAGTGTAAAATAGCTCACAAACACAAGAGATTCTTAAAACGGTCTTTAATTGTAACTCACAGTGATGTACAAGAGAAAGAAACAACAACAAACAGTGCAGAACAAGGAACAACTGAAACTGAGGCTTAAATAGACAGAGAACTGAGGAGCCAATGAACAAGACACACCTGAACCGAGCGAACGATCAATTAGAAACCATAGAAACAAACAGAGAGAGAACGGAGAAGGACTGACCTAATAAACAGACAAAGAAGCTCCAACAGAAACTAATCAAAAAACACACTTGAAATGTGACCTGTTACGACCGTCCAAATGAATAACGAGTCTCAAGAGAGATGTCGAAAATAAATAAACTGTATTTCTTAATAAAGGTTAAGCGTCAGGGGTTTGGGTTGTACCTCTACAATTCCTCACAGCTAAAGAAAGAAAGAAAAGAAAACACAATTTAAACTGACCAACCTCGCTGAGCAAAAACAAAGTGAAAAGAGAGACACACGGAAATAAAACGGCGTCAAACACCCCACCTCCCTTGATGTGGGAAATATACACACACAAGAATATTTACAGCTCGCAAACAATGCAAAATCACAATCCAGAATCGTAGATAAGGGTCGAGTCAGAATAATCAAAGGTCCAAAGAGTCACACTCACAAACTCCCGAATAATCCCTCACAATCGATCTCTCTGACACGACACTCTCGACTAAACAAAACCACAACGACAAATGACGGTCCTTATATCTGGATCAGCCAATTACAGCCTCCAGATTATCAGAAGACTCCGCCCACCTCTAACACACACGATATATGTCACCGACTCATAACCATTATATTTCATATGACACAATAGTTTATGAAGCACAGGTGTAGATCACAGTTGTCTCGGTGTCTCTGTCCTCTGGATTACAGTGACGTTCAGTGATCTACAGTCATAGGAAACATTAATTATTTAGTTATGATAATCTATTCACAGATTTAACACATATGATCATTCAAATCAATCAAATCTGTGAATCTGACAACAAAATTACTTCTGTACACCTTGAGTTCAGTAATCATCCGTTTCTGATGTCTCACCTGTTCATAAAACACTGGATTAAACACTACGATGGACGACAGACCTGTGAAACAGATCAGCGTTAGTCTTTTATTACACGCTCACTTCATCAGTTATCTTAGTTCATGTTTGTAAGATCCTTTAATTCAGTTCGCATGCATGTCATCCTAATCCAGCCAAGCATTTGGTGTCAAATATTACCTTTCTTCTTCTTTCTCTTAAGTACAGCCACTATAATCAGTGGAAGTCCTATCAGGAGTAAAACCAAAGCCTCGGCAGTGACAATAATCACTGAAAAACACAAGAGGAAACAGAAAATCAGAATAAATAAGCGACGAAATCAAAGACTACTGCTTATTTAGAGTCACGTTGCCATGACGACCGTCTGTCAGACCTTTGACTTCCTGTTCTGACGGGCGGTGAGGTGTGGAGAGACGTGTGCCTGCGTCATGACGAAATAACAGACATCAGATATAAAGAGAATGAAAGGATTGAGCGATGCTGACAGAGGAAGAGTAGAAGAGAGAGAGATGACCTGTTGAGGAGATCTGATGGTCTGTGATTCTGCTGGATGGATTCGTTTCTGATTCACTTGAGACTGAAAATGAGCTGATTGTTGAAACAATATCTGAGGATTGAAAGGAAAAATCGTATTACATTTATATATTAGTACATTCAACTGAAAACGTTATATGACCATGAATTAAACAGTACATTGATTTTTATATAATAATATGAAGTTGCTGATCCATTACCTTGTACATTTCTACAGTAGATAAATTCTGTCACATTAATCACTTACCATGTTTAACCTGCAGCAAAATCTCTGAATAGACACCAGGCAAAGGCAAAGGCCTCTTCACAGCACACCAGTATTGTCCTTCATCCTCTGTTCTCAGATCAGTGATGGTGACGGTGAAAACTCTGGCCGTCGTGTCGTCAGTCAGAGAGAATCTCTCGTCTTTAGCTGGAGATCCTGATTTAACCATGATGATTCTGTTTAAAAATAAACACTCGCCTTTACAAAAATACTTTGAATATGTTTCAAATGGAGATCCATATGAGCATCTGATCTCAACTCTCTCTCCTCTGAATCCTGTAACTGTAACTGGAGCTCCAACAACAACAGCTGAAACACAAATATCATTATATAGATCTGTTATGTGTGAACAAGAGACATCAGCAGATCAGAATAACAAAGAAATATCATTCATATGAGTCTGATGATCATGTGATCACAGAGGAAAATCAAACTGTGTGTAAAAGAGCTCAGAGTCTCAAACTCACCTGTACAGATGCTGGAAAAGAGCAGCAGGACGTCCCACATGATGAACTTTGACAAGAGTTTCGCTGAAATAAAAGACAAACTCTGAGACGAACGTCACTGTCGTTCTCTTCCGTACTGAGTGAACAATGCTGCGTCAGCAACTGATATTAACACTTCCTTCCTCTTCTGTATCTCTAACCACATCTAGCTCTACAGGACGGTGGCCCAGTAGTTCACAACACAACAAAATAAAGCCGCAACACAACGATAATATCATGTTATAGGCTGTACTATTGCATGCACAGCCTCTCCACACATCTGTGTGAACATGGGACTGCATT
Organism: Opsariichthys bidens; assembly: GCA_037194245.1. Taxonomy (NCBI): domain Eukaryota; kingdom Metazoa; phylum Chordata; class Actinopteri; order Cypriniformes; family Xenocyprididae; genus Opsariichthys; species Opsariichthys bidens. The sequence continues at coordinate 2,518,727 of CM074292.1, forward strand.
TCATACCATACAACATCTGGACAAAAACATGTGAGGAGCCTTCAACACCATCATCCCAAACCTCCTCCTATCCAAATGAACCCTCACTGCCAGTTATTTCACAGTAAATTACTGTAGTCCAAAATCTACAGTGAACTTAATGCATGGGTGATTTTCTTATAAATTACTGTTAATAAACAGTAAAATGATGCTGACAGTAATTTACTGCTCTTTGCTCTTGTTTCTGTAACGTGACATGCTGGATTAGGACTCAAAGACGGTATATAAACTTCCAACAGTTTATTGCTGAACAGAATCACGGCAGGAATACAGGACACGAACATGAACACAACATCTCCACCAAACTTTAACGACTGACCATCACCGGACTGACACAGAGGGAATATATACAGAGGAACACAAGAGGATAACGAGTAGGGCACAGGTGACAGACATGATTACAAACAAGACACAGGTGAAGACGATAGACTAATAATGAGACGACGACAAACTGAAACTCAAAACAAAGACCATGTGACGAATGACAGGACTAAAACTCAAAACAAGGAAGACGTGACTGAAGACAGGACGGGGGAAACTCTAACAGTTTTATTGTGAAAGCTCATTATAAGGTTGTCTTTCACCATGCCTGTAGGAAATGATATTGTTTAGCTCTGTAATGGTTTTGAAGTCACCGTAATGGTGATCCGTGTTCTTTAGCTTGGGCTCGTGTATAATCATGTTCAGCCTGATATAGCAAACAACTGAAAACATTTGTTAAAACAATGACGAGCGTGAACATAAAATAAGCTAAATGACTGATTTTAAGTCAGGCAAATGAATTTATTATTGACAGCATAAAGATTCACTAATATCTCATTTCAAATACGTGATTGTTTGTAGATTGATATTTATTTTTTAAAGGTGTGACATCATCTTGCCACACGAGATTTGTTTCTTCCAAAGACACTCAACAATAATAATAATAATAATAAAAAAAGATCAACTCTCATGGAGACAAAATAAACACAACACAAACTGTTAAAAGTGAACCAAAATAAGAACAAAATAAGTTCAGCGGCGCAGATAAAACCAACAAGATTCAAGAGACTCCACAGCTTAATCTACTCTGGGTAACTTCATTCATGTGCACTGCAGAAATACAGTATGATGCTGTTTGTTTACAGGATTTTTTTTGAGTGTGCAGTTACATGCAAGAGAAGTGAAAGTAATGCAGTTATTAACCTGGAATAAACTGTGATTTCACACTAACCTGGCATACACATGACGCACTATAAACTTTTGTCTTCATATCCGTTAAAGGATTGTTAGGCTGCATAGATCAGGTCAGCCGGGAACACTCCCTATAACACCAGATGTACTCGTTACATCAGAAGAAGAATGGCGTCTACGCTAATTTGTGTCTTTCTGCTTATCCCAAGGTTTACCAATTAACGTGATTGGCTGGATCCGGGCCGTGTCCGGGTCGGATGGGGGACCTGCAGCCTGGCAGCGACGTGGCCCTGGGGTGTCGGCGGAGACTGTGTGAACAAACAAACCGTCCCATACTGGTGTGATCATAAGATCTTAAACTAGATGGAACTAGATTAAATATTTTGACTGTTGCGATTCCAAATCGTTTTAATGACCCGTAACTCTGCCTGAGTATCGGACAAGTGTTCACTGTTGGCCAGAGGAGACTTAGCCTGGTTTCTCCAAAGGTTTTTTTCTCCATTTGTTGGAGTTTTGGTTCATTTGGCTTGCTTGGTCGGGGACACTTGCTTGATATTCAGCAGTGTTTTTGATATGCCTGGCGCCGTTGTATATGAACTGAGCTGAGCCGGACGATTACGTCACTGTTTTCTGCAGTGCTGATATACATAAATTAACTAGACTAATAACTATTGATCTTTGCAACGGAATGAATCAATAATATATAGAATAAGCTGCACAATGACACCATTTTCTTTGGGAGCTGCTGTGCAGCCAAAATGATTTGCCAGTTATTAATGTAAAACTGCTTTGACACAATTTGCATTGTAAGAAGCGCTATATAAGTAAAGATGACTTGACTAACATTTTTAACAGTGCAGAGGATAGTCCGGACAGCTGAGCGAATCACTGGTACAGTCCTCCCCACTCTCCAAGACTGAGTAAAAGAGCTGACCAAATCATTCTGGACCCGTCACACCCGAGCCACTGTGACCCTCCTTCTCAAACCGCATTAAACGCGATTCAACTAAAAAGTCCTTTAAAAAGCTAATTTGTCAAATCGACCCTGTTCCTGCAGTGGTTGAGGTTCAGCTGGTTTGCACGAACCGAATAACCCCTGCTGGTAGATGTCGTAATTACACTATATTGCTTCAGCATCATCTTTCTTCACTGACAAAGAGTGTTTCCTGACCGAGACCGTTTGTCATCAGTGGTGTCGTGATGTCATTGTGCTGATTAGCCATTTCCTAATTAGTGAACGTCGCTCTTTACAGTACGAGTGTTCATTCAGTCTTTCGATGAATTCTGTGAAAGCTCAAATCTTTTTAAACAAAATCAGCCGTGAGAGTCTGATACACGTGACTCTGTCTACTTGCGTCGAGGTCTGTGTAGATCTGATCCAGATTCGGACCGCTCGTCATCGGAGCGGCAGTGTTTATGTAGTCTGGTTCTGTGTTCACAGGTCGGTGAAACTCATTTGCTGCAGAAGTATGATCACTTTGAGCTGTGCGAGAGTTCGGCAGGACGGCAGAGTTCCCTTCGTCGTATTCATTCTGGAAATTGGAAGAAGGAAATGATTGTTTAATGATCACTGAGCGAGAAAGTGAACCTTGAGTTTAGCACCCAGTTTATGGTGGAAATGTCAAATAAAGACGGTCCTGACCTCTTCTCCTTCTCGTAATGTCTGATGACGGCCTTCGGTGGAGACCGGACCTGTGATTGATGAATGTTGTGTAAGTTTCAAAACTTCTTCCAGTATTTGAATTCAGTGTTTCATGTTAGCTCGAATCCAGACACTGTCAACGTCTCACTGGCAGTTTGATTGACAGGCGATCTGACCAATCATAACCCCGAATTCGCCATTTTGACCGTCAAAGCGGTCAGGGGAGTCAGTAGATGAATGTTGGTGAACTTGAATCACGTCTTGAAACAACATTCCTTCTGATGTTCATTCATGTTTATTTGATGCTATAAATGAACTAGAGATGATCGAGGAGCTCCAGCGACACATTAAACACACACTAGACGCTATTTATTGATTAAACTTCTTTAAAAAATTACAATATTTCAAATATGAAACTGTTTCATAGGTTGTCAGCATCCTCTTTGCTCCAATATATTTTGCACTTCGTGAGAACATGATGTGTTTGCGAAGGGTCAAATGTTTTGTTTAGACAGCAAGAATCTGACTAAAAAAATCTGAATAGTAAGAAAACATGAAATCCAAGTTTCAAATCTGTTTCATGTAGTTTTTCCATCATATAAAGTGTCTGGATTCACTGGTATATTGTGGATTTTATGTATATATACTGATATATCATTCAAAAATATTACCACAAGTCTGCTTTTTCTTTCGTGCGGCCACGATAAACAATAGAGCTCCTATCAGGAGAAACACCAACACTCCTGCGACGATGGTACCAAATGAACCTGAAAACACAAAACAACTACTCAGCTGGTTCACAGAATGGAGTGAAAGATGTTTACGTGAGAGAAACATCAGCTGTGAGATGTGGGGAGGCGTTTACCTCTGTTAGGTGACAGGGTTTGGGTCAACGGACCTGATGAAACACACGTGATTAAAAACAGACTGATAATAATATTAATAATAAATCAGCTGTCTCCTCATCTAAAGGTGTGTCAATGAAGATGGACCAATACATTATCACACTCGATTTAAATCATCAATCCATCTCTACACTTCAGTTAGCAGTCGCACTGATCACTTACCATGTTTAACCTGCAACAAGATCTCTGAATAGTCATCAGGACCTCTCCTCTTCACAGCACACCAGTATTGTCCTGCATCTTCTGTTCTCAGATCAGTGATGGTGACGGTGAAAACTCTGGCCGTCGTGTCGTCAGTCAGAGAGAATCTCTCGTCTTTCGCTGGAGATCCTGATTCAACCATGATGTTTTTATTTGGAACGAATTTACACTCTTCTTTACAAAAATACTTTGAATTACTTTCATATCCATATTTATATGAGCATCTGATCTCAACTCTCTCTCCTCTGAATCCTGAAACTGTAAATGGAGCTCCAACAACAACAGCTGAAACACAAATATCATTAGCCATGATTAGCATATTTACCGTTGTAAGAAAAACAGACTCCCGTAGAAACACAAGACCAGTGGAAATCAGAGAACTATAAACGTATGAATCTTGAACTCACCGATAAGAAAGCAGGACCAGAGAAGAAGAATAAAGATCCACATGGTGAAGCTTTACGGCACTTTCTTGACCAAATAAAATCCTCAAACACGGACAAACGTCTCTTTCTTCCGTACTGACACACAGTGTGGTGCAATGCTTGACTTCCCCTTCCCTATAATCTCCACATCCATTGCCAAATCCATTATTACGCCAGGTCCTGACATGTCCTGACAGTTAAAGCTCAAGGGTAAGATCAAACATAAATCACAGAGGAATTTGATAGCACTTTTCAGGTGCGTTGTACACTTTACGCTGGCCGAACTCAACTTTCTATCAATCCTGAAGACCTTCATCCTGGTGCGATAAGACACAGAAACTGGAGATAAAAATACTTGATAGATTTTAAGCATGAGTGAGTGAAGACCTCTGAGGGTGAAGATGACTTAATAATGAACAACCGCTTCGACAGGACTTCTTCTTAACGGTGTTAACCGTACCAGCTGATTGCTTTTGTTTATGGTCTTCTTTGTATCAAATGATGTGCTTCCATAAACACAGTTAAAGACCTAAAACTTAACATAAAAACCAAGAGTAACTGCCCAACTAAATGAAACACTGATCACCATAATAGTGACCAGGGGTTACTTTTAAAATGTATTTCACTACAGATTACAAAATACATGCTTTAAAAAGTCATTTGTAACGTATTTTGTTACATTACTCAAGTTTAGTCACTTCATCTAAATACTTTAGAATACTTTGGAATACTAATAAGTGTGAAACAAACACAAAAAAAATTTTCATCCCACAATTCTGACTTTTTTTTTCTCAGAATTCCGTGATATAAAGTTGCAATTGCGAGATATACACTCATTTTTGAGACAAAATGTCAGAATTGAAAGAAAAAGAAGTCTGAATTCTGAGATATAAACTCGCAATTTTGAGATAAAATCTCAGACTTGTGAGAAAAGTCAGAAATGAGATATAAACTCGCAATTTTCCAGAAAAAAGTCTGAATTGTGAGAAAAATGCCAGAATTGTGAGATGTGAACTCGCAATTTCAAGAAAAAAAATCTGAATATCAAGTTTTTATAAAGCAAATCTGACTTTATAACTTGCAATTGTAGGGAAAAAAGTCAGAATTCTGAGATAAAAATTCACAATTATCTTTTCTTTTTTCTTTTTTACCTTTTTCACTGAATCGCAAAACATCATCCAGGTCATGACATGTCCGTTGAGATTCAAGGATATGCAAACTTTTGAACGGGGCAATTTTTATAAATTCAGTCATCTGTTATGTGAAATAGCTTATTTAGGACAGTAATAAATAAAAATATAATTTTCATGATCCCTCTTATTTTGTTAAAATTATTAAAATGCTGCATATTCTGAAAGGGGTATGAAACTTATGAGCAGAAATGTGGCTTCGGATGCTTTTTCAGATGGTCATAGTCAGAGAATCATTAATTTCTGTTTACATTTCACAGTTTACATTCAAAGTAATCACTTTGGTAATCTAAAACACTTTTCTGATGGAACTGTAATCTGATTACCACCCATTTAAAATGAAACTGTAATGAAATTCAGTGACTCAAATTTTGTATTTTAAATACGTCACTAAGTGACTTGTATTTCGTTACTCCCCAACCTTGATAGTGATCAATAGTGTTAATTCTCCAAAAGAACTGCAGACGAATGACAGAAATGAAGTCAGTCTGGTTTGTAATAAGAGATTTAATGTCTTTTCAGTTGATCTCATCTAAGAATGTGTCTGAAGTCAGTTGTAGTTCTAGTGTTTCTCTTTCCTTCAGTGTTTATGCTTGTTAACATCAGGCGTTCATCAATAATCACACAATCGTCACTTAATTAATCACTTCAGTGTCTAATCAACTCTAATAGTGTTACTTTAACACCTGCTGCTGGTTCCCGTGTGAACATCGGTGTCGAGTATCAGGATCAGCAGCAGTTTAACATCCACGCCAAAGATGGCGGTGGAGAGAGTGCGAGGATGTGTTGTCAAGGACAGCGAATCGTCCCCATCGGATTCGGCTGTCTGAACCAGTTTCTCACAGAAGAATCCATCTGATCTGCCAAGTACTTGGCGTCTCGTAGTCAGGTGGGTATCCCACATGAAACATCGAGTCTTCTGCCTCATAATCCAATCACAGCACAACTAACGTAAAGTAGACAGTGTGGAAACGAAATTAAATGACTAGACATCGAATCATGATTTCTGTAATAGACCGATAAGCAGCAGTTAATTATGACCATAAGTGAAATTTAAGCTTATTAGTTGCTGATCTTGCTTTCCAAGCAAGAGCTCGTCCACATTTCCCAACTAGTCACTTAACCGTTTTTGTTTTACAACTTTGTGCAATTTTACAGCAGAGCAGACTTACGTGAAAATCGTACATGCCTAATGTTAAAGAAGCTTCTCTCTTATGATTTTAGTGAATCTCTTCGGGTTCAAAACAAGAACTGCTGACTGATTTCAGTCTGTGAGGCATTTGACACTTTTAAAGTGATAAACACGTACGTGTTTTAATAATATTTAATAGTCTTTCATGGTTAACAATAATGTAACGTTGTGTTGTTTTTTTGGTGGTAAACTATTTAGTGTAAATTGATCTGTCACCCAAAATGAAATCTAATTCCATCCATACGGAACGAGCATCTGAACATTCATCTTATTGTCCAAACACTTATTATCAATAAAAATGAAGAACTATATCTTTAAAGAATGAAACACTTTTCAAGCTTATAAACGCTATTGTCAAACAGGAAGTTTCCCTTCACACTGAAAGTTTCATTCGATTTGTTTTAAATGCAATAACGCATTTAGACATTTTTCTTATGTAGACATGATCTTATGTTCTTTGGAAGTGGTTTCATTTAGGTTGTTCCTATAGTTTAATTTGGGATGTTCCTGTCTTGGCATGGGGCGGGTCACTAAAATAGACTTTTAAAAAAAAGGAAGTAAAAAAACTGTAAAACAGCCGACAAAAGTGTTCAGCTTTCATTTGCAGTTCACTCTCCTGGAGTCTGTTTGCTGTGTCTGAAACTACAACACGGTAAGAGTTACACTCGTTCAGGAATGAATATTGTCTAACGAATGAATCTCAGAAGAAACTTGAAGTGAGGAACATTTTCTCTCATAGTGACCTCTGAACATCTGGAGCTCGTGTGACTAATGTTGCCTTTAAATGAGTTTCAGCAGTGGAAAACTGCCAACAGTGGTGATTTTACACTGTTTTTACCGTGTTTATAACACAGACTGATGCTGTAATTGTATCTATGAAGCTGAAATGAAATGTGTTTGTGTAAATCGTTCAGTTTCCTGCAGTGATGTCCCAGACACCGGCTCCTTCTCTTCTCCTGGTGTTTCTGCTCATGATTCCCGGTGAGTTTCTGCTGGAATTGCTGATAAGAACTCAATATTACAAACAAACGTTGTGACGAATCAGTCAGACCTGCTAGTAACCGCAGGAAAAAGAAATCGCTTGTGAAATATCTACTGTAACGTTGAAGTAAGATTTATGTGTTGCATCCAAACAAAATGATATTATTCAGGTTTTTGTGGACATGAAGCTGCTGAACTACTGAAGCTGAAAACATTTAGTTCAGACTGTTTTTCATGGTTCTGCTTCCTGTATTTCTGTATTTCATCACCTTCTGTCTGTCTGTAGATTTAACACATGATACGTGAAGTTCTTCATTTACACAAACACCAGTTTTATGAAGAAAGTTTTTTATAGATGGGTATTTTCATTATTTTCTTGTGAATTCTGTGTTTCAGGAGTTTATGGAGTGTATGGTTGGGGTGTGAGATACAGTCCTTCACACATCTGTGCACTAAAGAACTCATCAGTGATCATGAGATGCTCTTATACATACCCTACTGGACATCAGATCAAGAGCGTGTTCTGGACCAAAACACAAGATAAAAAGGACACAGAAGAGTTTCCAGATCTGTTTCAGGACCCTGAATACAGTCAGAGGCTTCAGTATCTGGGAGATAAAAAGAAGATCTGCACCATCAGACTGAGTCATGTGACACTGAAGGATGAACACGAGTACCATTTCAGAATCATCACTGATAAAGATGATGGTAAATGGCTGGGTAAACCAGGAGTGAGTCTTTCTGTCACAGGTGACTTTCCTGAGGTTCATCTCTTCTTCTGTGCATTATGTTGAATAATAATCAGTGTATGACAGCAGCACTAGATATAATGTGTGTGTTGTGTTCAGATCTTCAGGTGGAGTCTCCTGAGAGAGTGACAGAGGGAGATTCAGTCCGTCTGACATGTAAAAGCAGCTGTAAACTGACTGACGGAGCAACATTCATCTGGTACAGAAACTCACAGCAAGTAACTAAGGAATTATTGAAAACCAGCTGGACCTCGGGCGAGTCAGAAGAGAGGATGCAGGCAGATATAGCTGTGCTGTACACGGACACCATCACATCTCTCCTGCTGCTGAGATCAATGTCATGTGTGAGTTAAGACTCACTTGTTATTTTTTTTAAAAGTAGAGATTGTGTTTGAATGAGATGATTTAATTTTGGTCCTTTTAGATCCTCCAAAGAGAGTCTCAGTGTCCATCAGCCCGTCTGAAATAGTTTCAGGAGATTCAGTGACTCTGAACTGCAGCAGTGATTCAAACCCTCCTGCAGAAATCAACTGGTTTAAAGAAGGAACGTTTGTAAGATCTGGAAGAATCTACAGCATCTCAAAGATCAGCTCTGATGACAGTGGAGAATACAAGTGCAGATCCAGAAATGAACATGGAGAGAAATACTCTGATGCTGTGACTCTAAACGTCATGTGTGAGTTAATGATGATCAGTAACTGTGATAACCATCAAATTAATGGATTTACAACAGCAAAACATTAATATACACCTTTTTTTGTCTGTTTTAGATCCTCCCAGGAACGTCTCAGTGTTGATAAACGGATCTGGTGAAATAGTGTCAGGAGATTCAGTGACTCTGATCTGCAGCAGTGATTCAAACCCTCCTGCTCTGAACTTCAGCTGGTTTAAGGAGAATGAAACCTCAGCTGTTGGATCTGGACAGAGTTTCAGTGCACTACAGAGTGGACGCTTCTACTGTCAGGCTCACAATCCACATGGATCTCAGAGATCAGACGCTGTAACTGTCACAGGTGAAGCTTTTATCTGATAAAGAGTTCAAGACTGTTGTGTGGCTTTGAGAACTCAAATTCTTCCTCTTTCAGTGCATCATCATCTTGGTTGGCGTGTCTGGTTGGGGATCACAGTGGCATGTGTAGGATTCTTCATCATCATCATCATCATCCTGTTTATAATGTAAGTCATTCTCAATTACAGTGAGTGTGTGCACGTTCAGTAACTCACTCTCAGACGAGTACAAGTGGAAATGCCTCATGTGATGTGAAAAGCAGTTTATCTTTAAATGCAGCTCATGTTATTACAGGAGAAAACGAAGAGATGCTGAAGCTGAAGACCTCACCGTGAATCAGGTGAATCATCCAGATATGTGAATAATCTAGTTAAACGGGGACATCCATACAAAACTTGAGACAAGTCAGTGGAACGAAAGTAAAAAAAAAAACAGAAACTCTAGAGATGCTCTTTTAAATGTTTACCATCTTTTTTGCGTTTATTTAACACTGTGTCACGTGAGTCAAACACGTCCGTCAGTCTACATAGAAAAACAATGGAAATGTAGCGCACTGAAATGAAAGAGATGCATTCTGTGTGAACGGCTCTTAAATGTGAATAATAACTAATAATAATTCATTTTCTTCCGTTGCAGGACAATCGGAACTCAACAGGGAGAGCCGGTCAAGTTTCTGAATCAGACGGCGCTCAGTACGCCAGTGTTACTTCCAGCAAACCCAGAAGAGACGGGAACGCTCCGGATCGCAGAGATACTGAGGAGATCCAGTACGCGACCGTACAACATCACAAAAACAAACAGAAGAAGAGATCGGAGGAGAACGAAAGACACTACGACAATATCAGGATTCACCAGCCTGAATCTGCTGTGAGGTGAGAAGAAGCTTCAAGATAAAACATCCGCATCTCACTTTTAGCATTATGATCAAAGGAGAATTTAACCTTTACACTTAAATGTTTCTTAATAACTTTGTGTCCCACTGAGGTTTCAGACACATGATATACAAGGTGTTTTCACTTTTAAAATGTAATGTTTATCGTCATGCAATCTGATCATTGTGTCTGTTTTATTTTGTGTTCTTTAGGCGTTCGAATGTTGAAACTGTGGAAGAGGATTCTGTGATCTACAGCCGTGTCAAATGATGACGATAGAGATTAATAAAGATACAATGTTTTGCTGTTCATTCAGCGTGCTGTTATTTATCATTCATTAAATCAGGTAAATAGACAGAAACGCAGTGAATATGATCTTTTTCACATCACAATACAGCTGAAAGAGACAAGAACTCACAACATGGTGTTTAGTGATTTGAACTTTTGACTTAAAATGTTGTGACCAAATAAAAAGCTTACATCAGTTTGAGTCATTTCTATGTCACTGTAGACCAATAAAACCACATACTATGAGTGATCGTTGGATTACTACTAATATATGGGCGATTCTAACGAAATGTGCAGAAGCTCGATGCTCCTCGCTCTATTAAAGTCTCCAGTGATGATTTTTTGTGGTGCAGCTTCTGTGGACGTGTGTTCAGATCATGATGGTTTAATCGGTTTGACTAAAGCATCATTTTACGGAGCATCTTAAATCACATGGCGATGGACATTTCAATGCTTTTGCGTTCTCTCTCAAATCATTTGCATTCCACTTGCAGGAAACTTGCAAAAAGCATGGAAATATAATTTTTCCTCCAATCATCGTGTCCTTTTAGGGACTCCATCATGAGCAACATTAGTTTGGATCGGTGACGTATATTGAGACGTGGGCCGTACATGTGTGCATCATTGCAGACTGACGCTCATGTGTGGGTGAACTGGTGCTGGATGAGGTCATTTCCTGTTTCTATTCTTTTGGCCAATAAACTGAAGGCAAAAATTCTCTCATGGTTGTCAAAATAAAACTTGTTTGTCTGCGGTCAAAGTGACGACATCCAGTCTTACTCAATCTAAGATCCTATACTGAGAAGTAATTCTTCAGAAAATGTTTCCAGGAAGAAAGGCTTTAAAAACCCAGTTTAATTGTTGATTTCATTTACTCCTGAACATCCCTTCGATTTTAATGGGTGCAAACGCAAGTGAAACTAAATATGACTTAAATGTTAATAAATCTGTGCATCAAACTTCATTTCTTATAGTCAAACATTTTGTGTTCAATGGCTTTTTTTTTTTTTAGATCTCAAAAAATGCCATTGGATCATAAATCCCAGACACCAACATAGTGTAATCCATACGTAACAGACGTGGGCTGGATCTGGGCAACCACAGTGAGTTGCTTTTGTGGGCAAAGTCACGAAGGAGGAAGAGACATTTTCTCTCTGCATTTTGAAATAAACACAGTTACCAGGAGAATTTCATCAGTTTATCGTCTGCTGGAGAGACTCACCAGAACACGGTAAGAGTTCCTCTGATTACTGTGTGAAGATAGTCCGATTAAAACTGTTGTAGAAGCGACTGACCTGTTCATGTTCTCAATGAAAAGAATATTCTTGTTCTTGCAGTGATGTTGGTCAGAACGGCTCTTCTTCCTCTGGTGTTTCTGCTCATGATTCACGGTGAGTCGCTCCTGCTGGAGAATATTTTTTAGTCACTTATCAAAGTCTTTCTTTTAAATCACAGTGAGAGGTCTGACAGTCGCTGATAAAACACCTGTGACAAATACATTTCTGTGAAAGAAAAATCATCAAAATAAATAGACGTAAAGCTGCACTTTTTGCTTTTTACAAATTCATCATTTTGTTAATAATTGTAATGATATCAGTTTTGTATTTTTATAACACATTGACAACCACCAATCACAGCAGTGATGAGAGTCACATGATGAATTAAAGTTCATCAAAACGGTTTTTCACTGTAAATGACTTGTTATTTTTCACTTCCAAAAACTGTGAATTTAATGGTATTTTGCTGTAAAATTACATTAAATGTAATGTTAGATCTATTACAGTTTATTGTACAAAAACTTTCTGTAAATCAACTAACTTTTTTTTAAACGTAGCATTTTTACAGTCTTTTACTGTTAAAATCACTGTAATTTTTTTACAGTGTACATTTAAAAAATAAATAAATAAATAAAAACTTTAAAAAATGAACGTGATGAACATCAGGGATCAGTATTTATGAAGCATCATTTTTATGTGAACTATCCCTTTAATGTTTCAGGAGGTTTCAGTGATGATGATGATGATGATGGTGGTTGGGGTGTGAGTTACAGTCCTTCACACATCTGTGCACTAAAGGACTCATCAGTGATCATGAGATGCTCTTATAATTACCCACGCGAATATAAAATCAAGAAAGTCTTCTGGACCAAAACTCGGATAAAAGATAATGGAGAGTATCCAGATCTGTCTAATGACCCTGAATACAGTCAGAGGCTTCAGTATCTGGGAGATAAAAAGAAGATCAGCACCATCAGACTGAGTCATGTGACACTGAAGGATGAACACAAGTACTATTTCAGATTCACCACTGATATAACAGAAGGAAGATGGCTGGGTAAACCAGGAGTGAGTCTTTCTGTCACAGGTGACTCTCATGAGGTTTATCTCTTCTTCTGTGCATTATGTTGAATAATAATCAGTGTATGACAGCAGCACTAGATATAATGTGTGTGTTGTGTTCAGATCTTCAGGTGGAGTCTCCTGAGAGAGTGACAGAGGGAGATTCAGTCCGTCTGACATGTAAAAGCAGCTGTAATCTGACTGACGGAGCAACATTCATCTGGTACAGAAACTCACAGCAAGTAACTACAGGAATTATTGAAAACCAGCTGGACCTCGGGCGAGTCAGAAGAGAGGATGCAGGCAGATATAGCTGTGCTGTACACGGACACCATCACATCTCTCCTGCTGCTGAGATCAATGTCATGTGTGAGTGTGCATTTTATTTAGTGTTTGCACTTTAAAGTTTGCACTTTGAAGAAAGGGAACTTCGAGTTGCGTCATACAACGCTAGGGGAACCGCCTCTGCGGGGACCGGTGTCTGAAACAGATATCCAATCTCATCAATATGAACTTGAACTTGACTGGCGACAGCCCATGACGTCATATCGACGCGCCCCACGCGTATATAAGGGGTGCTCAGATAACATGTCATCCTCTCATCGTCTTCGGGGACTGTTTGTGTGAAACGGCAACGAAATGAAAAGCACAAATAAAACCAGAGGGTTTACTAAGTGTGTGGATCCGTGTCCCCGTTTCCTGACACCAGATGACACACACACTTTGTGCGTCCACTGTCTGGGGGAAGAGCACGCACGGGAGGTTCTCGAGGGAGCTTCCTGTGCGAATTGCGAGCGTTTCCCAAAGAGGACGCTCAGGTCTCGTCTGGTTCTCTTCTCGAGGGAAGGGAGTTCGACATCTGAGCCAGGTGGTCCAGACTTGCATCATGGGGTTCCCAGATGGAGCTCGCTAAGCAGTTCGAGAGGGGTGTGGACCTCTCGGGTGGCTCAGCGGCTGGTGAGATAGAGCTGCTGGACGAGGATGGGAGTGTTATTTCATCCTCGGGCTCAGCAGCTAGTGCTCTTCCGGCAGAGCAGGGGGTCGCTGATGAACTTGGCAGTGAGAGTACTGGTCCTTCTCAGCCGCCCTGTCCCGCACATGCTGAGTTGTTGGAGGTCGTGGAGCGCGCTGCCGGCAAACTGCTGTTGCCATGGCTGCGCGTTAGTAGAGAGATCGAGCGCGGGCGTCTTGGTGATCGAGTTCTCTCCAGCCACGATCCACCAGCTCAGGTGAGCCTTCCATTTCTTCCTGACCTGGATGTTGAGGTCATGAAGGCATGGAAGAACCCGTATTCGGCTAGAATCCATCGAAGTCAGCGAGCGAATTTTGCTGATGTCGAGGGATTGGCAGACGGCGGGTATGTGTCGATACCCCCGATAAATGAGACGTTCGCGAACTATCTCGCATCGGGATGAATGTCGACACTAGGGGCACCATCTCTGCCATCTAGACCGGTTAAGATGACATCACGGTTAAATGGCTGGGCATACGCGGCAGCGGGACAGGCTGGTGCTGCACTGTACACGATGGCTGTGTTGCAGGCATACCAGGCTGACCTACTGAGGAACTTGGACCAGGGGGCGGGTCTTTCCCGATTGCGGCAATGGTGGCCACGGAGCACCATCTGTGGCTGAATGCACCATCTGTGGCTGAATCTGGCGGACATCGTGGAGAAAGAGAAAGAGTTTCTCCTCGATGCCCTGGTCTCGCCTGATGAACTCTTTGGCACCTCCGTTGAGGTGGTGGTGGGAAGATTCAGAGAGGCGAGGGCGCGCTCAGCAGCTTATAAGACTTGCATACCCCTGCGTTCTCAGTCCCTGCCCAGACAAGTGGCTGGCCCGTCCCGATCTGTGGGTCACAGACAGGGCCAGAAGAAGAGTGTCGCCTTCCGTGCGCCCCCTCCCGTCAGGAGCAGGTCGAGAGTCCAGAAATAAAAAAGACCTGAGAGAGGTGATCGGTCAGAGGCGCAGTAAAAATCTCCGCCCCTGATTGATCCCCTCTCTAACGGAGGTTTACCAAAAAAAAAAAAAAAAAACATGTTCTCTGTAAAAGCCCATGTTTCTACATCAGGCAGGTGGGCCTGTGATGACAGTTAGTTCTGACGGCCTGCCATTGGCATGATAGTGAGACTCTCTTTCAGGCTGTAAGGGCGGTGGTGTCCACGTTTTCTATGGTGGAGACCGGCGCCCTGTGGCCGCAAGGTGAATTGTTTCTCTTTTCTGTAAAAGAAAGTGAAAATGGCTATAGGAAATTACTGTGTATTTCATTATATAGCTCTCCTTGTTTATATGGCTGACAGAGATTTTATATATGTGTATGTATCTATGTATATACATATGCATGAGGGGTGCGTGTGTGTATATATATATATATATATATATATATATATATATATATATATATATATATATATATGTATATACATATGGGTTTATATATATTTGTATATATATATGTATGGATATGTATTTGAATATATAAGCAATTATATTACAGCAAACGGCAGGGCGATTTGTGTATAAATTCCGAAAAAAAAGGGGAGGGGGAACCTTTTTGGTTAGGAATATTGTTATATACTTTTAGCCCCTGAGGTCCCCTGCGTGGTTAATTAAGGTAGGTGGAATGCCATTAGGGATTTTTCTGTATCTGAGGAAAGAAAATTTCAGTTCCCCGGGTAAACCGCCGCTTTATAAGTTGGCTTTCCCACTTGAAATGTGGTTAAGGCTGCTGCTGTGTGTAGCCAGGCCCTCTTGTGTATTCAAGACAGGCCGCTTTCACAGCCGCTTCAGGGTAGAGTAGTTTTGTGCAGTCTGAATAACTGATACAACATGTTGACCTCAGATATGCTGGGTCAGTGCTAGCCTATGGGCCACCTGACATATCCTACTGTGGCACTTCCTCTCTGTCTGCTTATGAGAGTCAGTGGGTAGGGCTTCGCTCCGTAGTTTGTTTAGCAACCGGCCCCTATGAGTGCCAGGTAGCTCCAGGAGCAGGCCATTAATAGGGCCACCCTGTTAGGTAGTAAGTGTAGTGAGACAGACGCTTCCCTTCCATGTTTGGGGTGAGTAGGTATGCTGAAGGTAGCCACCACGCATTTGATGCTGTGGCCTAGACTCTGCTGAAACCTGCCGAACAAAGTTCAAACATGGGTTGACCGTGAGGTTATTTTCTGAGGAAAACCTCACTCCCCGAGGTGGATGACAGAGTGGTCTCTGTTGAGCTAGAGTCTTGGTTAAAAGTTGGCCCTCCCCTTAGGTCAGTTACATTCCTATTATGCTTTGCTACAGTTATGCTAGTTTAGCTGGTGTAGTAGGCCTGAGGGCCTCCTCCAGGACAGAATGGGCTTAGATACCTAAGCTAGGCTTTTGTTTTGATCTTTATCATGCTACTGACTTGATAGGAGGTGGTAGGCCTTAGCAGGCCTCCCTTCAGTGGAGTCTCCACCACTTGGGCCCCTAGTAGCCGGCACATACGCTGTCAGGTAGCCGACCGTAACAGGCCGCCCGGTGGCAGTCCCCGATAATGATTAGGTTGGGTAGTCTTGGCTTAGGCTCAGACAAGAGGCCGTAGCAGGCCTCTCCGTGGTGGGCCCATCAGCCTGGTGTTGTAGCAGCAGGACGTATGCTCCAAGGGGCCTCCCTGGTGTCAGCAGAACCCCAGTGTTGCAGGCCCTAGGCAGCTAGTAACTATGCTGCTGAGTGATTGGCAGTAGCAAGCTACCCTGGGAGCGCATCCCTAGCATTCAAAACAAAGCAACGCTTGCTGGTAGCATTGGCTCCTTTTCAGCTGCGGGTCCCTAGCGTGCCACTCTGGAACTGACAGGACTATGTAGTCTGTCCGAAGGCAGCTCGCCTTAGTATACTAATATCCCTCCCTGTGGGCGAGCCCCAGGGTTGCAGGCATTGGATAGCTGGTCAGTCTGAAGCTAACAGGTAAGCTGGCCTTGGCAGGCCCCTCTTCATGCTATATGCCTCCCTGTGGGTGAACCCCAGTGTTGTAGGCACTAGATAGCTAACCATCAGGTATAACCAATGAAGACTCGAGGCCAGGTTGCTGGCCACGTTGGGCCTCCCTGGCACGAGTCCCCAGCGATCGGTATCGGTACTAGGTCGAGCATGTACTCTCTCTCTTAGTACTGAGCTCCCTGAGTCTAACCAGGGGTTGAAGGCCTTCCTCGAGGCCTCCCTAGTTGGATTAGCTCTTAGGCTATGAGCACTCCCCTTACGGGATTTCTCTGGTAGAGTGCACGGCCTCCATAGTGCCTCGAATTGTGGATACTATGTAGATCCTAGGATTGAGCAGAGTGACTCCCCTCACTCGCAAGGGTCGTTAGCACTTCGCTGAGTTCTGCTCTCCGGGAATGCCCGTCTCTGAAATAGTTGGTTTACTGCCTTCTTGCAGTCCATCTTTCCAGAAATCTCTTGGTGAGAATTTTGTCTGAGATGCTGTTTCCAAGGAAGCAGACAGGTTGTTGGCAGACTAAGCTACTAGCACAGCTAGAGGCTGGGTCAGCCTCCCTGGTGGCATTCAGGGTTGACTTCGTTCCCCTGAGAAGTACTGGCCGGGCCACCTTCGGGCTTCAGGGACCCCTTCTGTCGAAGTTGTTGGTCCCAGGCCTTGGTGCGGCCGTGGCAGGTCTCCATACATGAGATATGGAAGCTGCGTTGAGGCTTAGTACTGAGGGTTTGGGAATGGGAGCGCTGTCTCTGACAGGCTAGGAGAGAGATCGAGGCTATGTGCACTTCCCTTGTTGGGGTGCATGGCCTCCATGGTGCCATTTACATAGGCGCTGGGTAGGACCTAGCTGTTTCCAAGGAAACAGACAGGGTGAGGGTAGGCTAAGGCCGCTAGCTCAGCTAGGGGCAGGGCCAGTCTCCCTGTTGGCCTTGGGCATAAAGACTCCCCTCATGAGGTTGAGCAAGGTGACTCCCCTCGCTTGCAAGGGTCGATAGCACTTCGCTGAGTCCTGCTCTCCAGGATGCCCGTCTCTGAAATCTGGTCTGAGTTGATCTACTGCCTTTCTGCAGTCCCTCTTTCCTGATGTCTCTTGGTGAGACTTCTGTTTGGAGGCGCTGTTTCTGAGGAAACAGTCAGGTTGTTGGTAGACTAGGCTGCTAGCTCAGCTAGAGGCCGGGTCAGCCTCCCTGGTGGCATTCAGGGTTGACCCTGCCACCTTCGGGCCCCAGGCCACGCTCCCTCAAGGGACCCCTTCTGCGGAAGTTGTTGGTCCCAGGCCTTGGTGCGGCCTTGGCGTACTTCCATACATGGGATATGGAGGCCGCTTTGAGGCTTAGTGCTGAAACCTTTGACCGCTGGGAGCGCTGTCACTGAGAGCCTGGTGGGACCCCAGGGGTAAGTGGGATGGCATTTCATTTGATTGCCGGATTCTGACAGTGGTCACTGCCATAATTTGGCATGCACTCCCCTCAGCATGGCGGCGTGGGTATATCGTTCCCCTAGTGTTGTATGACGCAACTCGAAGTTCCCTTTCGAAAGGGAACGTCTCAGGTTACGTATGTAACCATAGTTCCCTGTTGCATTGCGTCTCCCTGCCATGCCTCAGGGTCCGCCTGCTTAAAGTCCCTTCAGACGATAAGCGGATGACATATTATCTGAGTGGCCCTTATATACGCGTGGGGCGCGTCGATTTGACGTCATGGGCTGTCGCCGGTCAAGTTCAAGTTCATATTGATGAGATTGGATATCTGTTTCAGACACCGGTCCCCGCAGAGGCGGTTCCCCTAGCGTTGTATGACGCAACGTCTCGTTCCCTGTTCTCAGGGAACTATGGTTACATACGCAACCTGAGACGGTTCTACCCACATTGGAGGAGACGTTCTCGTGACCTTGCACAACGTTCCCTAGAAGTTCTCTAAAGGTAATATAAAATCCTGAACCTTTACGGAATATTAAGGACTAAAACATCCTCTTTTGGTGATGGAAGTGCTGCAGCTCAAGGTTTTTTATATGACTCTAGGGGGACGTTCCATTTTGGAGGACATTTGGGATGTTAACATATACGGTTCCCTGTTATTCAGATGGGAATGTTTCATTCAGGACATCTTCCTGACCCATTTGAAAGTGTCAGTTAAGTAGTCATTTCACCTATAGTGAAATGCGAAGGTCTTATAAAAATAATAATAAAAAATAAATTACAATCAAATAGTAAATCCTTGATATCTGTCATTTCCCTATACTTGTGGACAATTAAAAAAGTTTACATACCTCTTGCAGAATCGTTTTAACAAAATAAGAATGATCATGAAAATTGAATGTTATTTTTTATTTAGTGCTGTCCTGAATAATCAATTTTACTTAAAAGATATTTACATCAAGTCCACAAGACAAAATAATAACTGAATTTTACAAAAATGACCCCATTCAAAAGTTTACATATACTTTGAAAAAAATTCACGTAAAACGTAAAATTTATTGTAAAAAAACAGCAGCTGTCGTTGCCATAATGTAATGAATGGGCGAATCAGCGGATGAGATCCAAATGCAGGCTTTATTGAAGCGCAGAATGGTGTAACAGGCAGGGTCAGACGATAGCAAACATGGATGTAGGAGATAAGGCAGAGTCATAAACAGTACACAGGCGGGTAGGTAGAAGGCAGGCAGCAGGAAAACAATAGTCCAATAATCCAAAGCAGTAAGTCCAACAAGGTAGGCAGCAAACAATCAATAAACGGAACAGACAGGCAGAAAACAAGACCGGGAAAACAATACACGGAATACACTCAGAAATGACAAGGGTTAGCTAATCAAGACTTTGCGGATGGTGTGGTGTGAG
The DNA here is from genome assembly GCA_037194245.1 of Opsariichthys bidens. NCBI lineage: Eukaryota > Metazoa > Chordata > Actinopteri > Cypriniformes > Xenocyprididae > Opsariichthys > Opsariichthys bidens. Next base: position 2,538,525 of record CM074292.1, read on the forward strand.
AATGGTGCTTATAAGTGGTAGGTGATGTGTTTCAGGTGTGTGTGTAATCAGTCCAGATACGAGGGGTTCATGGGAAATGTAGTGCGATACTGAAATGGGTGAATGTGTGTAGTGCAATGTGGGAGGTGAAGTCCAAGGTAAGAGTGCGTGTGTGTGTGTGTGAGTGAGTGTGTGTGTCCAGAGTGGAGTGCCCTCTAGTGGGCTTCATGGCCACTTCAGCTGACTATGTGACACAGCCCCTTACCCTGAGGAGTGGCTTCCAGACACTCCTATTAACAGTCCTGGAGGACGGGTGGGCTACGGGGCAGAGCGGGGGACCAGGTCCATGGAATGGAGGTGAACAAGGTGAGTGTAAGTGCAAAAGTGTCCAGGGAGGAGCAGGGCAATCAGACGGCCGGGGCGGAACAGGCTGTGCAGACGGCCACCCAAGCAGATTGAGCCCTTCTAGCCACCACTGTGATAGATCAGGGGCAACTGCAACAAAAAACAAAGAGAGGTTATTAATGGTTGCCAGGACCGTAACAAGAAAAACAAAGAGCACTGGAATGCTGTGTGGCTGCAGGCGGACAGTTCAGGGACTAGCTTAGTGGTAGTCTTAGAACAGACTGGGAGTTTCTGTGTGACATCTGCAGTGTTTGCGGGATGGACAGGAAGCTCGGGAGTGGTCTCCATGATAGCTTCAGGGCAGACATACAGTTTGAGGTAGACAGGCAGCTCGGGGCTGACAGAAGGTTCAGGGATGATCAAAGTGATAGTTTCAGGTCAGACAGACAGTTTGGGGCTGATAGAAAGTTCATCTACGATCTCCGTGATCACTTCAGGATGGACGGGAGGTTCAGGGGCAATCTCCGTGATCGCTTTGGGACAGACAAACAGTTCGAGGCTGACAGAAAGTTCAGCTTTGACCTCCGTGGTCGCTTCAGGGCAGACAGAAGGTTCAGGGACGATCTCCGTGACCGCTGCTGAACAGAGAGGGAGTTCATAGACAGACAGTTCAGGAACAACCACTGTGGTCGTATCAGGGTCATGTGTGAGTTAATGATGGTTCAGTAACTGTGATCACTATCAAATTAATGGATTTACAACAGCAAAACATTAATATACACCTTTTTTTTGTCTATTTCAGACCCACCGAGGAACGTCTCAGTGTTGATAAAAGGAGCTGGTGAAATAGTGTCAGGAGATTCAGTGACTCTGAACTGCAGCAGTGATTCAAACCCTCCTGCTCTGAACTTCAACTGGTTTAAAGGAGGAACGTTTGTAGGATCTGGAAGAATCTACAGCATCTCAAAGATCAGCTCTGATGACAGTGGAGAATACAAGTGCAGATCCATCAATGAACATGGAGAGAAATACTCTGATGCTGTGACTTTAAACGTCATGTGTGAGTTTATGATGATCAGTAACTGACATTAAATCCTATAAACAAAGTCTGTGATGTGAAATTTATTGTGTTTTCCTTTTCAGATCCTCCCAGGAACGTCTCAGTGTTGATAAACGGATCTGGTGAAATAGTGTCAGGAGATTCAGTGACTCTGATCTGCAGCAGTGATTCAAACCCTCCTGCTCTGAACTTCAGCTGGTTTAAGGAGAATGAAACCTCAGCTGTTGGATCTGGACAGAGTTTCAGTGCACTACAGAGTGGACGCTTCTACTGTCAGGCTCACAATCCACATGGATCTCAGAGATCAGACGCTGTAACTGTCACAGGTGAAGCTTTTATTAACACACTCCTGTATCTTCACATCATTCATCAGTTTGTTGTTGATCGTGATGATCTTCATCTTTCAGTTCATCCTGGAGCTGCGAGGAATGTGATTGTCATCGCAGCGGCATCTGGAGGATTATTCATCATCATCATCGTCATACTGCATATAGTGTAAATAAAAGAATAGAGAATAAATATGATCTACTTTCAAACTAATGCAGAAGGATATGGTTATTAATTATATATAAAACTTTGTTTTTCCTATTTTGACAGTCAGAAGAAAATGAACAGAAGATCTGCAATACACGAGTATGAGGTGAGATGAAAAAAAACACAGATTGAAATCAATAAAAGAAGAAAAATAGCTTTTAGACTAAATCAATAATAAAATAAAATTAGATTATGAGTTTTTCATTTGTACTGCAAATACGTATACTGATGGTGTAGTAGTTAAACTTGAAGCGATTTTTAGTTTATGATAGTACACTTTAAAGTATAATCTCAGTATATTTATAGTGCAAGTATACTTGTAAGTTTACTTTATGTGAACTTAACACCATATTATATTTAAGTATTACTCTCCAGCATTTTCTTTCTTTTTTCTTTTTTTTTTAAAGTTGCCAGTCAACATCAGTATATTTGATCAACTTTCATGGCCCCTGGAATATTTTGATGTATGAATATCTGAACATGTAATATATAAAAGAAAGAACAGACCCTCTGCTTTCTTGCTTTATGAATTCTGTTTTAATCGACACTTGAACATGGGTAAGTTTCATTAAAAAAGGCGGATCAGAATGATGATCAAAACATCATGTAGATCATTGAACATTCTGTACTCTTTCAGAAGATAATATAATAGCGCATAATAGCGCCCCCTACAGTGACAACATGGATTGCTGGAAAAATTCCATCAATGGCAGGGAGTTCATTTCTATGTACACTACAAGTGGACCACAAATATTCACATAATCAGCAATAGGAACATATCTGTTTTCTTCATAAATCTATGAGACAGTATGTGAAACTGTGAAACACAACTACAAGCCAAATATACTTACAATACTTCAAAAGATCTAAAGATCCAGTACAAGTATTGACCAAATATGCTATGATTTTTCTTCATTTAATAATTACCTTTACAATTAATAATTTTATTATTATTATTTTTATCCAAAGTGACTTAAATATAGAGAACAATAGAAGCAATGTATGATTGTATATAATTTAGGGAGAGGGTGAAATAGACGACAATTTATTAAGATTTATAAACACCCGTCTTGTATCAGACGAGAATTCTACTTGCAAAACTACAACAATTAGTGTCCTCAGTTCCCAAACATTTAAAATGAGTAATTAAAAGGAAAGGTGATGTGACACAGTGGTAAACATGCCTCTGCCCCAACTCTTTTGTATGTTTTTGTATGTTGCAGCCATCATAATCAAAATTTCTTTATATTTATAAAGTTAGTCAGTGAAAACTTTCCAAATCTTTTCTTTTATCAGTTCAATAAAGGTGCAAGCAAATTAATCGATCACAGATTTGATTGCATTTTACAAAATTTTCTTTTCTTGATTGAGAGTTATACATATAGTTCGATTCTTGAATCTGATTGGTTGAGAGTCTTTTCCAGCCATGTGATATTCTACCATTATCACATGGTAACCTTTCACAATTTGTATTACTCTGCTTGATTTTGCCGAATATATACAGACGGCATTTCTCACAGCAGCCGTCAATGGCAGATGTATGGAGCCCCGCACATGACCTGCAGGAAAAAAATAGTGTGCACGATTTATAACTTGAGGGAACGAAAGAGTAAATAGAGCGCACGATTTTAGCATATCGAGGAAAACGAAAAGGGAACGAAAACGAGGAAACGAAAGGGGCTCTGTGCGGATTAGCAAACCTACTTTATATTTACAAACACTGCTGTCATCGTGTCACGGAATGTACTTTTAAGAATTTTTTAGGCGAGAATGTAGTAGTTTAGAACTCATATATGCGACTTGTGTAGTGCATATTTGAAAATTTGCTTAAATGTTTTGGAAGATGCGAGCTCCAGGCTGTCAGCGGCCGTTCAGGGCTCAAGTACCCGCCGAGAACAGCTTCATCTCGGCTAGTCCTTCGCAACTTTCTGCTGGCTCTCATGTAGATAGTTTAAAAATGAGGTATAATTTATTTTGGGTATATCAAATGGCCGATCTTTGGTCAATTACTTGTTCCAAAGCAAATTGATTTTGAGCAAAGGTAAGTTTCATAACTTTATATTTTTATTTTACTTAAATCCTGTACTAACTAGACCGCTTCTTTTGTACTTTTGCCTGAACTGTATGCTTGTTTATTTCCAATTGTACAAACTTTTTATGCTTTTATAATGACTACCATTGTTCAGTTAAATATTATTGTTCAATGAATATGACATATTATGTCTATAAAAATAAAATATTTGGTATTGAGAAAGGGTCCGTTAGTGACTGTGATTTTCACATGACGTTGCTCGAATATCTCTGTTTCCCTGAAGAATGATGATCCCACTGCAGACACATATACAGCTCTTGACCCCAAGACCAGATCTCCTGATGTGTACAACACACTCACAGTAAGTGAATATCAAAAACTACACATGCAAAAGAGTTTGCACACTCAAAATTCAGGTAATAAATAATCAATGTGTCTTTCACATAGATTGTCCATCCCAGACCTGCTGTTCACAAGTCCCGCACTTCTGAATATCAGAATCTGCCGGTAAGTGTGAGATCCTCAGGTCTTCTCAATATAATCAGTGATGAAGAAAATATCCTCACTATTAATCAATATATGCTGAACAACAATTTCATTCAGTTACAAGCTAGATTAGAAGAGTAATTTCATCAACAGTAAAGACGTTCGGTTTTGTGTAAATGTTTGCAATTCGGTTTCAGCCACACAGCAAGACTCCATGATAAAATGAAGCAAGAAGTTAAACTTTACTCAACTTTCTGTTTATTAAAATGTCTGTTTGGCTCATATTTTATCCTTATTCATTTGAAATTAAAATTAAATTGTCAAAAATAAACTCACCAATTTGTCTTTTTTTTTTTTTCCAAATTGGTGCTTTGGAGCGTGTATCAACCTATCAGGTGACTTCAATACGTCATACGGTTTCACTTTGTTATGAAATTGTGATCATCTGGTGCTGAAGGGTGATGATCCCACAGCAAACACCAGCACTGAAAATAATGTTTTTACATGTCAGTCGTGTCGAAGCTAGAACAAATGAACATCCTGCGAAGACTGTAAAGGTATACCTTCTTAAAGGGATAGTTCACCCCAAAATAAAAATGATCCCATGATTTACTCACCCTCAAGCCATCCTATCTTCTTTCAGATGGCCGCAATTGGAGATATGCTGTAATTAAGTAAACAAGAGCAGTATCAGCCAATAGGGTTAGAAAATTGAATATAATTTGTGCACTAAATTACCGAAAATGAAAGCATTGGTCATGGTCAAAATATGGGTTGAATTCTTTTCATTTACTGACCTGTTATAACGTTCGGCTTCACTTCAGTGTGGAAATCTATCCCATATTTATCGACTGTTCCCGGATCTCATTGACTCGTTGAAGACCTCTCACAAAATTAACCATTTATCTTTCTTTTTCAGTCCTGATGCGGTCAGAATGTTGTCCAGCACTGACCTTTACAAAAACACTCGGTATTTGCTGTATATTGATTATCATCTGTGCCTGTGATGCTGACTTCACCTCCGGGATATCCTGTCACACCGATGGAGCTCACGACTAACCGAAATAAAGCGCAGTTCCGTACGAGGGACCAACATTGAATCATCAGCAGCGTGAAAGTCGAGATGATCTTCATTCTTCACTCTTATTAAAAGAACTGCTTTTATCAGTAGATTCAGCTCTTCTGAAGCTCATGAATATAAGATGCCAACTTCCTCCTCTTTTGTCTTCTTTACAGAAGAAATGAGGACACAGAAGCGCTGACGTATAAAGAGTTTTGTTGATGAAGATGAGCTTGTTTTTCATAGAGTGAGCTTCACGTGTCTTGAGTTCCTCTTCGTCACTCGCAGCCTCTGAATGAAAAAACCTTCATTAGTTATATGAAGTAGTAACTGAACACACAATTTCCATTAAATGTTCCAAAATCTCGACTTAAATCCAAAGGTGACAGCGCTTTCTCCGTTCTTGGGCCCAAGCTCTGGACTTTCCCCTATTCTTTCTACTTTTAAATCTTTTCTCAAAACATACTCTTTTTTTTTTTTCTCAGGCATATGTGTAATTTGATATTAATTGTAATTGCATGATGTTCCTGTCTTAATTGTATTACTTTTGATATTTTATTATTAGTGTTTAAACTGTGTTGTGCAACATTTATGGTGTTTTAAAGGGCTATATAAATAAACTTGACCTTGACTTCCCGTCTCCCGTATTCAAAGAAAACCCTCAATTTCCACATCCTCTATTCATGTATTCATTCAGTTATGCAGACACTAGAAAACACTCACACTTTACAACATGCTTCATCATTCTGTTCATGTCAATGATTAGACTTTAATTAAATGAATTTCATTTATTCAATTAGAAGACATATTTACCTAAAGTGAAAACACATAAATGCATAAACATTTATGATAAAGCCAAAAACAAGAAAAGCAGAAGTGAAACTCTAGAACAGAATTTTCCTCAAAATAAAAATATTAATATTCATTAATAATATATATGAAGTCATACAATGTCCATACACAAAGTTCCTCTTTAGTATGACTTGAATCCAGACGTTGTTTTACTCAGATGAGTCAATTTCCTTGTCATTTAATGAGTCAAAACACTTCAATTTGTACATGACCTCAGTGTAAGACAACTTCCATGAATATTACTGTTTAATTATGCAAAGTTAATTGAGTTATAATCCTGTAAACCCATATGATAAGATGCAACACTGTCTGCATTTTAATGAACAAATAACACATGTAATGTGGATAATATAACATACAACTTGGGTTACTGCTCATTGTAAAAAACAATATAGTAAATAGTAAATGAATGAATTTATTAAATAAAATCTACAAAAGCTGAAGAACGTAGATATAGACTGACTGTCTACATGTATTCCACATATCGAGCAGTTGAGGACATCATGACTGCCAATACATAAACGATATGTACAAAATAGCATACATGGATTATCCCGTAGCAGATCTATACAGGTGGAGCTGGGGAGGGTGGAGGGTTTCTGAAGGTGCACTGCACTGCTAAGCAAATGGTACGCCTGTATTTGAAGATTGAGCACGTAAACTAATTGGCTACTGATGCGCATCTAGATTGTCATGACAAACTTTTTATTTATCCAAAATTTGTGTCTCATCACCATTACATTGGTTTAGATTCTGCTCCATGAAGATGATGAGAGGTACAAAATAAAAATGTTGCAATAGTGCGATTATGTAGATTGTCGAATCATCTGGTTTATCTGCTGTTGATAGATGATTGGATCATTTGGTCAATCTGAAGTTAAGAAGATTATTGAATTGTCTGGTTTATCTGCAGTGGAGTAGATCATTGGATCTGCAGTGGAGTAGATCATTGATCTTCTTGTTTATTTGCAGTGGAGTAGATCATTGATCATCTAGTTTATCTGCAGTGGAGTAGATCAACTGATCTTCTGGTTTTTCTGCAGTGGAGTAGATCATTGGATCTTCTGGTTTATCTGCAGTGGAGTAGATCATTGAATCTGCAGTGGAGTAGATCATTGATCTTCTTGTTTATTTGCAGTGGAGTAGATCATTGATCATCTAGTTTATCTGCAGTGGAGTAGATCAACTGATCTTCTGGTTTTTCTGCAGTGGAGTAGATCATCGGATCTTCTGGTTTATCTGCAGTGGAGTAGATCATTGGATCTTCTGGTTTTTCTGCAGTGGAGTAGATCATCGGATCTTCTGTTTTATCTGCAGTGGAGTAGATAGTTGAAACTGGTTTAGCTGCAGTGGAGTAGATCATTGAATCTTTTGGTTTGTCTGCTGTGGAGTAGATGGTTGAAAATGGTTCATCTGCAGTGGAGAAGATCATCTGATCTTCTGGTTTATCTGCAGTGGAGTAGATCATTGAATCTTCTGGTTTATTTGCAGTGGAATAGATCATCTGATCTTCTGGTTTTTCTGCAGTGGAGTAGATCATCAGATCTTCTGGTTCATTTGCAGTGGAGTAGATCATCTGATCTTCTGGTTTATCTGCAGTGGAGTATATCATCAGATCTTCTGGTTTATTTGCAGTGGAGTAGATCATCTGATCTTCTGGTTCATCTGCAGTGGAGTAGATCATTGGATCTTCTGGTTTATTTGCAGTGGAGTAGATCATCAGATCTTCTGGTTTATTTGCAGTGGAGTAGATCATCTGATCTTCTGGTTTATCTGCAGTGGAGTAGATCATTGGATCTTCTGGTTTATTTGCAGTGGAGTAGATCATCCGATCTTCTGGTTTATTTGCAGTGGAGTAGATCATTGGATCTTCTGGTTTATCTGCAGTGGAGTAGATCATCGGATCTTCTGGTTTATCTGCAGTGGAGTAGATTGTGGAAACTGGTTTATCTGCAGTGGAGTAGATCATTAAATCTTTTGGTTTATGTGCAGTGGAGTAGATCATCGGATCTTCTGGTTTATTTGCAGTGGAGTAGATAATCGGATCTTCTGGTTTTTCTGCAGTGGAGTAGATCATCGGATCTCCTGGTTTATTTGCAGTGGAGTAGATCATCGAATCTTCTGGTTTATTTGCAGTGGAGTAGATCATCGGATCTTCTAGTTTATTTGCAGTTGAGTAGATCATTGGATCTTCTGGTTTATCCACATTGGAGTAGATTATGGATTGGTACTGACTTTCTGCTGTAGTGTAGATGGTGGTGGTGTGTTTGTTCTTGCACCGAAACTTGCTGATTTCCTGATAATTATGGTCATTCAAGTCGATGTCCTGCAAAAGATCTTATGTTATCTTCCAAACCCTTCCACATTTGAACATCTCAACAGTGTGTGTTATAACTAGCAGATATATGTTGAGTTTTGGATGCTGGTGAGCAGGAGAAAGACATCCAGAGTCAGCAGCTCCAAAACAATGAGCAACAATAAAAAAATAAAAAAAACCTTCAGGCAGGTGTTTTCAGCTCATAAACATAAGATCATCATCACTCACCTCTAAAGTGACTTCTGCTGTCGTATTCAAAGGCAAATGTGAGATAGATACTGTCAAAACATGAGGAGAATTAATATTCAAACAACAAATGCTAGAAAGTAACATTAAGTAAACTTGTGTTCACATACTTCATCATATTTAGGGGATTTTGCTCCCAGAAGAGAAATGACAAAACCTGTGTGAGACATCCTTGATGGGCCCATTTGTAAAAACGATAATAAAATTAAACACTTTCATGGCAATTTGTAAGTATCTTACACTGGTTGTCAAATTAGTGATTAATTGATACAAATTTGTATGATTTCATCAGTAGAATAAGCTGGACAATGACACCATTTTCTTTGGGAGCTGCTGTGCCACAATTTGCATTATAAAAAGCGCCATATAAGTAAAGTTGACTTGACTAACATTGATTTAACGTTGTTTCAGTGGTTGCAATGGGTATGGCGTATCCCCATTTAGATTTTATAAGTAAAAGTGTCTGTGTTTGTTTCCTGAATCTAAATCTGACCTTGCTGTGAAAGTCCTGATTGTGTTACTCTTGGTGATTTCTTGCTTCTCTTCCTGAAGAACATCATCAGCGCCATGAGGAAGATGATCGCCATGATGACTAACCCAACACAGATGAAGATGACGGACCCTGAACGTGAGTCGTGACATGCAACACACATTTAATGTCCTTTCAACTAATATATATTTTTTATATATATATATATATATATATATATATATATGTGTGTGTGTGTGTGTGTGAGAGAGAGAGAATCTGATGGATGACAGGAAAGATTAAAGTTGCTTTGAAATAATATTGTGATCTTATTTTATTTGATGCCCAATAGGCCTGTTGCTTTATAGTTCATTTCTACTGCAGCTCCACTGCTAATAAATATAATCACTTACCCTGTTTAACCTGCAACAAAATCTCTGAATAGACATCAGGACCTCTCCTCTCCACAGCACACCAGTATTGTCCTTCATCCTCTGTTCTCAGATCAGTGATGGTGACGGTGAAAACTCTGGCCGTCGTGTCGTCAGTCAGAGAGAATCTCTCGTCTTTAGCTGGAGATCCTGATTTAACCATGATGATTCTGTTTCCAATGTACGAACACTCGCCTTTACAAAAATACTTTGAATATGTTTCATATCCAGATCCATATGAGCATCTGATCTCAACTCTCTCTCCTCTGAATCCTGTAACTGTAACTGGAGCTCCAACAACAACAGCTGAAACACAAATATCATTATATAGATCTGTTATGTGTGAACAAGAGACATCAGCAGATCAGAATAACAAAGAAATATCATTCATATGAGTCTGATGATCATGTGATCACAGAGGAAAATCAAACTGTGTGTAAAAGAGCTCAGAGTCTCAAACTCACCTGTACAGATGCTGGAAAAGAGCAGCAGGACGTCCCACATGATGAACTTTGACAAGAGTTTCGCTGAAATAAAAGACAAACTCTGCGACGAACGTTACTGTCGTTCTCTTCCGTATTCAGAGAACCATTTAGCGTCAGAAAATTATATTAACACTTCCTTCCTCTTCTGTATCTCTAACCACATCCAGTTACAGGATGTCATAAAAGAGCACATTTAGTTGAAACTGTCCTGTGGTGCACAAATCATTTTTAATTTAATGAGCAAATTGCTGTTGTTTTATATGCTGTATAAAACATCACACTGGACGGGTCGAGTATTGCCATGAATGCAAGGATGGCGAGTTTGAAATCTGCTCAAAACTGAACATTCACCCGAGGATGAAGTCGCACCAGTGAACAAAGAGTTTGAGAGCGCAATTCCAGTGAACAACGCCATACATTGACAGTGAACACCGTCTTTGCAGCTGATTTCAGTCAAATTGGGTCATCTAGATGGAGATTTACTGCATAACAGAGGCAGATGCGTGTCAAAGACTGTAAACTTCGCAGCTGCAGCAAATGTCAAAACGCTGGACTCAAGGATGTTGCTCCTACATCACAGCTCTCTTTTATCAGTTCGTTTGTCTGTGGGTCGTTATTTTTCTTAAAGATTTCTGCAGGTTCTAAGTCAGATACAGACGAAGTAGAACCTGTGGGTTTTACTCACTTTCTAAGCACTTTAGATACAAACAGAAATCAATATATGCCAGAACTTTCAGTTTTAGTTAAGGCGAACACTTTTCACCATAATAGTTGTCACATGTTTATTTCAGTCTTGTCGTGTTTAGTTTAGTCCTGTTATTCTGTCATTGTCTGCACCTGTCCACATCATTAGTTGATCCCTATCACCTGTCCTTCATTTTAGTCTTCTGTGTATTTAAGTTCCCGTCTGTGTATTCATCCCTGTCGGTCGTTGTTTGTGCAATGCACTCTGTACGTGTCTGCCCTGTCTTTAGAATTAAAACCCTGTTTGTTTTTCGTCAACCTTGTCTCCCGTCTTCCTGTCATCCGCCGAGCGTTACAGAACGACCGACCTCTCAACACGAGAAGAAATATAATGGACTTACCCTCGCTGCAGTACCTGCTGAGCCCGGAGGCTCGTCCCCACCTGCACTACTGGGCCTGGTGGTGCAACGGCGAACGCTCCGCCTCCGCCTGGCAGCCCGGGGTGCGCTCCGAAGCCGGAGCGGACTTCGACGACCTCGGGGACCCGGTGGTGAAGCGAGCGGAGCGGTCCATCACAGAGCCAGGAGCGGTTCGCAACTTCATCAGGCAGTGGGCTGCGGATCCTTTCCCCACCCTAATTCCCGCCCATGTGTCGTCATTCCCGGTCCCGTCCGGAGATCGTCCTCCGCTGATCCCAGTCAGCTCCCAGGATCCGTGGCCACCGCTGCAAACGACCAGCTCCTCGGCTCTGTCCCCGTCGCTCGCCCCGGGCGGCTCCTCACCAGCACCTCGGGCTGCCTGTTCACCAGCAAGGCTCGAGGCGGAGTCCCCGGCTTCCCTCCAGGCCTCCAGGCCCCCGTCACCTTCTAGACCCTTCAGCCCGGCACCTGCACCTCGTCCCACAGCTCCCTCATCACCTCCTCGGCCCGTCAGCCCGGAAGCTCCGCTGGGCGCCCTCGATCCTCCAGCTCTGTCTCCGGGGGTCGACGCTCAGCTTCCGCCACGGACTTCCGGCTTGGCGGCTACACCTCCACCCATCACCCCTGCACCGTCAGCGAGCTCCTCCCTCCCTTCAACCTCCCTGTCGTCCTCAGCCACCACACCGTCACCCCGGTCATCCAGACCAGCGGCGGCTCCTCGGTCACGCGTGCCAGCGGCTCGGCGCCAAACTTCCGGGTCGGCGGCGGCGCCGAGGTCCGTCGACCGAGGAGCTCCGTCGGTTCCTCCGCCCACTGCCATGGTTCCGCTATCATCGGTCGGCCCCAGCACGTCATCCCACCTCACAATCTGGACTCCTCCCTGGCCCCTCCCTCTGTCAGCGTCACCATGGTGGTGGCCATCACCCCCTGAACACTGCCCTCATCCAGCTCCACGCCCTCCTCCGAAGCCTCCGCCTTCGCCTTCTTCCCACGGCGCGAGGACGCGCCTTTCCGAAGGGGGGGCGCTATGTCACATGTTTAGTTCAGTCTTGTCGTGTTTAGTTTAGTCCTGTTATTCTGTCATTGTCTGCACCTGTCCACATCATTAGTTGATCCCTATCACCTGTCCTTCATTTTAGTCTTCTGTGTATTTAAGTTCCCGTCTGTGTATTCATCCCTGTCGGTCGTTGTTTGTGCAATGCACTCTGTACGTGTCTGCCCTGTCTTTAGAATTAAAACCCTGTTTGTTTTTCGTCAACCTTGTCTCCCGTCTTCCTGTCATCCGCCGAGCGTTACAATAGTGACAAGTAAACTATTATTTTCAATAAACCGTCAACGTCTAAACCTGTATATGGACTTTTTTAATCAGCTCTTGAGAGATTTAATGTCGTCTTTTATCTTCAGTTGATTTCTTCAAAGAAGTCGCTTAGTTCTTTTCGTTCAGTGATTCTGCTTTGCAAGAGCCATAATTTGAATAATTAAAATTGATCACTAAAAGCATAAATGTTTGGGTAGATTTGTTTAGGTTTATGTTATTTGTGTCCATTCGTTGTTCACCCCCGTTTATTCTGTAATGATTTGCTCTGTTTTACTATTGGATTACCATAAGCACCTTTAAGAATGAACCCTTCGCAAAGCCCCGCCCCCTTTAGTTACTGTTGCTATGCGCTCTCACGCCACACATCATGTTCTCACGCAGTGAAAAATACATCGCGGAGCAAAGAGGACACTGACGACGTATGAAACAGTTTCATATTCAAAATATTGTAATATTTCAAAGAAGTTGAATCAATAAATAGCGTCTAGTGTGTGTTTAATGTGTCGCTGGAGCTCCTCGATCATCTCTAGTTCATTTATAGCATCAAATAAACATGAATGAACATCAGAAGGAATGTTGTTTCAAGACGTGATTCAAGTTCACCAACGTTCATCTACTAACTCCCCTGACCGCTTTGACGGATAAAATGACGTATTCTGGGTTATGATTGGTCAGATCGCCTGTCAATCAAACTCCCAGCGAAGCGTCAATTGGCGTTCCCTTTAATATTGCTGCATTTGCTTTAAGAAAGAAAGACAGAACAACAACGTTTTTGACCAGATTTTATTTGTTCGTTCATGTATTTGTTCAGTAAACAACTGAAACCTGAATTAAGACTCGAATCAATTCTCTGTCCGAAAAAACAATGACGGATTATTGCTATACATGCTTGTTCTCATCAGGTGTTCATCAATAACGCTCAATCATCACTCAATTAATCACTTCATTTTCTCATTAACTGTAAGCGTTACTGGTTAACCTGCTCCAGGACGCCGACGTACTGAAGCTTCTTTGTTTAAATGAGCTTAAATTTGTAGTTCCCATATAAACACTGAGCGGTGTTACTTTAACACTGGGGATTTTACTCCACACATCAATTCCTGAATGTGTAATATATATATATATATTAGTACAATTCACACATTATTTTTTTCTGTTGGCAGGTTATCTGATTAGTAAAGCATAACTGACTGAACTTTATACAGTATACACTTTATAAATTTTAGCTTTTTGTTTTGTACAGAAAAAAAATAAATATTGTATAATTAAAGCAATGTATATTTTAACAGATGTTAACAGTCTTTTTTTATTTATGTTTGATCACTGAATATATCGTACCCTCGTGTGTTGAGATGTTTTGTGGATGAGTTGCTGTCACGTAGATCAGTTCTGTCCTGCTGTCCTGTGTTGGGTCAGGTGACTTCATATTGGCGTAATAATCACAGTCTGTATCTGACACCTGATTGGTCGAGTGGGTGTGACCGGGGTTTGAATCAGGCTGCTGATTGGTTACTGTGGCGTAAACAGTAGAGACTTGTGTAGAGTTGTTGTGGTGTGATGCAGGCGTCTGATTGGATGAAGATGTTGCCGCGGCGACATCACTGTTTAGAATCTCTTCATACATGCGGTCAGTCTGAAAAACAATCAATAATTTACTAGTTTACACATAGATAATACTCTATTGATCGATAAACAATCGTGTTTCTGATCTTCGTCAGGTAAAGGTTTGAACTCACACCTCTGTATTGTGCTGCACATTTTGCTGAACTAAAGCTGAATGAAAACAGAGAAAGAATGAGTCAATTCACACACTAAAACAAGACTTTATAATAATAATAATCACAAACGAAGCATTACCTGTCCTACTTTTCCTCTTTTTCAGGATGAGGAACGTTCCAGAACACAGAGTCAGAACCAGCAGAACTGAACCCAGACCGCCAGCAACAGAAGCCAGGTCTGAACACAACGATAAACTCATGATATTTCATAAAACTCACTGCTAATTCTGATTATACTGTTAAAGGATCAATAACAATCTAATAATTGATATGCCTGTAAATAATTTTTATTATAGTTCTATAAAAACAATATCGTACAACTGAAGTGAAACCGCAATGGTAAACCTCGACTCTTCAGAAGGAAACGCTTCTGTCTACGGTTGATGTCAAACCAAATTAACCACATCAGTGTGTCTAAAGCATCAAAGTCATTTCCTCTCAAAGGAGTGATCATGTGATCAAAGAGTTGCATCATGGGTAATGTAGTTTGTGTGCTCACGAGTGTTTGGCTGATGGAGTTCATCTGTAGTATTTCCTGTTCTTGTGGTTTCAGTTTCTGTTTGAAGAGACACTGACAGAGAAAAACACCAGCGACGTGTGAACGATTCACTCATGCAGGAACAACATGAACACAGAAACGAAGCTCTACATTTACACACACAAAACATTCACATCATGTGAATGTGAACAGAAGTTGAGTATACTGAAAACTTTTTAATGTTCATTTTAAAGACAATTCCTTATCCAAAGCAATTTTTTAATAATAGGAAAAATCCCACTGGAGCAGATTTCAGGGATTGATCCTTTAGTCTTCAACAAATTTAACACATTTAATCTTAAAGAGAATCACCTAAGATATATAAATATATTCAAGTACATTTAGACGCTCAATATTGAAGAAATAAGAGTCACAGAGCGACAGACGGATGAACTGACCTGATTGTGGATTCAGTTCTGTTGTTCTGAAAGATGACAGTGTTTTTGAAGAAGAGCTGATGGTTGAAACTTCAGTGGTCTTGATTTCTGATGGATGACAGGAAAGATCAACTTAATGGTTAAAATCTTCTATTTAATCTCTGTTTCATGTTGTGCCAGAGAAAAGGTCTTTAACCGCAGTAAAATCAGTGTAGCGCTCAGCCTGTATAGTGGATCATTGTTGTATTTTACACTCAACACACTGAAATCTAAGCAGAACATCAACTTGAGTGAACTTACAACATTAATGCCTCACTCACTCTCAACTTGATTCCATGCAGTTCATTTCTGCTATTCACAAAATTAATCACTTACCATCTTTAACCTGCAACAAAATCTCTGAATAGAGATCAGGCAAAGTCCTCTCCACAGCACACCAGTATCGTCCTTCATCCTCTGTTCTCAGATCAGTGATGGTGACGGTGAAAACTCTGGCCGTCGTGTCGTCAGTCAGAGAGAATCTCTCGTCTTTAGCTGGAGATCCTGATTCAACCATGATGATTTTGTTTCCAATATACACACTCTCCTTTACAAAAATACTTTGAATTTGTTTCATATCCAGATTTATATGGGCAGCTGATGTTAAGAGTCTCTCCTTTGAATCCTGAAACTGTAACTGGAGCTCCAACAACAACAGCTGAAACACAAATATCATTATATAGATCTGTTATGTGTGAACAAGAGACATCAGCAGATCAGAATAACAAAGAAATATCATTCATATGAGTCTGATGATCATGTGATCACAGAGGAAAATCAAACTGTGTGTAAAAGAGCTCAGAGTCTCAAACTCACCTGTACAGATGCTGGAAAAGAGCAGCAGGACGTCCCACATGATGAACTTTGACAAGAGTTTCGCTGAAATAAAAGACAAACTCTGTGACGAACGTCACTGTCGTTCTCTTCCGTACTGAGAGAATGACATGCAGCATCCGCAAACGAAAAGAACATTTCCTTCCTCTTTGTGTCTCTCTAACCACATCCAGCTCTACATGACGTCTGTAATGATTCACCAGGTCACCAAACTTTCGTAAACAGATCAGCAGTGCTGTAGTCTTCGAGGAAGGGCGGATCCACTTCAGTTTAGGGGTTATGAGTGTCTGTGAAATGTGAGTGTTTTTCACAGCACTGTCTCCAGTCACTGTATTATTGTCAAGAACTGCTCCGAGACACAAAGGTCGAGGATCCAAACACAGTCTTTATTTTAAAAAAAAAGTAATCCGCAATCATACTCCACATCCAGGCAAAAAGTCAAACAATCCCAACAATAGCGGAGTAAAGATCCGAGGTCAGAGAATCAAAAGATCCAGGACATAACGGGATAAATAAGCGCTCAGAAATGCAGTCAGACACATACAAGACTTTGCAAAGAAAGACGGCGTGAACCTTTCATAGACAGAGCTAATGAGGCTAATGAGTAACAGCTGTAGACAAACGTGCAAAGGATTATGGGGGATGTAGTCTTTGGCTGGTGCTGGTGACGATAATAACTGCACTACTGCTTTAAATGCCATATATTTGATTATAAAGATGTTTCGTGATTTGATACACCCCTCTGTCTTCAATCTGCTGCTCTGTGTGTCGAAGTTAAGGAACGACTCAGCTTCTGGAGTAAATTAAATCGTTCGATCCTGTTTTGTGTCCCATGAAGGTTTATTCATGTAAAACACACTTTATAAATGCCGTCGTTTTACACGTGTGATTATCGTATTGTAATTTAGGAACCGTGAACATCTCAAGTATCTGTTCACTTCCTGTATTCACTGTCATTAGAAGAGCAGCACACTCAATAGCCACCACACACTGAGGGTGCGAGAGCAGTTTCAGCACAGCGCCACCTAGTGTTGACCAATAATGGAAGATTTATATATTTTTTTTGCTTATAATTTCAGAATAGTTTGACATGAAGCTGAATGATATACACTCTTCTCATGTTGGCCATTTGTTTTGTAGTAATACGTTGAATTTTATGAACTATGAATAGGATATTATTATAATACTTACAGCACATTTTATTTGCATTATTTTTAGTACCTTTTCTGAAATATTAAACACTTTATGAAATATTTATAGCAGTAAGGAAGAGTCTGTCAAAAACATCGATTCTGTAAAAATGTACATTTTACCGGATTTTATTTTTACTTTAGACATCAGTCACAATGTCTGTCTATTTCTTGATCACTGAATATATCGGACCCTCGTGTGGTGAGATGTTTTGTGGATGAGTTGCTGTCATGTAGATCAGTTCTGTCCTGCTGTCCTGTGTTGGGTCAGGTGACTTCATATTGGCGTAATAATCACTGTCTGTATCTGACACCTGATTGGTCGAGTGGGTGTGGCCAGGGTTTGAATCAGGCTGATGATTGGTTACTGTGGCGTAAACAATAGAGACTTGTGTAGAGTTGTTGTGGTGTGAAGCGGACGTCTGATTGGATGAAGATGTTGCCGCGGTGACGTCACTGTTAGGAATCTCTTCATACATGCGGTCAGTCTGAAAAACAATCAATAATTTACTAGTTTATATGAATAAAACTCTCTATTAATCAATAAACATGTCTGATCTTCGTCAGGTAAAGGTTTGAACTCACACCTCTGTATTGTGCTGCACATTTTGCTGAACTAAAGCTGAATGGAGCATGAATAGAGAAAAAAGAACAAGTCAAATCAATTCAAACACTAAAAACTACATTTTAAAATCACAAACAAACTGTTACCTGTCCCACATTTCCTTTTCCTCTTTTTCAGGATGAGGAACATTCCAGAACCCAGAATCAGAACCAGCAGAACCGAACCCAGACCGCCAGCAACAGGAGCCAGGTCTGAACACAATGATAAACTGATGATATTGTAATATTGTAAATATTTAGTTGTTATATTGTGCAGCTGAAGTGAAACTGCAGTGGTAAATTAACCTCGACTCTTCAGAAGGAAACGCTTCTCTGTACGGTTGATGTCAAACCAAATGAACCACATGATATATGCATCATTTTATGTTTATAGTGGAGCTAAAATGTGTCTCCAAAAATGTTAAAAACCAATTTCCATTCAAAAAAGTGATCATGTGATCAAAGAGAGGGCAGTTGCATCATGGGTAGTGTGGTTTGTGACCTTACTAAAGTCTGGCTGATGAAGTTCATCTGTAGTATTTCCTGTTCTTGTGGTTTCAGTTTCTGTTTGAGTCGCTGACAGAGAAAAACACCAGCGACGTGTGAATGTGCCGCTCATGCGATAATATAATAAATAATAATAACAACAGACAAAAACACACATAACATTGTTTGCCCAGTGCTAGTGCTGCATATGAACAAAGCTCGTGTTTTCTGTTCTGATTACTGATGATCACACTAAACGCAGTGAGTGTAGAAGTGTGAGTGTGAGTTCATGTACCTGTGCTGGTGTGTTCAGAGCTGCTGTCTGAATGAACGGTGGATGTTGAGATCTGGACAGGTTTTGATTTATGAGGAGCTGAGAAACAAACATATTAATAACAGCATGAATCATGAACATGAATGATGAAGCAGATTGTTGTTAAATAATGAATATCAGGAACCTTGATCACATTCAGATCGATTATTTTATATTCTCCCCATCCAGCTCTACAGCCGTATGTTCCAGCATCTTCCATCTTCAGGTTTCTGATGGTCACTGTAAATGATCTGGTCTGACGATCATCCCGCAGTGAGAATCTGGGTGAAGACTTTGTTCCATCAGTTCGTAGTATGATGTTATTGTCTCTGTAAACTCCCTTGTAGAAGTATTTGTGAGACTTTTCATATCCTTCTGGATAAGGACACTTAATAATCACTGGTTCTCCCTCCGTTCCTGTCACTGTAATGTCCACAGACAGTGAACTGACCACTGCACACACACACACACACACACACACACACACACACACACACAGCTTTACTCATGTCCACTGATAAAACAAGCCATAATAATAGATGATAAACTCTTGTATCAGAGATCTTGAGCTCTTACCCGTCAGCAGAAACACACAAACTGTCAGTGGAAACTTCATTTCTTCATCCGTTCAGTTCAGAGAATCAGTCTGAAACTCTCAGCAGTTCCTCAAACCACTTTCTGAAAGTCAAATATCAATAATCCCGCACTTTTCTATCGGAGAGTAAAATAACACGTCAGTTTCTCGTCTCTCGTGTTGAGAATCGAACTGTTCTCTGACTGTGTGTCTGTGTGTTCATGTGATGTTAGCTGTGAAAACGCCTCTCAGTTTTGACCAGGAAAGGAAGTTCAGATCGGATCAGGAAGAGTATGTTAATCATGTCAAAAATATCTTTTCTAAGAATCTGCTTTGGCCTCTTGTTGTTTTTACTGTAAGTGACTTTGTGGTTGTAACATTATAGAAGCAGCAAGAACCAAATATGTATTTTCACCATGTCTGAACTCTATTCTAAACTCTTGCTGCAGTTAATAAACACGTCTTTAGAGAAGTGACAGCTGAATTTTTAACTTAAACCTCTTAGCATTCATAAGGTCTCTGTGTACCACGAGCCATGGAGTCGAACGCTAACAGGTGAAATAATACAGAAAATTGCTTGAACTTTAAGATCATTCTTTCATCTTCATCATATGAGCGCTGAGAGAAGAGTTGCATTGTGGGAAAGGTAGTTTGTGTGTTCAGCTGAAGCCTCAAAGCTCTTCCTGTGGCTGTAGTTTCACTTCCTGTTTGGCAAGTGTGTGTCAAAGACGTCTCATGTTTCACTGAAGCCGACTTTCTAGTAACATGTTGATGAAGCTATCCATTAGCATTAGCATCTAAGTGGCAGTTTATCCTCCAAAAAACTGTCAGTTGTACGTTTTTCTCAATGATTTCTCAGAATATGCAGATATTTTTCAATGGTCATGAATGGAGAAAGAGGCTCTTTGGCAGCAGATTATTGTACTTTCAACATCAACCAGCAGGAGTGAACAAGAAACTAACTTGATCTGAACATCCAAACACACATTAATAACTGCAGAAAACTGTAATAATCAAATAAAATACATGCTTCACTTCAGAAACATAATGAGTGTATTAAACTGCAGAATGAAAGGATCTCATGACACTTTCAGCTTCAGAAAACAACACATTTATTTTACGATCCAGAATCCAGTGTAAAACGACACATTAATGATCATTACAATAAAAACACAAAAGATCAAATAATCAAGTCATGAAGATGAACCTGATCTTTCTGAACTCTATAATGAACGACAAAACAAGCTTGATTATGACTTTATATTATATTATATGACACAATAGTTTATGAAGCACAGGTGTAAATCACAGTTGTCTCTGTGTCTCTGTCCTCTGGATTACAGTGACGTTCAGTGTCTCTGATCTACAGTCACAGGAAACAACAGTTATTTAGTGTAACGGAGGCGGAAATTAACCCAAGTGCAGCTAATTAAAGATTGTCCAGGACAAACAAAACAAGACGATAACTTAAGCTAGAGGTGAAGATATTCATGACACGACCATAAACGTGAACTTGACAAGAATAGAAGCGTGAGACTCTCCAACAGACTGAAGATACAGAGAGACTGATGACTAACAAGGAACAGCTGTGCATAATCAAACCAACAACCAATGAGAACATGATACGAAGACAAGGGAACCAATCAGAACAAGACACATGAACAGGGGAAGCACATGACAAACAGGAAACATGACTGTGACTAAACTTTAAAATAAAAGACCTGACATCAAGAACATGAAGCAAACGTGACAGTTAACACAGAAAATAAATCTGTTTAACGTTTTAACACAATTATCGTAATTCTCAATTCAAAGTAAGATCTCTATGTGACGAGCAGGGCGGGCGAGAGCCGTGAGGGAACGGCGCGAGGCCGGTGAGGTGAGAGATAATGAGCGTCAGCTGCGCGCTACACCGGTCTCGTGTCTCTCACGGAGGAGGAGCGACGACAGTGAAGGACGAGAGAGGACCAGGCCTGGACTTTATGTTGTGTTTTATTTTGTTTGTGTGGGCGGCAGTCGCCGTGAGGAACTGCCGCCCTTTTACTTTCGTTTTATTGTTTGTTTATTTATTTATTAAAACTATGTTGAATGTTCGCCGGTTCCCGCCTCCTTCTTCCCATTTTTACGAACTGTGTTACACTCTACAATCACAGTCTCTGTTTCAGTGCCGTTACTGTGTTGAGCAAGAAATAAAATCTGTTTCAGTGAAACTAATAGTGCAATTGACCCTTCGCAAAGCCCCGCCCCCTTTAGTTACTGTTGCTATGCGCTCTCACGCCACACATCATGTTCTCACGAAGTGAAAAATACATCGCGGAGCAAAGAGGACACTGACAACGTATGAAACAGTTTCATATTTAAAATATTGTAATTTTTTTAAAGAAGTTTAATCAATAAATAGCGTCTAGTGTGTGTTTAATGTGTCGCTGTCGCTCCTCGATCATCTCTTCATACTAGTTCATTTATAGCATCAAATAAACATGAATGAACATCAGAAGGAATGTTGTTTCAAGACGTGATTCAAGTTCACCAACGTTCATCTACTGACTCCCCTGACCGCTTTGACGGACAAAATGGCGGATTCTGGGTTATGATTGGTCAGATCGCCTGTCAATCAAACTGTTTGCGAAGGGTCAATTTCTACTGTAAAACACCTTGAGGTCAATAATCGTCAGTTTCTGATGTCTCACCTGTTCATTAAACACTGCAGTGGAGGACGACAGACCTGTGAAACAGATCAACGTTAGACTCTCACTTCCTCAATCATAGAATTATAAGATCCTTTAATTCAGATACTCATGTCATCCCAAACCCAACTCTTCAGTCTTTAGTTGTTTGCTCAAAATGCTGAAACTTAAGGACATATTTAGTGTAAAATATTACCTTTCTTCTTCTTTCTCTTAAGTACAGCCACTATAATCAGTGGAAGTCCTATCAGGAGTAAAACCAAAGCCTCGGCAGTGACGATAATCCCTGAAAAACACAAGAGGAAACAGACAGAGGAATCAGAACAGAAACTGGATTGCAGGATGACTAAATGAAAGACTTGCATGAAAAAAAGGAAAATGAGGATTATTGAAACCATCTGTATGATCGTTCACTTCCTGTTCTGATGGATCTCACTTCATGTGAGAGAAATTTAATGCAGAGACGCGTGAGGTGAAGACGACAGCAGTAAATGATCAACACATATTAAATCAAATACATCACTGAGAGATGAAGGTCAGAAGATGAACCTGTTGAAGAGATGATCTGATGATCAGGGGTTGTGAAGCTGCTGGACTGTGTGTTTGTGTCTGATGTTCTCTGATAGGACGGCGTGTTTGAAAATGAGCTGATCGTTTGATCTGAAGGGAATAAAGACACATTAATGCACAAAATCATGGATTTAAGTGAAGAGAAACTTGAGCTGGAAGATTAATATTAAATATAAGGAACCTGGATCAATGGTGGATGTTGAGATCTGGACAGGGTTTGATTTCTGAGGAGCTGAGAAACAAGGTCACAACATTTAAATAAAACCAATATATTAATAAAACAATCATTAACTACAGCATGAATCATAAACATGAATGATGAAGCAGATTGTTGTTAAATAATGAATATCAGGAACCTTTAGTCACAATCAGATGGATTATTTTATATTCTCCCCATCCAGCTCTATAGCCGTATGTTCCAGCATCTTCCATCTTCAGGTTTCTGATGGTCACTTTAAATGATCTGGTCTGACGATCATCCTGCAGTGAGAATCTGGATGAAGACTTTGTTCCATCAGTTCGTAGTATGATGTTACCTTCCTTGTAAACTCCCTTGTAGAAGTATTTGTGAGAGTTTTCATATCCTTCTGGATACAGACACTTAATAATCACTGGTTCTCCCTCCGTTCCTGTCACTGTAATGTCCACAGACAGTGAACTGACCACTGCACACACACACACACACACACACACACACACACACACACACACACACACACACACACAGCTTTACTCATGTCCACTGATAAAACAAGCCATAATAATAGATGATAAACTCTTGTATCAGAGATCTTGAGCTCTTACCCGTCAGCAGAAACACACAAACTGTCAGTGGAAACTTCATTTCTTCATCCGTTCAGTTCAGAGAATCAGTCTGAAACTCTCAGCAGTTCCTCAAACCACTTTCTGAAAGTCAAATATCAATAATCCTGCACTTTTCTATCGGAGAGTAAAATAACACGTCAGTTTCTCGTCTCTCGTGTTGAGAATCGAACTGTTCTCTGACTGTGTGTCTGTGTGTTCATGTGATGTTAGCTGTGAAAACGCCTCTCAGTTTTGACCAGGAAATGAAGTTCAGATCGGATCAGGAAGAGTATGTTAATCATGTCAAAAATATATTTTCTAAGAATCTGCTTTGGCCTCTTGGTGTTTTTTACTGCAAGTGAATTTGTGGTTGTAACATTATAGAAGCAGCAAGAACCAAATATGTATTTTCACCATGTCTGAACTCTATTCTAAACTCTTGCTGCAGTTAATAAACACGTCTTCAGAGAAGTGACAGCTGAATTTTCCCCTTAGCATTCATAAGGTCTCTGTGTACCACGAGCCATGGAGTCGAACGCTAACAGGTGAAATAATACAGAAAATTGCTTGAACATTAAGACACTCTTTCATCTCCATCATATGAGCTCTGAGAGAAGAGTTGCATTGTGGGAAAGGTAGTTTGTGGGTTCAGCTGAAGCCTCAAAGCTCTTCCTGTGGCTGTATTTTCACTTCCTGTCTGGCAAGTGTGTGTCAAAGACGTCTCATGTTTCACTGAAGCAAAATGCTTTCTAGTATTATGTTGATAAAGCTATGCATTGGCATCTAAGTGGCAGGAACCTCCAAAAATATGTACCATTTATATGTTGTTTGCAATGATTTCTCAGAATATGCAGGTATTTTTCAATGGTCATGAATGGAGAAAGAGGCTCTTTGGCAGCAGATTATTGTAGTTCCAACATCAACCAGCAGGAGTGAACAAGAAACTAACTTGATCTGAACATCCAAACACACATTAATAACTGCAGAAAACTGTAATAATCAAATAAAATACATGCTTCACTTCAGAAACATAATGAGTGTATTAAACTGCAGAATGAAAGGATCTCATGACACTTTCAGCTTCAGAAAACAACACATTTATTTTACGATCCAGAATCCAGTGTAAAACGACACATTAATGATCATTACAATAAAAACACAAAAGATCAAATAATCTGATCTTTCTGAACTCTATAATGAACGACAAAACAAGCTTGATTATGACTCCAATTCAGTCAAATTCTATTATATTATATGACACAATAGTTTATGAAGCACAGGTGTAAATCACAGTTGTCTCTGTGTCTCTGTCCTCTGGATTACAGTGACGTTCAGTGTCTCTGATCTACAGTCACAGGAAATAACAGTTATTTAGTGTAACGGAGGCCGAAATTAACCCAAGTGCAGCTAATTAAAGATTGTCCAGGACAAACAAAACAAGACGATAACTTAAGCTAGAGGTGAAGATATTCATGACACGACCATAAACGTGAACTTGACAAGAATAGAAGCGTGAGACTCTCCAACAGACTGAAGATACAGAGAGACTGATGACTAACAAGGAACAGCTGTGCATAATCAAACCAACAACCAATGAGAACATGATACGAAGACAAGGGAACCAATCAGAACAAGACACATGAACAGGGGAAGCACATGACAAACAGGAGACATGACTGTGATTCATGACTAAACTTCAAAATAAAAGACCTGACAACAAGAACATGAAGCAAACGTGACAGTTAACACAGAAAATAAATCTGTTTAACGTTTTAACACAATTATCGTAATTCTCAATTCAAAGTAAGATCTCTATGTGACGAGCAGGGCGGGCGAGAGCCGTGAGGGAACGGTGCGAGGCCGGTGACGCGAGAGATAATGAGCGTCAGCTGCGCGCTACACCGGTCTCGTGTCTCTCACGGAGGAGCTCCGGAAGCATAAAAGAGGAGCAACGACAGTGAAGGACGAGAGAGGACCAGACCTGGACTTTATGTTGTGTTTTATTTTGTTTGTGTGGGCGGCAGTCGCCGTGTGGAACTGCCGCCCTTTTACTTTCGTTTTATTGTTTGTTTATTTATTTATTAAAACTATGTTGAATGTTCGCCGGTTCCCGCCTCCTTCTTCCCATTTTTACGAACTGTGTTACACTCTACAATCACAGTCTCTGTTTCAGTGCCGTTACTGTGTTGAGCAAGAAATAAAATCAGTTTCAGTGAAACTAATAGTGCAATTGACCCTTTGCAAAGCCCCGCCCCCTTTAGTTACTGTTGCTATGCGCTCTCACGCCACACATCATGTTCTCACGAAGTGAAAAATACATCGCGGAGCAAAGAGGACACTGACAACGTATGAAACAGTTTCATATTTAAAATATTGTAATTTTTTTAAAGAAGTTTAATCAATAAATAGCGTCTAGTGTGTGTTTAATGTGTCTGGAGCTCCTCGATCATCTCTTCATACTAGTTCATTTATAGCATCAAATAAACATGAATGAACATCAGAAGGAATGTTGTTTCAAGACGTGATTCAAGTTCACCAACGTTCATCTACTAACTCCCCTGACCGCTTTGACGGACAAAATGGCGGATTCTGGGTTATGATTGGTCAGATCGCCTGTCAATCAAACTGTTTGCGAAGGGTCAATTTCTACTGTAAAACACCTTGAGGTCAATAATCGTCAGTTTCTGATGTCTCACCTGTTCATTAAACACTGCAGTGGAGGACGACAGACCTGTGAAACAGATCAACGTTAGACTCTCACTTCCTCAATCATAGAATTATAAGATCCTTTAATTCAGATACTCATGTCATCCCAAACCCAACTCTTCAGTCTTTAGTTGTTTGCTCAAAATGCTGAAACTTAAGGACATATTTAGTGTAAAATATTACCTTTCTTCTTCTTTCTCTTAAGTACAGCCACTATAATCAGTGGAAGTCCTATCAGGAGTAAAACCAAAGCCTCGGCAGTGACGATAATCCCTGAAAAACACAAGAGGAAACAGACAGAGGAATCAGAACAGAAACTGGATTGCAGGATGACTAAATGAAAGACTTGCATGAAAAAAAGGAAAATGAGGATTATTGAAACCATCTGTATGATCGTTCACTTCCTGTTCTGATGGATCTCACTTCATGTGAGAGAAATTTAATGCAGAGACGCGTGAGGTGAAGACGACAGCAGTAAATGATCAACACATATTAAATCAAATACATCACTGAGAGATGAAGGTCAGAAGATGAACCTGTTGAAGAGATGATCTGATGATCAGGGGTTGTGAAGCTGCTGGACTGTGTGTTTGTGTCTGATGTTCTCTGATAGGACGGCGTGTTTGAAAATGAGCTGATCGTTTGATCTGAAGGGAATAAAGACACATTAATGCACAAAATCATGGATTTAAGTGAAGAGAAACTTGAGCTGGAAGATTAATATTAAATATAAGGAACCTGGATCAATGGTGGATGTTGAGATCTGGACAGGGTTTGATTTCTGAGGAGCTGAGAAACAAGGTCACAACATTTAAATAAAACCAATATATTAATAAAACAATCATTAACTACAGCATGAATCATAAACATGAATGATGAAGCAGATTGTTGTTAAATAATGAATATCAGGAACCTTTAGTCACAATCAGATGGATTATTTTATATTCTCCCCATCCAGCTCTATAGCCGTATGTTCCAGCATCTTCCATCTTCAGGTTTCTGATGGTCACTGTAAATGATCTGGTCTGACGATCATCCTGCAGTGAGAATCTGGATGAAGACTTTGTTCCATCAGTTCGTAGTATGATGTTACCTTCCTTGTAAACTCCCTTGTAGAAGTATTTGTGAGAGTTTTCATATCCTTCTGGATACAGACACTTAATAATCACTGGTTCTCCCTCCGTTCCTGTCACTGTAATGTCCACAGACAGTGAACTGACCACTGCACACACACACACACACACACACACACACACACACACACAGCTTTACTCATGTCCACTGATAAAACAAGCCATAATAATAGATGATAAACTCTTGTATCAGAGATCTTGAGCTCTTACCCGTCAGCAGAAACACACAAACTGTCAGTGGAAACTTCATTTCTTCATCCGTTCAGTTCAGAGAATCAGTCTGAAACTCTCAGCAGTTCCTCAAACCACTTTCTGAAAGTCAAATATCAATAATCCTGCACTTTTCTATGGGAGAGTAAAATAACACGTCAGTTTCTCGTCTCTCGTGTTGAGAATCGAACTGTTCTCTGACTGTGTGTCTGTGTGTTCATGTGATGTTAGCTGTGAAAACGCCTCTCAGTTTTGACCAGGAAATGAAGTTCAGATCGGATCAGGAAGAGTATGTTAATCATGTCAAAAATATATTTTCTAAGAATCTGCTTTGGCCTCTTGGTGTTTTTTACTGCAAGTGACTTTGTGGTTGTAACATTATAGAAGCAGCAAGAACCAAATATGTATTTTCACCATGTCTGAACTCTATTCTAAACTCTTGCTGCAGTTAATAAACACGTCTTCAGAGAAGTGACAGCTGAATTTTCCCCTTAGCATTCATAAGGTCTCTGTGTACCACGAGCCATGGAGTCGAACGCTAACAGGTGAAATAATACAGAAAATTGCTTGAACATTAAGACACTCTTTCATCTCCATCATATGAGCTCTGAGAGAAGAGTTGCATTGTGGGAAAGGTAGTTTGTGGGTTCAGCTGAAGCCTCAAAGCTCTTCCTGTGGCTGTATTTTCACTTCCTGTCTGGCAAGTGTGTGTCAAAGACGTCTCATGTTTCACTGAAGCAAAATGCTTTCTAGTATTATGTTGATAAAGCTATGCATTGGCATCTAAGTGGCAGGAACCTCCAAAAATATGTACCATTTATATGTTGTTTGCAATGATTTCTCAGAATATGCAGGTATTTTTCAATGGTCATGAATGGAGAAAGAGGCTCTTTGGCAGCAGATTATTGTAGTTCCAACATCAACCAGCAGGAGTGAACAAGAAACTAACTTGATCTGAACATCCAAACACACATTAATAACTGAAGAAAACTGTAATAATCAAATAAAATACATGCTTCACTTCAGAAACATAATGAGTGTATTAAACTGCAGAATGAAAGGATCTCATGACACTTTCAGCTTCAGAAAACAACACATTTATTTTACGATCCAGAATCCAGTGTAAAACGACACATTAATGATCATTACAATAAAAACACAAAAGATCAAATAATCTGATCTTTCTGAACTCTATAATGAACGACAAAACAAGCTTGATTATGACTCCAATTCAGTCAAATTCTATTATATTATATGACACAATAGTTTATGAAGCACAGGTGTAAATCACAGTTGTCTCTGTGTCTCTGTCCTCTGGATTACAGTGACGTTCAGTGTCTCTGATCTACAGTCACAGGAAATAACAGTTATTTAGTGTAACGGAGGCCGAAATTAACCCAAGTGCAGCTAATTAAAGATTGTCCAGGACAAACAAAACAAGACGATAACTTAAGCTAGAGGTGAAGATATTCATGACACGACCATAAACGTGAACTTGACAAGAATAGAAGCGTGAGACTCTCCAACAGACTGAAGATACAGAGAGACTGATGACTAACAAGGAACAGCTGTGCATAATCAAACCAACAACCAATGAGAACATGATACGAAGACAAGGGAACCAATCAGAACAAGACACATGAACAGGGGAAGCACATGACAAACAGGAGACATGACTGTGATTCATGACTAAACTTCAAAATAAAAGACCTGACAACAAGAACATGAAGCAAACGTGACAGTTAACACAGAAAATAAATCTGTTTAACGTTTTAACACAATTATCGTAATTCTCAATTCATAGTAAGATCTCTATGTGACGAGCAGGGCGGGCGAGAGCCGTGAGGGAACGGCGCGAGGCCGGTGAAGCGAGAGATAATGAGCGTCAGCTGCGCGCTACACCGGTCTCGTGTCTCTCACGGAGGAGCTCCGGAAGCATAAAAGAGGAGCAACGACAGTGAAGGACGAGAGAGGACCAGGCCTGGACTTTATGTTGTGGTTTATTTTGTTTGTGTGGGTGGCAGTCGCCGTGAGGAACTGCTGCCATTTTACTTTCGTTTTATTGTTTGTTTATTTATTTATTAAAACTATGTTGAATGTTCGCCGGTTCCCGACTCCTTCTTCCCATTTTTACGAACTGTGTTACACTCTACAATCACAGTCTCTGTTTCAGTGCCGTTACTGTGTTGAGCAAGAAATAAAATCAGTTTCAGTGAAACTAATAGTGCAATTGACCCTTCGCAAAGCCCCGCCCCCTTTAGTTACTGTTGCTATGCGCTCTCACGCCACACATCATGTTCTCACGCAGTGAAAACTACATGGCGGAGCAAAGAGGACACTGACAACGTATGAAACAGTTTCATATTCAAATTATTGTAATTTTTTAAAGCCGTTTAATCAATAAATAGCGTCTAGTGTGTGTTTAATGTGTCGCTGTCGCTCCTCGATCATCTCTTCATACTAGTTCATTTATAGCATCAAATAAACATGAATGAACATCAGAAGGAATGTTGTTTCAAGATGTGATTCAAGTTCACCAACGTTCATCTACTAACTCCCCTGACCGCTTTGATTGACAAAATGGCGGATTCTGGGTTATGATTGGTCAGATCGCCTGTCAATCAAACTGTTTGCGAAGGGTCAATTTCTACTGTAAAACACCTTGAGGTCAATAATCGTCAGTTTCTGGTGTCTCACCTGTTCATTAAACACTGCAGTGGAGGACGACAGACCTGTGAAACAGATCAACGTTAGACTCTCACTTCTCCATCTCTTCAGTCTTTAGTTGTTTGCTCAAAATGCTGAAACTTAAGGACATATTTAGTGTCAAATATTACCTTTCTTCTTCTTTCTCTTAAGTACAGCCACTATAATCAGTGGAAGTCCTATCAGGAGTAAAACCAAAGCCTCGGCAGTGACGATAATCCCTGAAAAACACAAGAGGAAACAGACAGAGGAATCAGAACAGAAACTGGATTGCAGGATGACTAAATGAAAGACTTGCATGGAAAAAAAAAGGAATATGAGGATTATTGAAACCATCGTATGATCGTTCACTTCCTGTTCTGATGGACATCATGATGTAAAGTTCACTTTATGTAAGAGAAATGTAGTGCAGAGACGCGTGAGGTGAAGACGACAGCAGTAAATGATGAACACATATTAAATCAAATACATCACTGAGAGATGAAGGTCAGAAGATGAACCTGTTGAAGAGATGATCTGATGATCAGGGGTTGTGAAGCTGCTGGACTGTGTGTTTGTGTCTGATGTTCTCTGATAGGACGGCGTGTTTGAAAATGAGCTGATCGTTTGATCTGAAGGGACTAAAGACACATTAATGCACAAAATCATGGATTTAAGTGAAGAGAAACTTGAGCTGGAAGATTTTATAATAAATATAAGGAACCTGAATGAACGGTGGATGTTGAGATCTGGACAAGGTTTGATTTGTGTGGAGCTGAGAAACAAGGTCACAACATTTACATAAAACCAATATATTAATAAAACAATCATTAATAACAGCATGAATCATGAACATGAATGATGAAGCAGATTGTTGTTTAATAATGAATATCAGGAACCTCTGGTCACATTCAGATGGATTATTTTGTAGTATTCATATCCAGCTCCACAGCCATATGTTCCAGCATCTTCCATCTTCAGGTTTCTGATGATCACTGTAAATGATCTGGTCTGATGATCATCCCGCAGTGAGAATCTGCCCTTAAACACTGAGGACTTTCCTCCTTCAGTTTGTATTATAAGGACTTTCTTTTTTGAAGGTCCTTTGTAGAAGTATTTGTGAGAGTCTTCATATCCTCCTGGATAAGGACACTTAATATTCACTGGTTCTCCCTCCGTTCCTGTCACTGTAATGTCCACAGACAGTGAACTGACCACTGCACACACACACACACACACAGCTTTACTCATGTCCACTGATAAAACAAGCCATAATAATAGATGATAAACTCTTGTATCAGAGATCTTGAGCTCTTACCCGTCAGCAGAAACACACAAACTGTCAGTGGAAACTTCATTTCTTCATCCGTTCAGTTCAGAGAATCAGTCTGAAACTCTCAGCAGTTCCTCAAACCACTTTCTGAAAGTCAAATATCAATAATCCCGCACTTTTCTATGGGAGAGTAAAATAACACGTCAGTTTCTCGTCTCTCGTGTTGAGAATCGAACTGTTCTTTGACTGTGTGTCTGTGTGTTCATGTGATGTTAGCTGTGAAAACGCCTCTCAGTTTTGACCAGGAAATGAAGTTCAGATCGGATCAGGAAGAGTATGTTAATCATGTCAAAAATATCTTTTCTAAGAATCTGCTTTGGCCTCTTGGTGTTTTTACTGTAAGTGACATTGTGGTTTTAACACTATAGAAGCAGCAAGAGCTAAATATGTATTTTCACCATGTCTGAACTCTATTCTAAACTCTTGCTGCAGTTAATATTACACCGGATACCAGAGTTTGCTGGAAAACATGTCTCAGTCTTCAGAGAAGTGACAGCTGAATATAGATGTGTACTTAGTCCAAACAGAAGTGTACCAAAGGTTTGGTTTGAATAGATATATGAGTATTAATATATTATATCAAAATATGAAACAAATAAAAAGATCATTCATAAATGGATTAATATGTTTGAAAGGATTAATCATGGAAATAACCATAAAAGAATAATCATAAGAATACATTTTCCTCCCTTTTTCTCATACTGCAATTTCAAAAACATGTTAATTACAGTTAAGCGTCATGAAGTCAAACACTTTTAAAGAAACAATCCATGACTCTGATTGAAAAGAACAAATGTAAAGGCGTTGGGGTGAATAATAAAAAAAAATGCTATTTTGGGTGATTTTATGTGGTAATCTTCAGCATGTTTACAGAAACTTTAACCCCTTAGCATTCATAACGCTAACAGGTGAAATAATACAGAAAATTGCTTGAACATTAAGATCATTCTTTCATCTCCATCATATGAGCTCTGAGAGAAGAGTTGCACTGTGGGAAATGTAGTTTGTGTGTTCAGCCATTAGCATTAGCATCTCAACAGCAGTTTATCATCCAAAAAACTGTCAGTTGTACGTTTTTCTCAATGATTTCTCAGAATATGCAGATATTTTTCAATGGTCATGAATGGAGAAAGAGGCTCTTTGGCAGCAGATTATTGTACTTTCAACATCAACCAGCAGGAGTGAACAAGAAACTAACTTGATCTGAACATCCAAACACACATTAATAACTGCAGAAAACTGTAATAATCAAATAAAATACATGCTTCACTTACAATCCAGAACAATTAGTCGAATGAAAGGATCTTATGACAAAAACAACACTTTTATTTTACGATCCAGAATCCAGTGTAAAACCGACACATTAATGAAAATTACAATAAAAACACAAAAGATCAAATAATCCAGTCATGAAGATGAACCTGATCTTTCTGAACTCTATAATGAACGACAAAACAAGCTTGATTATGACTCCAATTCAGTCAAATTCTATTATATTTTATGACACAATAGTTTATGAAGCACAGGTGTAAATCACAGTTGTCTCTGTGTCTCTGTCCTCTGGATTACAGTGACGTTCAGTGTCTCTGATCTACAGTTACAGGAAACAACAGTTATTTAGTGTAACGGAGGCCGAAATTAACCCAAGTGCAGCTAATTAAAGATTGTCCAGGACAAACAAAACAAGACGATAACTTAAGCTAGAGGTGAAGATATTCATGACACGACCATAAACGTGAACTTGACAAGAATAGAAGCGTGAGACTCTCCAACAGACTGAAGATACAGAGAGACTGATGACTGACAAGGAACAGCTGTGCATAATCAAACCAACAACCAATGAGAACATGATACAAAGACAAGGGAACCAATCAGAACATGACAAACAGGAAACATGACTGTGACTAAACTTCAAAATAAAAGACCTGACAACAAGAACACGAAGCAAACGTGACAGTTAACACAGAAAATAAATCTGTTTAACGTTTTAACATAATTATCGTAATTCTCAATTCATAGTAAGATCTCTATGTGACGAGCAGGGCGGGCGAGAGCCGTGAGGGAACGGCGCGAGGCCGGTGAGGCGAGAGATAATGAGCGTCAGCTGCGCGCTACACCGGTCTCGTGTCTCTCACGGAGGAGGAGCGACGACAGTGAAGGACGAGAGAGGACCAGGCCTTGACTTTATGTTGTGGTTTATTTTGTTTGTGTGGGCGGCAGTCGCCGTGAGGAACTGCCGCCCTTTTACTTTCGTTTTATTGTTTGTTTATTTATTTA
Organism: Opsariichthys bidens; assembly: GCA_037194245.1. NCBI lineage: Eukaryota > Metazoa > Chordata > Actinopteri > Cypriniformes > Xenocyprididae > Opsariichthys > Opsariichthys bidens. The sequence goes on from CM074292.1 coordinate 2,572,379, forward strand.
TTAAAACTATGTTGAATGTTCGCCGGTTCCCGCCTCCTTCTTCCCATTTTTACGAACTGTGTTACACTCTGCAATCACAGTCTCTGTTTCAGTGCCGTTACTGTGTTGAGCAAGAAATAAAATCAGTTTCAGTGAAACTACTAGTGCAGTTGACCCTTCGCAAAGCCCCGCCCCCTTTAGTTACTGTTGCTATGCGCTCTCACGCCACACATCATGTTATCATGCAGTGAAAAATACATGGTGGAGCAAAGAGGACACTGACAGCGTATGAAACAGTTTCATATTTAAAATATTGTTATATTTTAAAGAAGTTTAATCAATAAATAGCGTCTAGAGTGTGTTTAATGTGTCGCTGGAGCTCCTCGATCATCTCTAGTTCATTTATAGCATCAAATACACATGAATGAACATCAGAAGGAATGTTGTTTCAAGACGTGATTCAAGTTCACCAACGTTCATCTACTGACACCCCTGACCGCTTTGATGGATAAAATGGCGGATTCTGAGCCTGTCAATCAAACTCCCAGCGAAGGGTGAATTTCTACTTTAAAACACCTTGAGTTCAATAATCGTCAGTTTCTGGTGTCTCACCTGTTCATTAAACACTGCAGTGGAGGACGACAGACCTGTGAAACAGATCAACGTTAGACTCTCACTTCTCCATCTCTTCAGTCTTTAGTTGTTTGCTCAAAATGCTGAAACTTAAGGACATATTTAGTGTCAAATATTACCTTTCTTCTTCTTTCTCTTAAGTACAGCCACTATAATCAGTGGAAGTCCTATCAGGAGTAAAACCAAAGCCTCGGCAGTGACGATAATCCCTGAAAAACACAAGAGGAAACAGACAGAGGAATCAGAACAGAAACTGGATTGCAGGATGACTAAATGAAAGACTTGCATGGAAAAAAAAAAGGAATATGAGGATTATTGAAACCATCGTATGATCGTTCACTTCCTGTTCTGATGGATCTCACTTTATGTAAGAGAAATGTAGTGCAGAGACGCGTGAGGTGAAGACGACAGCAGTAAATGATGAACACATATTAAATCAAATACATCACTGAGAGATGAAGGTCAGAAGATGAACCTGTTGAAGAGATGATCTGATGATCAGGGGTTGTGAAGCTGCTGGACTGTGTGTTTGTGTCTGATGTTCTCTGATAGGACGGCGTGTTTGAAAATGAGCTGATCGATTGATCTGAAGGGACTAAAGACACATTAATGCACAAAATCATGGATTTAAGTGAAGAGAAACTTGAGCTGGAAGATTTTATAATAAATATAAGGAACCTGGATGAACGGTGGATGTTGAGATCTGGACAGGGTTTGATTTCTCAGGAGCTGAGAAACAAGGTCACAACATTTAAATGACACAAACATATTAATAACAGCATGAGTCATGAACACGAATGATGAAGCAGATTGTTGTTTAATAATGAATATCAGGAACCTCTGATCACATTCAGATGGATTATTTTGACGTATTCCCATCCAGCTCTACAGCCGTATGTTCCAGCATCTTCCCTCTTCAGGTTTCTGATGGTCACTGTAAATGATCTGGTCTGACGATCATCCCGCAGTGAGAGTCTGGATGAAGACTTTGTTCCATCAGTTCGTAGTATGATGACACTATCTCTGTAAATTCCCTTGTAGAAGTATTTGTGAGCGTTTTCATATCCTTCTGGATACGGACACTTAATAATCACTGGTTCTCCCTCCGTTCCTGTCACTGTAATGTCCACAGACAGTGAACTGACCACTGCACACACACACACACACACACACACACACACACACACACACAGCTTTACTCATGTCCACTGATAAAACAAGCCATAATAATAGATGATAAACTCTTGTATCAGAGATCTTGAGCTCTTACCCGTCAGCAGAAACACACAAACTGTCAGTGGAAACTTCATTTCTTCATCCGTTCAGTTCAGAGAATCAGTCTGAAACTCTCAGCAGTTCCTCAAACCACTTTCTGAAACTCAAATATCAATAATCCCGCACTTTTCTATCGGAGAGTAAAATAACACGTCAGTTTCTCGTCTCTCGTGTTGAGAATCGAACTGTTCTCTGCACTCAAAAAAATATTTCAGTCTAAACATAAGTTTTATGTAATTTAATTACATACAAATTTTCCATCCATTTGGATTACATAGTTTTAAAATAAACAAACTAATAAAACAACTGACTTCAGCCACAGCCTTTGACGAAATCAACTGAAGATAAAAGACATTTAATCTCCCAAGATCTGATTGAACAACTCCACAAACTCTACAAAACTTTCCCAGCTTCACTCACTACTAACTGCACTAACTTTATGTCTTTCATACGTCTACAGAAGTTCTTATGAGAACTAACAGGTTTAGATGTTAATGATATATTGAATTAATTTGAAGTTACCATCTTTGAAGTCAGTGTTGGCTTTAAATGGGGTCTTGACTTTATTGTTTCAGATCTTCTAACAACTGAGTGTTGTTGAAACACTTTTGTTATGGCACATATGTCAAACAAATGTTTGATCATGTGATGATTGTTAAGTAGTGCTGAAGAGCGTCAACATTTGGTAATCTGATCTCATTTGGAGTTTAAACTCTGAAATGGGTGGTGCATTACAGTAAAACTGGGATTCTATGGTGTGAGACTCAACAATGTTGTAACAATCAAATAATATACATTTCTTAAAAATTTGTTTGAGCACAATAAAATTTCAGTCTGCATGCAACTTATATATATATATTATGTGATTGCTACAACACTGCTGATTCTCAAACCATAGAATCACAGTTTTACTGTAATGCACCAGCCATTTCAGAATTAAAACTCTGGATGAGATCAGACTATCAAATGTTTACTCTCCTCAACACAACTCAAACAACAGCACATGATCAAACATTTGTTTAACATTTGTGCCAATATAAAAGACAACAGACAGAAAACGGCTAACATATTACAGTCAAGACACCAAATAAAGCCAACACTGACTTCAAAGACGATAACTTCAAATGAATCTCAATAAATCATTAACATCTAAACCTGTTAGTTCTCATTAGAAATTCTGTAGACGTATGACTGAAATAAAGTCAGTGCAGTTAGTAGTGAGTGAAGCTGGGAAAGTTTTGTAGAGTTGTTGGAGTTGTTCAATGAGATCTTGAGAGATTAAATGTCTTTTATCTTCAGTTGATTTCATCTAAGGCTGTGGCTGAAGTCAGTTGTAGTTCTTGTGTTTCTCTGTCCTTCAGTGATTCTGCTTGTTAACAGCAGGTGTTCATCATTAATGTTCAATCATCACTTAATGATCTCATTAACTCTGACACTGCTTCAATGGTACTTTAACTCAGTAGTGCACACACACATGACCACTAAACAGTGTTAATAAACCTGGGCATTTTTCTGTGAACTATTACATAAATCTGACCTATTTCATTTACATATGACTGACAAATATGAATCACATTAAGTTTATTAGTTTGTTTATTTTAAAACTATGTAATCCAAATGGATGGAAAATTTGTATGTAATTAAATTACATAAAACTTATGTTTAGACTGAAATATTTTTTTGAGTGAAGAATCAAAGTTCATATTTTTAGTTTGCCTCATGTCTTCACTAAATTATGAAAGACAAGTATCTGCAGCCAATGTTTTGTAACTGAAAATATCAAGCACAACAGAAATGATTATTGACCTAACTAGATATCATAACATAATTGGCTAAAGCTGTATTATTTTGTCATTGCATGATGTACAGGCTATAGCTTTAACCTAATGTACCCACCTTCTTTCAAGAAAGCATCGAATGTCAGCTCAGACAGCTTGACATATTTCTGCTCTTCCTGAATTGAACAACAGCATTTTGCCCCTGTAAACAAAGAAAATATATATTCAAAATCAAAATTTAGGGCTGGTTCAACTAAGAGTTGCCTATCCATTTCTCTCATGCACTACGCATTACTTGGATGTTACACTGCAATTACAAATGGCGGCTGAGGAAGACAAAGTTGTGCTGGTTGAATATAATGTTAGGCTATTTTCTGCAGCAAATTAGGCTGGTTAAAATTAAGAGGCACGGTGTCCAATTAGCTACCAAATAACTGTGCCAAAGTTAGCTAGCTCATTAGCTATTTTAGTTCGAACAGTAACCCGTTAAAATGGTTAAGATGTTAAACAAACTGTCACAACCACGGACAGTCTTGTTTACATTTAGTTCTGTCATTCTGTTCATTTTCCCTTCAAAAAAATATTTCAGTCTAAACATAAGTTTTATGTAATTTAATTACATACAAATTTTCCATCCATTTGGATTACATAGTTTTAAAATAAACAAACTAATAAACTTAATGTGATTCATATTTGTCAGTCATATGTAAATGAAATAGGTCAGATTTATGTAATAGTTCACAGAAAAATGCCCAGGTTTATTAACACAGTATAGTAGTCATGTGTGTGCGCACTACTGAGTTAAAGTACCATTGAAGCAGTGTCAGAGTTAATTAGATCATTAAGTGATGATTGGACATTAATGATGAACACCTGCTGTTAACAAGCAGAATCACTGAAGGACAGAGAAACACAAGAACTACAACTGACTTCAGCCACAGCCTTCGATGAAATCAACTGAAGATAAAAGACATTTAATCTCTCAAGATCTCATTGAACAACTCCAACAACTCTACAAAACTTTCCCAGCTTCACTCACTACTAACTGCACTGACTTTATTTCAGTCATACGCCTACAGAAGTTCTAATGAGAACTAACAGGTTTAGATGTTAATGATTTATTGAGATTCATTTGAAGTTATCGTCTTTGAAGTCAGTGTTGGCTTTATTTGGTGTCTTGACTGTAATATGTTAGCCGTTTTCTGTCTGTTGTCTTTTATATTGGCACAAATGTTAAACAAATGTTTGATCATGTGCTGTTGTTTGAGTTGTGTTGAGGAGAGTAAACATTTGATAGTCTGATCTCATCCAGAGTTTTAATTCTGAAATGGCTGGTGCATTACAGTAAAACTGTGATTCTATGGTTTGAGAATCAGCAGTGTTGTAGCAATCAAATAATATATATATATAAATTGCATGCAGACTGAAATTTTATTGTGCTCAAACAAATTTTTAAGAAATGTATATTATTTGATTGTTACAACATTGTTGAGTCTCACACCATAGAATCCCAGTTTTACTGTAATGCACCACCCATTTCAGAGTTTAAACTCCAAATGAGATCAGATTACCAAATATTGACGCTCTTCAGCACTACTCAACAATCATCACATGATCAAACATTTGTTTGACATATGTGCCATAACAAAAGTGTTTCAACAACACTCAGTTGTCAGAAGATCTGAAACAATAAAGTCAAGACCCCATTTAAAGCCAACACTGACTTCAAAGATGGTAACTTCAAATTAATTCAATATATCATTAACATCTAAACCTGTTAGTTCTCATAAGAACTTCTGTAGACGTATGAAAGACATAAAGTTAGTGCAGTTAGTAGTGAGTGAAGCTGGGAAAGTTTTGTAGAGTTTGTGGAGTTGTTCAATCAGATCTTGGGAGATTAAATGTCTTTTATCTTCAGTTGATTTCGTTGAAGGCTGTGGCTGAAGTCAGTTGTAGTTCTTGTGTTTCTCTGTCCTTCAGTGATTCTGCTTGTTAACAGCAGGTGTTCATCATTAATGTTCAATCATCACTTAATGATGTAATTAACTCTGACACTGCTTCAATGGTACTTTAACTCAGTAGTGCACACACACGACCACTAAACAGTGTTAATTAACCTGTGCATTTTTCTGTGAACTATTACATAAATCTGACCTATTTCATTTACATATGACTGACAAATATGAATCACATTAAGTTTATTAGTTTGTTTATTTTAAAACTATGTAATCCAAATGGATGGAAAATTTGTATGTAATTAAATTACATAAAACTTATGTTTAGACTGAAATATTTTTTTGAGTGTGACTGTGTGTCTGTGTGTTCATGTGATGTTAGCTGTGAAAACGCCTCTCAGTTTTGACCAGGAAATCGTTCATGAACCACAAACTCTTTCCTGTGCTCTCGGTTTCTGTTCAGTCTTTAACATGTTGAGTGCTTTCTGTTATGCTGCTACTGTTTTTCTACTGCTTTTTAAGAACAAGCATAATTAACCACTTTTGAATTGTCATCAATAAAAGGTCTGCAATAGTTTTATTTTTATTATTACTATTAAAAATTCTCCATGTGTGTGTATTGGGTGTGTATAAGAGCAGCTCCTCACAACAAGAAGGTCTCTGGTTCGAGTCTCACCTGAGGCAGAAAGTCTTTCCTTCAGATCTGGTTTCCTTCACAATCCAGAGATGTGTGAATTACAGAAGCTAAGTTGTCTTATAAGCACTATAGTGGTGTGTGTGTGTGTGGGTATTCCCTACGTTATGGGGACCAAATGTCCCCACAGTTACAGTAATACTAGTAAATTTTGATCTTGTGGGACATTTTTTGGTCCCCATGAGGAAACAAGCTTATAAATCATACAGAATTATCTTTTTTGAAAATGTAAAATAGCAGAACATTTTGTGTGATGTGTAGGTTTAGGTTTAGGGGTAGGGGTAGTGTAGGGGGACAGAATGTACAGTTTGTACAGTATAAAAACCATTACGCCTATGGAATGTCCCCATAAACCATGAAAACACAACGTACATAGATGCACATAGATAAGTAAACACAAACAGTATGATCTGAAAAACAGCTCCCTCTTCAGGACAGTGGAGGTAAAGACTGGCTATCCTCAAGAATACTCCATCCATCCATTGATGAATCCATAAATCCTTCATTTTCTTTTGCCTGATACTTTTATGTGCAACTACATGTTATTGCCCCATCCATCCATCCATGTATCCATCCAAATCATTCAAACAAATTTCATTTATCCACTCTCCCATCCACCGTTCATCCACCCCTGCATTCATTCTTTTATTCATTCATTCATCCATCCACAAATTTATCCATTCCTGTATCCATTTTTCCTTTTTTTCCAACCAGGGATGATCCTGATTCTTTTATATGAGGGAAGGCAATTACCCATTCCTGCTTCAAAGAGGTGTAAAATATTACTGAACATGCATGATATTATACACAGTTTACAGAAAACTGATACACAACATTTATTCATGATTACGGGAAGTTTCCCTTCACAGTGAAAGTGTCTAGTTCTGAATTTATGTAATCATTCAAAGCATTTTTATCGTTTTCTATTCTTTGCAATTGGTTTAATTTGGGTTGTTCCTGTCTTGGCACGGGTCTCTAAAGTAGACTTTAAAAAGAGGAAGGAAAATATTGCAAAAACAGCAGACGAAAGTGTTCAGCTTTCATTTGCAGTTCACTCTCCTGGAGTCTGTTTGCTGTGTCTGAAACTACAACACGGTAAGAGTTACACTCGTTCAGGAATGAATATTGTCTAACGAATGAATCTCAGAAGAAACTTGAAGTGAGGAACATTTTCTCTCATAGTGACCTCTGAACATCTGGAGCTCGTGTGACTAATGTTGCCTTTAAATGAGTTTCAACTGTGGAAAACTGCCAACAGTGGTGATTTTACACTGTTTTTACCGTGTTTATAACACAGACTGATGCTGTAATTGTATCTATGAAGCTGAAATGAAATGTGTTTGTGTAAATCGTTCAGTTTCCTGCAGTGATGTCCCAGACACCGGCTCCTTCTCTTCTCCTGGTGTTTCTGCTCATGATTCCCGGTGAGTTTCTGCTGGAAATGCTGATAAGAACTCAATATTACAAACAAACGTTGTGACGAATCAGTCAGACCTGCTAGTAACCGCAGGAAAAAGAAATCGCTTGTGAAATATCTACTGTAATGAAGTAAGATTTATGTGTTGCATCCAAACAAAAGGATATTATTCGGGTTTTTGTGGACATGAAGCTGCTGAACTACTGAAGCTGAAAACATTTAGTTCAGACTGTTTTTCATGGTTCTGTTTCCTGTATTTCTGTATTTCATCACCTTCTGTCTGTCTGTAGATTTTACACATGATACGTGAAGTTCTTCATTTACACAAACACCAGTTTTATGAAGAAAGTTTTTTATAGATGAGTATTTTCATTATTTTCTTGTGAATTCTGTGTTTCAGGAGTTTGTAGCCAGTGGGGTGTGAGATACAGTCCTTCACACATCTGTGCACTAAAGGACTCATCAGTGACCATGAGATGCTCTTATTCATACCCTACTGGACATCAGATCATGAGAGAGTTCTGGACCAAAACACAAGTTAAAAATAAAACAGAAGAGTTTCCAGATCTGTCTGAGGACCCTGAATACAGTCAGAGGCTTCAGTATCTGGGAGATCAACAGAAGATCTGCACCATCAGACTGAGTCATGTGACACTGAAGGATGAACACGAGTACTATTTCAGATTCATCACTAATAAAAACCAATGGCTGGGTAAACCAGGAGTGAGTCTTTCTGTCACAGGTGACTCTCATGAGGTTTATCTCTTCTTCTGTGCATTATGTTGAATAATAATCAGTGTATGACAGCAGCACTAGATATAATGTGTGTGTTGTGTTCAGATCTTCAGGTGGAGTCTCCTGAGAGAGTGACAGAGGGAGATTCAGTCCGTCTGACATGTAAAAGCAGCTGTAAACTGACTGATGGAGCAACATTCATCTGGTACAGAAACTCACAGCAAGTAACTACAGGAATTATTGAAAACCAGCTGGACCTCGGGCGAGTCAGAAGAGAGGATGCAGGCAGATATAGCTGTGCTGTACACGGACACCATCACATCTCTCCTGCTGCTGAGATCAATGTCATGTGTGAGTATGCTTTCTTATCAAATCCAGTAGAGTTCAATTATTCCTCCTTTTCTTTAAAAAAGGAAGTAATTAGGGCTGATCTTTAAAACAACATCAACACTGTTTCAATAGTACAGCCAAAAGACATGAACAATATATGTGATTTTAGTGTGAAAATCACTTTCCAACACCAAACACTAACACACTAAAACAATAGTTAAAATAACGAGTCAAAGCTCAAATAATGCACTTTAACAAAAGAATGATTGTAAATGATTTTATTATAAGCTTCACATTTAAATCCTCTAAAATTAGTCACTTGTTTATTTCCATTGTAGGAACCTCACCGTCTTCTGCTTTTTTAGAGGACAATATGCAATACATTTGTGTGGTAATCAGGATTATGCAACAAACGTCATTAAAGAGAAAAATATGTTGCAAAATACAGTCAGTGTTGGGTAACAATCTGGATTGCGTAATCAGTTTCCAAAAATGAAGTATTTGTGATTAGATTGTTTTAAAAGACTACAGTTATGATTACATGATATCAGGTTATTTTCACAATGGTGAAAATCACAGCTGAAACGAATGATGAATGAAATCAGAAACCGAGAGAAGAAACTATGACACCGGCAGGCAGGGAAAAAGCAAAGACAAAAAAACAACAGAAACTTATCGCCTTCAGAGAAAACTCAAGATGTTCGCAATTGACCCTTCGCAAACAGTTTGATTGACAGGCGATCTGACCAATCGTAACCCCGAATCCGTCATTTTGTCCATCAAAGCGGTCAGGGGAGTCAGTAGATGAACGTTGGTGAACTTGAATCACGTCTTGAAACAATATTCCTTCTGATGTTCATTCATGTTTATTTGATGCTATAAATGAACTAGAGATGATCGAGGAGCTCCAGCGACACATTAAACACACACTAGACGCTATTTATTGATTCAACTTCTTTAAATAATTACTAATAAATATGAAACTGTTTCATACGTTGTCAGTGTCCTCTTTGTATTGAGACATGTATTTTTCAGTGCGTGAGAACATGAGTGCATAGCAACAGTAACTAAAGGGGGCGGGTCTTTGCGAAGAGTCACTTGGGCTGGTTTTGTCAAACCTGGCAGCTCTGCTTCAGAGTTTCAGTGGATCTCAGATTCAGAATAAATATCAGTGAAATCAGTGGCTTTTTTTTTAGTGACTGCTTTAGATTTCATTTTAAGAGTTCAAGACAGTTGTGTGGCTTTGAGAACTCAAATTCTTCCTCTTTCAGTGCATGGTGGTCTTGGTTGGCGTGTCTGGTTGGGGATCACAGTGGCATGTGTAGGATTCTTCATCATCACCATCATCATCATCCTGTTTATAATGCAAGTTTGATCAATAATCATTATCAAATTACAGTGAGTGTGTGAATGTAATTCACTTTCAGACCATTGCAAGTGGAATCGCCTCATGTGATGTGATTACTAAATAATCTTTCAAATGCAGCTTACAAGTTTATTGTCTGTAATTACAGGAGAAAACGAAGAGGCGCTAAAGCTGAAGACCTCACAGTGAATCAGGTGAATCATCCATGTTAAATTTATGGTTAAAAAAAAAAAAACACTTTACAGTAAAAAAAAATACTATAGAAACATTTTAGGTTTTATGGGACAGCACTTAGTTTACTGTCTATTTTACAGTTCAAAAACCATATAATTCAAAGATATATATTGGAATAATTACAGTTCCTAACTGTTTATTTTACACACTGTAAAATAAATTCTGTTAAATTTACAGTAAAAAAAACAGGCAGTGGTGGTTGCCAGAAATTTACCAAAAAAAAAAAAATACTGTAGCAACATTTTGGGTTTAAAATAATTAAAAAAAATAATAATAATTCTTTAACGGATTTAATGTTAATTTACCAATTTAGTGGAGTACTGATATCTGTTTTGTACCTTTGTAATACATTGACAACCACCAATTTCAGAAACAGTAATCTAAACATCAAATGTGAAGAGGGAATTGTGGGAATATCAATTTATGCTTTTTCACTGTAAATGATTTTCACTTCCAAAAAACATCAATTTTAAAGGTATTTTACTGTAAAATGTACTGTTAGATCTATTACAGTTATTCACTGCATATAGTACGGAAACTTTCCGTAAACCAGTTTTTCACAGTTTTTTACAGTCTTTTACCGTTAAAATCACGGTTATTTTTACACACGTCCACAAGCGCGTGTTTACGTAGAAAAACAATGGAAATGTAGCGCACTGAAATGGAAAATGTTCTGTGTGAACGGCTCTTAAATATGAATAATAACTAATAATTAATTTTCTTCCGTTGCAGGACAATCGGAACTCAACAGGGAGAGCCGGTCAAGTTTCTGAATCAGACGACGCTCAGTGCGCCAGTGTTACTTCCAGCAAACCCAGAAGAGACGGGAACGCTCCGGATCGCAGAGATACTGAGGAGATCCAGTACGCGACCGTACAACATCACAAAAACAAACAGAAGAAGAGATCGGAGGAGAACGAAAGACACTACGACAATATCAGGATTCACCAGCCTGAATCTGCTGTGAGGTGAGAAGAAGCTTCAAGATAAAACATCCGCATCTCACTTTTAGCATTATGATCAAAGGAGAATTTAATCTTTACACTTAAATGTTTCTTAATAACTTTGTGTCCCACTGAGGTTTCGGACACATGATATACAAGGTGTTTTTACTTTTAAAATGTCATGTTTATCGTCATGCAATCTGATCATTGTGTCTGTTTTATTTTGTGTTCTTTAGGCGTTCGAATGTTGAAACTGTGGAAGAGGATTCTGTGATCTACAGCCGTGTCAAATGATGAAGATAGAGATTAATAATGATACAATGTTTTACTGTTCATTCAGCGTGCTGTTATTTATCATTCATTAAATCAGGTAAATAGACAGAAACGCAGTGTCTGTGAGTTTTTCACATTACAATACAGCTGAAAGAGACAAGAACTCACAACGTTCAAAAAGCGGCCGGAGCTTCAAGAGCTCATGCAACAACAAAACAGGACAATCTCACGCACTGAAAACATCAGTCACTAGCTATGTTTCCATCCGCCTATTTTTGGGATATTGCATAAAAAAGCACTGGATGGAAATGTCAACATGCACATAAATTCTACAAATCCGTATAAAAACTTGCGCACTCATATTAATCAAATAATTGTATTACTTTTCAAACACCATATCCTCACATTGAGTATAAAGACACTCTTCATTATGGGCTGACGCTCATGTGTGGGTGAACTGGAGCTGGATGAGGTCAACATCTACTGCCCACCGCTTCATGTTGCTGTTCTTTTCACCAATAAACTGAAAGCAAAAACTCTCTGAAGGATGTATAACTGCGGTCGAAGTGTTGACATCCAGTCTTACTCAATGTAAGTTCCTATATTGAGAAGTAATTCTTCAGAAAATATTTCCAGGAAGAAAGGGTGAAAAAAGAAAAACATGATTATTTTTATCAGTCTTAAGATGTGGAAATTCTAGTAAAATTGTAAATATGTCCTATAAGTTAATAAATCTGTGTATATGATCAATCAAAGTGGTGGACAAACTTTTTTTGGGTTTAATGACTCTTTTTTGAAATCAGTAAATGCCACTGGATCATGATAAAAAGTTGTCTAGAGTTGCTTTTGTGGGCAGAATTCAAGAAAGAGGAAGAAACATTTTCTGTCTGCGGAAGCATTTTGAAATAAACACAGTTAAGCGTGAGAATTTCATCAGTTTATCGTCTGCTGGAGAGACTCACCAGAACACGGTAAGAGTTCCTCTGATTACTGTGTGAAGATAGTCTGATTAAAACTGTTGTAGAAGCGACTGACTCAATGAAAAGAATATTCTTGTTCTTGCAGTGATGTTGGTCAGAACGGCTCTTCTTCCTCTGGTGTTTCTGCTCATGATTCACGGTGAGTCGCTCCTGCTGGAGAATATTTTTTAGTCACTTATCAAAGTCTTTCTTTTAAATCATGGCGAGAGGTCTGACAGTCACTGATAAACCTGTGACAAATACATTTCTGTGAAAATTATTCATCAAAATAAGTAAACGTCAGTCAAACCGAAATAATAATTAAAAAAACTAACTTCAAATAAATGTTTCAATTATTCTCACTGAAATTAATGTGCGATATGAATATGTGCAATAATAATGATTATTTGGTAACACTTAACAATAAGGTTCATTAGTTAACATGAACTAATAATGAACTGCCCTTCTATTTATTAATCAACATCAATGTTAATTTCAACATTTACTGCATCATTAAATCCAGAGTTGTATTTGTTAACATCACTGTGAACTAACATGAAGAAACAATGAACTACTGTATTTTTATTAACTGATCTTAACAAAGATTAACAAATAGAGTAGGGGTTGTCGTAGTAGGGGTAGGGACCCGGAGTAGGAACTACCCCTAGAATAGGGGTAGTCGTGGCCTAATGGTGAGGGAGTTAGGCTTGTAACCTGAAGGTTTCTGGTTCGATTCCCACGCCGGCAGGAATTGAAAGTGTGGATTGTGAATGAACAGACTCTCTCCACCTTACCATGACTAAAGTGTCCTTGAGCAAGACACCTGACCCCTAATTGCTCCCCTTGGACAAAATTTGGATAATTGGATAAAAGCGTCTGCTAAATGATGAAATAGAGTAAGAGATGTATTGCGCATAATAAATTAACTAATGAACCTTATTGTGGCTGTTCTGTATTCAAAAGTGAACTACAATGCCAATAATGGCACTGACCCGACTACGCCACCCCGGAAATTGGCCGGGGACCCGCAGATACATAAACTATAAAGCACACATTTTATTTCTCAATACACATACAACTTTACATTCACATTTAGTCATTTAGCAGACGCTTTTATCCAAAGCGACTTACAAGTGAGGAAAACAAACAAGCAATTCTTCATGAATTGGCAAATAACACAGGAAGTGCTCACAATACAAGTTCCATACATTGCTCAGTACCATAAGCTAGAGTAGGAACTTTTAATAAATCAACTTTGAATAAATCACCATAAAAAAGGGCTGCATCAATCATGGAACAGATTACACAGACAGACATATGCAGACACACACACGCACACACAACCTACTCAAGAATTGGGGCATTCATCTTGCCTGTCCAATAAACACAGCAACTACCTGTGCTTGCACCACACAACACCAAATTCACCCGCTGTGAGCACTGCAGACCAATGGCCGAACCACCACCACACACAGAGGACGCTGGCTACTACAGGGACCCCAATTCTGAGTGGAAGAGAAAACAATATAAGATACAAATACACGTTCCACGGAATGGGATGTCAATCAACACTTATCACCGAAGGAATCAGTTCGTCACAATGATGCAGTCGTTCACTGGCGAATAGTTAACGCGGTCACCCAGCACTGTCTTGTAAAAATATTCTCTCTTTACAATACCAAAGCATATTCCAACCCAATTACAAATGAACCGAATTCACAAGCACATCATATTCATAAGACACGACAGTAGTGACAAAACCCAGTAACTTCTCGCCACTGAACTCAAATCTCAATGTCAATCCTGCAAAAGAAAGCTAAGTTTAGATGCGTCGCAGGCGGTCAGCGCACTACCGTTCACTGAAATGAAATGCTTAAGCAATTTGAGTAAATGTACAGATTGACACTAATGCGTTGTTCCGGTCGTCACGGAGACCCTCGTTCACTGAAATGAAATCGTCCAGCAAAGGTAAAGGTTCACAGTCGATGTGTCGTCCCAGTGCGAGGCAGAGAAGAATACACTCGGTTCTGAAGCGCTCCAATTCGAATCACGGCTACCCGCTGCAGGCAATCCTAATCCACGGGACAGGTGTTGCACCAGATTCTGTGACCATCGTATTCTGTGACCGCAGAGGGCGTGGTTATCATTGTGCTGCGTCTTATACGCAAATCGCGTAATTTCTGACGATAAGCCAAAGAAGGTGAAATCTGTTCGAAACTGTTTTTTAGAAATGCAGGTTATTCACTTCTTAAATGCTCATTTGCTTGTCCAGATTAAACGCAATGTGGTTGTTTGCAGAGTCGTAGTAGTAGTTGCAGAGAAATGTGTGTTTCCATCATATTGTTGTTCATTAAACATTCGCGCGAACACCTCTGAACCGCTGGCGCGCGTTCACGTTAACGTTTTCACGTGTTTTCTGTTTGTTTTGCAATTCAGAATAATATTTATCGAATAATATATTGTGTATATACTCTATACATTATTATTATTATTTATATTATATATAAATACAGAAAAAACGTTCTCGTGCGAATGTCTTTGAGCGTCTTTTATCGTCAGAATTTACGCGATTTGCGTACATGACGCAGCACAATGATAACCACGCCCTCTACGGTCACAGAATACGATGGTCACAAAATCTGGTGTAACACCTGCTGCAACACTTCTGGTTCCCGTGTCACTGCGTATGATAACTCCCACCACCCAGTGCACTCGATGGCGTGCTAATTATGGCCTCACATTGACAAATATCTGTTCAGCACATCTAAAGTACTCCTCAGCCACACACTCCCGGACATAAACACGGCGCACAGAATGACGGATGAGATGACGTCACTTTCAGGGCCCGGAAAAACACGCTTAGAGAGATGTCAATCTCATCTTCATTTAGACTCATTGAGCGTACCGTATCCGCCCCTAATCACTATCGTAAATCAATCGCATCACCACATTATTATAAAGTGTTAACGATTATTTTAATGTTTTCGCAATGTCAGCATTTCGTGTGTTCTACAAAAAAAAAAAAAATGAATGTGATGAACATGAGGGGTCAGTACTTATAAAAAAGCAATTAAGTAATTAATTGGTCCAAAGTAATTATGAAAAAAAAATATTTGGGGGTGAACTATCACTTTGATGTGTGTTTCAGGAGTTTGTAGCCAGTGGGGTGTGAGATACAGTCCTTCACACATCTGTGCACTAAAGGACTCATCAGTGACCATGAGATGCTCTTATACATACCCTACTGGACATCAGATCAGGAGAGTGTTCTGGAGCAAAACACCATATAAAGAGGACACACAAGAGTATCCAGATCTGTCTAATGACCCTGAATACAGTCAGAGGCTTCAGTATCTGGGAGATAAACAGAAGATCTGCACCATCAGACTGAGTCATGTGACACTGAAGGATGAACACGAGTACTATTTCAATTTCATCACTGATAAAGATGGTAAATGGACTGGTCTTCCAGGAGTGAGTCTTTCTGTCACAGGTGACTCTCATGAGGTTCATCTCTTCTTCTGTGCATTATGTTGAATAATAATCAGTGTATGACAGCAGCACTAGATATAATGTGTGTGTTGTGTTCAGATCTTCAGGTGGAGTCTCCTGAGAGAGTGACAGAGGGAGATTCAGTCCGTCTGACATGTAAAAGCAGCTGTAATCTGACTGACGGAGCAACATTCATCTGGTACAGAAACTCACAGCAAGTAACTACAGGAATTATTGAAAACCAGCTGGACCTCGGGCGAGTCAGAAGAGAGGATGAAGGAATCTATAGCTGTGGTGTATATGGACAGCGTTACATCTCTCCTGCTGCTGAGATCAATGTCATGTGTGAGTATGAATTTTATTTAGTTTATGTACTTTTTTGTATGGTTAAGGGCTGTTAATGATCTTTTAATTATGGATGCAGGTAACCATGCAGCAGTAATTTTATTGGATTTGTCAGCAGCTTTTGACACCACTGATCCTTCTGACTTGTGTACAGCAGTTTGTTTGTATTTAGGGGATGGTCTTAAAATGGTTTGCGTCTGATTTGGAGTGTAGATCCTTTTCAGTGAAGGTCAGTAACTATTTCTCTGCGTCAGCACCTATTACCTGTGGGGACCCACAGGGGTCCGTTTTGGGTCCTGTTCTGTTTTCATTGCATATGCTCCCTTTGGGAATGATTTTTAAGAAGTATGGTTTTTCTTACCATCTGTATGCTGATGACACTCAAGTCTACTTCCCATTGAGTCCGATGCCATATAGTAAAGTTGTGGATGACTGAAAACCTCTTTCAATTGAATAAAAAAACAAAACAGAAATGATTAACTTTGGTCATGCAGCTTGGAGCCAGATGGTAAATGATAACTTTGGCCCATGGATGGGAACTGCAGGATCAAGTCAAGAATTTGGGAGTAATTTTTGACTCGTCGCTCATGTTTGATCGACAGATAAAGACAGTGGTTCATAATTGTGTCTTTTATGTAAGGGCAACAGCCAAATCGAAACCAATTCTGTCGGCTAGTGACCTGGAAAATGTATATGTTGGGACTTGTCAAACATAAGTTGCTCAAAAGTTTCTATTCAAACTATTCAACATGCGCATCTGAAATTGAAGGGTGATCATGCTTTCCCAGTCGCTGGTCCAAGATTGTGGAATAATCTGCGATTGGATGTTAAATCTTCCTCAGCTCGTAATGTTTAAAAGCTTATTTTGGTACATTAGTGTTACATATGTGTAGCCTGGCAGGTGCTCTGTAAATAAAGAAACGTCTTTCTTAGTTTGTAGATTTAATTTTGATATTCTTACTCTTTCAGTTCGGCGTGGTGCTGGTCAGTTTAACCGGATGAGGATCAAAATGGCGTGTATATGTTTATTCATCATCATCATTATCGTCATCATCATATTGTATTTAATGTAAACAAAACATTTTCAACAAAGAGTAATATTATTTTTTTTAAACTAATGCAGAAGTACATTTGATCAAATTAAATGACCTTTCCTTTTTAACAGTCAGAAGAAAAGGACAAACAGAAGATCTGCTGAACATGTGAATGAGGTGAGACGATCAAATAACCACAGAATGATAGCAGAAAAGACGGTGGATTGATTGTGCAAAATCACTTGTGTTTTTTGATGATTAGAACGATGATCCCTCATATGCAGCTCTTGACCTCAGGTCCAGACCTTCTGACGTGTACAGCACACTCGCAGTAAGTGAGATATCAAAAACTACATTTGCAAAAAATGTTTGTGCATTCAAAATCAGGTAATAAATAATCAATGTGTCTTTCACAAAGACTGTCCATCCCACACCTGCTGTTCACCAGTCGGGCTCTTCTGAATATGAGAATCTGCCAGTGAGAGTGAGATCCTCAGATCTTCTCAATATCATCGTTAAAGAAAGAAAATGTCCTCAGTAGTTCCAGACCTGTGTAAATGTGAGTTTAATTTCTGTTGTAGCCACAGCAAGACACCGTGGTAAGATGCTAAACTTCACCAAACTTTTGTGGAGTCGCGGGACACGCTCACATCATAACTACTAATGAAGTCAAACACCGGTCTGCAGTGAAGTTGTCACATGTTCACTTGTCATGTTTAGTTTAGTCTTGTCGTGTTTAGATTAGTTTGGTTATTCAGTCATTGTATGCACCTGTCTTCACGTAATTAGTTCATCCCTATCACCTGCCCTTCATTTAGTCATGTGTATTTTAGTTCCTGTTTGTCAGTCAGCCCCTGTCAGTTATTGTTTGTGCTATGCACTCTGTTGCGTGTCCCAACCCCTTGATTAAACCTGCCTGTTATCTGTTACCTGTTACCTTCGTCTCCTGTCTTCCCGTCAAACCAAACGTTACAGAATAACCGACCAAACAACGAGAAACTTTTCTCAAAATCAAGATGGACTTACCCACGGCAGCTCTCCTTCTAAGCCCGGAAGCCAGGCCCTACCTGGGGGGCATTCTCTGGGCGTTCCGCAAGGACTACCGCTCCGCCTCAGCCTGGAAGCCCGGGGTGCGCGCTGAGGTCGAGGGGAGAGTCGACGAGTTCGGGGGACAGTCCATCACAGAGCCAGGAGCGGCCCGGAACTTTATCGATCCGTGGTCCGCGGATCCAATCCCCACCCAAATCCCCACCCGTAAAATCCAGTTCGGAAACCTGCCTGTCTCCCTGATCCCGTCTCCTTCGCTGGTTACAACCAGCCCCCTGGATCCGTGGCCACCGTTGCTGTCGGCCAGCTCCTCGGCTCTGTCCCCGTCACCCACTCCGTGCGGCTCCTCACCAGCGCCTCGGGCTACCCTGCCACCAACCCAGGTTGCGGCGGAGCCCCCAGCGTCATTCCAAGCCTCCAGACCCCCGTCACCTTCTGGACCCTGCAGCCCGTCACCAGCACCTCGTCACACAGCTCCCTCATCACCTCCTCGGCCCGTCAGCCCGGAAGTTCCGCTGGACTCGTGCGTCTCTCCAGGTCGGCCTACGGGGGTCGGCACTCCGCTTCCGACACGGACTTCCGGGTTGGCGGCTTCACCACCACCCATCACCCCTTCGTCGTCATCGAGCTCCTCCCTCCCTGCAACCTCCCCGTCATCCTCACTCACCACAGCGTCACTCCGTCCTGCCAGACCAGCGTCGGCTCCTCGGTCCCGCGTGCCAGCGGCTCGGCGCCAAACTTCCGGGTCGGCGGCGGCGCCGAGGGCCGTCGGCCGAGGAGTTCCCCGGGTTCCTCCACCAACTACCAGGATTCCGACGCCATCGATCAGCCCCAGCACGTCATCCACCCACTCCGTCTGGACTCCGCCCTGGCCCCTCCCTCTGTCAATTTCACCCTGGTGGCGGTCACCTTCCCCGGTAATCTGTTTGTCACCAGCACCACGCCCTCCTCCGAAGCCTCCACCTTCTTCTCCTTTCCACAGCGCGAGGACGCGCCTTTCCGAAGGGGGGTGTAATGTCACATGTTCACTTGTCATGTTTAGTTTAGTCTTGTCGTGTTTAGATTAGTTTGGTTATTCAGTCATTGTATGCACCTGTCTTCACGTAATTAGTTCATCCCTATCACCTGCCCTTCATTTAGTCATGTGTATTTTAGTTCCTGTTTGTCAGTCAGCCCCTGTCGGTTATTGTTTGTGCTATGCACTCTGTTGCGTGTCCCAACCCCTTGATTAAACCTGCCTGTTATCTGTTACCTGTTACCTTCGTCTCCTGTCTTCCCGTCCTGTAGAAATTAATGCATTATATTCATGTGTGACATCAATAGTCAGTCAAAGTGTAATTAAGTTAAGAGTTGTTAATATTTAATACATGTTTTATGTGTATTATACAGGTGTTATACATGTTTTATGTGCATTAATGTGACTTTTTCTCTTTATTCCCTTTTTAACACAACATTAAATGATAATAAAAGATATGAAGATTCAGCATTCTGTTTCAAATCTCTGCTTTTAGTGCATATTAAACTGGCCAAGTCACATGATTTCAGCAAACGGGGCTTTGATGGGTGAAACAATGTCAAAAGAAATTCAAAATTTTGATAAATTGACACTAAAATGGGGTTTCTGAAACATTTTTAAACACATCGCTCTATAAACCTTTAAAAGTATATGGCACCCCCACTGCAGACTACCAAAGACCGCCAACAAACACCAAGAGTATCTGCCCAACTAAATGAAACACCGATCACGACGACTTCCGGTGGCGCTATGATCGAGTAAGCAGCAAAAGACAGAGCTCCGTCAAAAACTAAGAGTTAAGTGGCAACGATCATTTTTAGTGCTTAAAATAAACAAAAATAAGTTCATTGGTGAAATGAGTTCGACTTCGAGACAAAAGACGACCCATAAACAAGATAATAAGAAGGAAAAGGAAGAAAAACGGAGAACACCGAGCCCAATTAGCACAGACAGTGCTAGTGATGGACGTCAGCAAGATCAAGGGGTATTGGAGGAATTAAAGAAACTCCGTAAAGAAAATCAAGAAGGACATAATCACACCAAGACGTCCCTGGAAAGAGTGGAGCAAACAGTCAAAGATATAAGAGCCCAATTGATTGAACACGAGGAGAGAATGGAAAAGGCGGAAGAGAGAATAAGCATAGTGGAAGACATAACAATGCGACACCAGAGGGCACTAAAGTACCTACTCCACCGCGATGTGAATCTGACCGCAAAGTGCGATGAACTTGAAAATAGAATGAGGCGTAATAATATTAGAATCTACCAGATACCAGAAGGGATTGAAGGAAAAGATATGTCGGGATTTGTGAAGAAGTTGCTGAACGATGTGCTCACCTTACCGGCAGAAATGGACATTAAGATCGAGAGGGCACATCGTTCACTAGCGTCAAAACCGGCGGATTCAGCAGCGACCCCTAGGTCGATCATTGTAAGATTCTTGGACGCAGCGGTTAAAGATGCGGTCATCAGACAAGCGTGGAGCCAGGGTCAAATTCACTTCCAAGAAAGGCGAATTTTCTTTGACCAAGACTACTCTCCTGATCTTCAGAAGAAAAGAACAAAAGTCTACGAAGTCATCAAACAGCTAAAAAAGAAGGGAATGCAGGCAAAATGCATATACCCGGCACAACTAAGACTGAAACTTAGCAATGGGGAGAAGACGTTCGCAACGCTGAAGGACGCAATAACGCAGCTGAGAGAACTTGAAATTGATGTACGCTGTGGAGAGAGAGAGATAA
The DNA here is from genome assembly GCA_037194245.1 of Opsariichthys bidens. Taxonomy (NCBI): domain Eukaryota; kingdom Metazoa; phylum Chordata; class Actinopteri; order Cypriniformes; family Xenocyprididae; genus Opsariichthys; species Opsariichthys bidens. The sequence continues at coordinate 2,593,626 of CM074292.1, forward strand.
TGGAAGAAGAACTGAAAGAAAAGCCAGGAAACGGGAGGAGACAACGAGACGCAGTACTGTCGACACGCGACATCAAGGCCTTGATCCAAGAGCAATGGTAGCGTATCTCAAAATGGGACAATAGTAAGCGTGAACGTTAAACTCAGGAAGGTTTGTTTCCCTCGTTTGTTAAAAGAACATTAAAAGTAAATCGCAATTATGTTATATTTCTTAAGTTATGTTGCCACAAGTTTATATAGGTTTTATGTTAATAGCTCTGACGGATGCCAAATTTGAAGGGAGAAGGAGTGAAACACACTCAATTAGACCTCTTATGTGCATGTAGAATAGTGCAATAGGGGTTTTAACAGCACTGGGTGCAATGTTTTCCCCGGAGAGGACAGGTCACACCTCTCCGCCACAATACCAACGCGGATTAGACGCAGAAAGTGTTCGAAATCTGTGTCTAAGGGGACAGATAGAAGTCCAAGTTCAGTTTAGTTCATGGTTATTGAGGGACCTCCCCCTTTTTTTTTCTTTTTTTTTGTACATCCCTGTCACTATACAGGTGTTTACACGCACGAGGAATGTATATCATAACATTATTCAGAGAATATGGAATTTTTGAATTTCATTAGTTATAACATAAACGGAATTAATAATCCAATAAAAAGGAAAAAGATTTTTGGACAGTTAAAAAAATGGCATAGTTCCGTAGTGTTACTTCAGGAAACACACTTATCAGAGAAAGAACATTTAAAACTAAAAAGAGAATGGGTTGATCAAGTGTATAGCGCTTCATTTGGAAATAAGAAGAAAAGAGGAGTGGCTATTTTGTTTAGTAAAGCAGTGTGCTATAATAATGAAAAAACCTTTCAAGACAAGGAAGGCCGATATGTTATGGTGGTTGGATCAATTGGAGGCATAAAGATAACAATTGTAAATATATATGCCCCAAATGAAGATTGCCCTGCTTTCTTTAAAAAAATAGCAGCACTAGTGGCAGATAAAAGTGAAGGGATTTTGCTTGTCGGTGGAGATTTTAATTGTATAGTGAATTCTAAACTGGACAGGTCACCTGCAATAGCAAAACCCCCATCTAAAATGTCCAAGGAAATGTCAAACCTGATGAACGAAATGGGCTTAGTGGATGTTTGGCGATATAAACATCCTAAGGAAAGAGACTTTACTTTCCTATCACAAGTGCATGGAAGCTACTCTAGGATAGATTACTTTTTCATATCAAAAACAGAATTACATAAAATAAAGGATTGTACAATTGAGCCAGTCACCATCTCGGACCATAACCCAGTTATCACAAAAATTCATCTTGGATTAGATAAACAATTTAGATATTGGAGATTGAATGTCTCGTTGTTAACAATCCCCCAAATTAAACAAGAAATACAAGAAGCATTGAAAGAATACTTTTCCATTAATGACGATGGTAATGTCTCCCCTTCGATTCTGTGGGATGCAGGAAAAGCCACAATAAGGGGAAAGATTATATCTATAGGATCTCAATTAAAGAAACAAAGAAACTTAAAACAACAAGAATATGAAAATGAAGTAAAGAGGTTAGAGAGTGAGCACAAAAAAAACAAAAAAGAAGATACACTTAGGGAATTAAAAGAAGTTAGGAAAAAATTAGATGAAGTACTAACACATAAAGCAGAAGGAGCCCTCAGATACATAAAAAGAAAATATTATGAAATGGGAAATAAAGCCAGCAGATTGATGGCTTTTCAACTTAGAAAAGACCAAGCCAGCCGTATAGTTCCGAAGATTAGACATCCTGTTACGAAAACAATTGAGACCCACCCTAAAGAAATTGCAGAGGCTTTTGCAGAATATTATCAACAGTTATATAAATGTCAAAATCTGGAATCTAAAAAAGAAAAAATTATAAAATTTTTGGAACCTCTTAATTTGTCAAAATTATCGAGGGAAGAAGCGAGTAAATTAACAGATCCTATAACAGAAGAAGAAATCAAAGAAACAATCACTAATCTAAAAAATAGTAAGGCGCCAGGATCGGATGGGTTTTCTGGAGAGTATTATAAAGTTTTTATGAATGACCTTTGTCCAATATTATGCAAGGTGTATAATTATGCGCTGGAATCAGGTGACCCACCAAAATCGTGGTCAGAAGCCATCATTTCAGTTCTACATAAAGAAGGCAAAGATCCGACACAATGTAATAGCTATCGCCCAATCAGTCTTCTGTGTGTGGACTATAAAATACTAACATCTATATTGGCTAAAAGAATCCAAAAAGATATAAAAAAAGTAATAAAACCAGATCAAACTGGATTTATTCAAGGCCGTCATGGAACTAACAATATAAGAAGGGCTTTAAATTTACAATCACTAGCAATAAAAAATAAAAGGAATGCAATGATTCTCAGCCTGGATGCCGAGAAAGCATTCGATAGAGTTGATTGGCTATTTTTAGAACAAACACTGATAGAAATGGGTTTTGGAGAAAAATTAGTAGCCTGGATTAACCTGCTATACAAAGATCCAAAATCGAGAATAAGGGTGAATGGCCAGTGTTCCAGGTTCTTTGGGGTAGAAAGAGGTGTGAGACAGGGTGATTCATTGTCTCCGGCTCTTTTTGCATTGAGCATTGAACCACTGGCAGAAGCTATACGCCAGAATGTAGGAATTCAAGGAATAGAGGATGAACGGAAGTCAGTTCATAAGATAGCATTGTTTGCAGATGATGTATTGCTCTTCATAGAAAACCCATCTCATTCCATCCCTCCACTCATGCAATGTTTGCATGATTATGGACTAATTTCAGGCTATAAAATTAACGAAAATAAATCTGAAGCGATGATGATTTCAGGAGTATGGCCAACCCAACTGAATGAACGGGTCTCATTTCACTGGTCAAAGCAAGGATTTAGATATTTAGGAATTATTCTTTCACCTAATCCCAGTCATCTTTTTGAGGCAAACTATAAAAAACTAATAAAACAAATAAAAAATGATATAATAAGATGGGAGATTCTCCCCCTCTCATTACTGGGGAGAGTTGAGGTGATAAGAATGAACCTACTACCCAGATTTCTTTTTTTTGTTCCAATCTCTCCCAGTAAATGTACCCATTTCAGATTTCAATATGTTAGATAAATTAATTAGTAAATTCATATGGCAGAAGAAGAGACCTAGAATAAAATTTAAAACACTGCTTTTATCTAAGGAGAAAGGAGGCCTAGGCTTACCGAATCTAAAATATTACTACTGGGCAGCTCAGTTAACTGCAGTAGTGGCCTGGATTAAAAATGACAAAGAATCAGGATGGGTCGAAATAGAACAGAGTACCATCAGGACACCCTTGTCCATTCTACCTTTTATAAACATAAAACAGGTTCCTAAAATCAAAATTGATAATGAATGGACAAAACATACTTTAAAAATTTATACTAAAATTAAAAAAATGTTTGGAGGTCCAGAATCTATTTCCAGGGCCATGCCTATAGTAGGTAATATTGATTTTCCTCCATCTGTGTGGGACAGTGGATTTAGAAGATGGGCTGATAAAGGTCTTAGAATAATAAATCAGTTATTCACTGGTAAAGAATTAAAGTCATTTTCACAACTTCAAGAACAATTTAGTATTCCTTCTAAAGACATGTATAGGTATTTCCAGATACGACATTACATTACAAGTCATAAAGAAAAAGACCTAGTTATGAAAGAACCGAACAAAATAGAAGAATATCTTATAACTATTGCAGAAAAAGACTTTCCAACTAAAAGACATGTTTCTCATTTGTACAAAAGGCTAATAAGTAACACTATACACAATACAGGAGATATTAAAGGAAAATGGGAATTGGAATTAAATACTATAATTGAAGATGATGTTTGGGATAATTTATGTGAGGGATGTCATAAAGGAATTAGTAGTCAATTATGGAAAGAATTTGACTGGAAAGTAAAAATGAGATATTTCAATACACCTTATGTGATTTCTGCATATGTAAAGGAACCATCTGCAGCATTGTGTTGGAGAAAATGTGGCAAAATAGGTGACCATACTCATATTTTTTGGGATTGCCCAAAGATTCAAGAATTTTGGAAAAATGTAAAAAGAGAAATAGACAAGATACTGGAGATAGAGATGCCTCTAGATCCAGTGGTGTGTTTATTGGGGGCATTGCCTAAAAAACTGTCTAATGAAGAAAATAGATATGTACTAAGGATATTGTTATTAATAGCTAAAAAGATGATAACAGTACACTGGAAGGAAGAAGGTTCTCCAAGCCTGGTTCAGTGGACTCATAGATTGAAACAGGTCTATAGAATGGAAAAAATGACTGCATGTCTACAAATGAAGATGGATATCTTTCTGCAAAGATGGAATAGTATTACAAGATATTTGGATATGTGACTTAAATTGGGCTAACTAATGTAATATGTAACCTGCTCTTGTGATTTGATGTACAAATGTTTCCTCCGCAAAGAGAATGCATAATGACAGTGAATTTTATTTCATTTTATTCATTTATTATTATTATTATTTATTTATTTATTTATTTTTTTATTATTATTATTTTACTTATCTATTTCATTATTATAATTAGTTGGTCCCTCATGTGTAAAGGGTTCGAATGTTGGGGATGGGGATGTTCTGTTAAAATATAAAAATCATAAATAAAAAGTTTAAAAAAAAAGAAACACCGATCACAATAATGTTGATCAAACATTTTCAATAAAACATCTAAACCTGTTAATTCTCCAAAAGAACTGTAGACGAATGACAGAAACAAAGTCAGTCTGGTTTGTAATAAGAGATTTAATGTCTTTTCAGTTGATTTCATCTAAGAATGTGTCTGAAGTCAGTTGTAGTTCTTGTGTTTCTCTTTCCTTCAGTGATTCTGCTTGTTAACAGCAGGCGTTCATCAATAATCACACAATCATCACTTAATTAATCACTTCAGTATCTAATTAACTCTAACAGTGTTACTTTAACACCTGCTGCTGGTTCATATGAACACAGACCGCTGTTGATTTAACGCTGGGGAATTTACCGTGTATGAGGTTTATGACTGCATTTATTTATCTCCTTCTCTGACTGCAGCAGTCTATTGTTGTCTATTTTGGGCAAAGCGCATCTCAAAAGAGTCTGTGGAAACAACCAAGTGTAACCCTGTGTAATTTCGAAAAATAATTATAAAAAAAGAAACAATTAAGGAGTGTGTTAAAATAATAAACTAACCAAAAATGAGTAAATAATGTAAGAAAAATTGCAAAATCAAAGTGAAATGCATGCCAGGATGATGACTGACAGTGTAACTATTGTCCAATTACGTGAGGTTTATGTTGAAGTCCCTCCCCACCACGGTAGCTGCTGGATGGGGGAAGCTATTTTCTTTCCTCTGCGGGATTGATGAGACGAGCATGGAAAAAGAAGGAAAATTATCACCTGATCAACGTGGATTTGGGGTAGGAAGAGGAGCGATGCATCCGGGGGAAGTGGAAATAAAGAAAGCTCTATCAAATAAATAATCAGTTATTCCAGTGTCCTTCAAAATAGAAAAAGCCTATGATATTAAAATGTTATGGAGAGAGAGTCTGATGATAAAACTGGAGAAGATGTGGATGGGGGAAGAATGTTTAATTGGATTACGGACATAGAACAACAAGAGTGAGAGTATGAAAACACAACGTGTGTGTGTGTGTGTTTCCCCTCAGGAGTTAGAAAAGTTTGAACTCTGAGTTGTAGTTTACATCAGTTAGCTCACCTGTCCTTATTTATATTTTGCATATGTTCTTCGCCTTTTTGTTTTGTTACTTTTTGCCAATAAATAACATTCTAGGTTGGTCCCCTAAAAGTCCGGCAAACGTCTTGGGAATGTAGGGTAGAGACCTAGGGAACATCCTACAGCAATAGTCCCCTAAACAGTCCTGAATGTTCCCAAATAGACCCTTAAAAGAACTCCACATCAGGACCATCTTGGAACGTTACCAGGCAACATCCTTGACACCAGTGGGGACGTTCTGAGAATGTTCTGGGAACATAAAATAGTGTTCAATAGTGTACTTGTATTTTAAAATATTGTCTTATTGCTACCGTGGCCAGGTCTCAATGAGACTTCCTGATAGAATAAAGGTATGAAAAAAGAAATAAAACACAGCTTGTGTTTCGAGTCCCGCTTTGCATTTACATGCATTTGACCAGCAGATGTCCTCAGTTTGCTTGTTCAAATCAGTGAATCAAAGCAATTGGTTCAGTTGATTCTAAGGCCACGTTCTAAACTAAACATGGCTGAATCATGACCGTGTGAACGGAATGAATTGAATCTGATCTTTTCAATTCTGATTTGAGCGACTTCCATGGTTCTAAGACTGTCCAAATCTGATTATTTGTGTAGAATCTGATCTAAAATGATTGACAGCCACACTGTGTATGTTCAGATGTGATGTGTGGGTCCAGAATATCTGCATTGATTTCTGTGGCAATGATGTTGAGCTGATCAACGAGTCATAAACCAATGGTTTATGGGCTAATGGGAGTCGCTTCAAAGATTTTACAAGACAGTTGTGAGAGACAGTGCACAGTAAAATCCCCAGAGTTAAATCAACTCTGCTCAGAGAACATTTGGTCCCTCTCTAAATAGTGTTAAAGTCATACTCTTCAGAGATTGAATGTCTTTTATCTTCAGTTGATTTCATCAAAGGCTGTGGCTGAAGTCAGTTGTAGGTCTTGTGATTCTCTATTCTTTAGTGATTCTGCTTGTTAACAGCAGGCGTTCATCATTAATGTTCAATCATCACTTAATGATCTCATTAACTTTAACTCTGCTTCAGTGTTACTTTAACACTATTTAGAGAGGGAGCAAATGTTCTCTGAGCAGAGTTGATTTAACTCTGGGGTTTTACTGTGTGACGTGTCAGAGTGACGCGTCGATATACAAGCAAAACACGAGGGCTTGTATCATAGGTGTTTAAATACTCTGCTCTCTTTTTCAGAAGTGCTACACACACTTGCGGTCTTCACACATCAACCAAACCAAATACAGGAAATATGTCAAGTCTGGGTCTTTGGCCCAGGGTTTACGGCAGTATTTTTTAAAATATAAGCCTGTCATTATGTATTGAGATGTTCACAGCCTGCTTCAATACATTGTGTAATGTTTCATAGGCTACATGGAGAAGGAAAAACGACTTTGAGAATGTGGAGTAAGAAAAAACATCAGTTTATTTTGTTGATTGATCTTTAATGAACAGCAGTATTCAACACGACATCAGCTTTATATATTAAACCTTTGGATTCAAGGTCTTATCTTAGTAATTGAGCATTGCAAAAAAATATATATGTACTTTTTATCAAAAATATCAAAGATTTTAGTGCAAATGTCATTCATACCGCAGCAGATACAGTATTTACAAAACGCAAATGTTACAGTAAACGGTGATGTAAACAGAAATCAGTCCTGCGCTCATTTTCCGACGTTCTTATAGAGGATCATGGAAACGACCATCGCTGCAATCTGTGAAGAAACAAATCAGGTGCAATATTGTATAAAATAGTTTTATTTTCACCGACTTTACAGTAATAAGAATATTAGTGAGTTGGTTTTCATATTATTTTTTGAGGGATCATCTCTATTGGTATTGCAAAACTGCTAGTTTTATGTTTTTATTTTAGTTTGTTTAGCCACAGCGGCCGACTTTGGGTCAAATATTGAGATGTTTACATACACATCTCATATCAGGAGGGTCTTTGGAACCAAAACTGGTGAATTTTATGAAATATGAATGGAAAAAGCAATGCATTGATTTCATCAGGATCATGACCAGTGGTATGAATGCACACAAAAGCTTTGCCAATTCAATTCTGTTGCATCACATACTGAGATTTTCATCATCGTGATGTTTGTCTTTCGGTGCATATTAGTCTACATGGAGTAAAAGTAAGAATGAAGTAAATACCTCTAAAGCAGCGATTCCCAAAGCCACACCAGCCAGCAGAACTATATTATCCTTGATTAGCTGCACTAATGCCTGGAAGCATCCCGGGATGGGCTACAACAACAGAAAAACACACACTGAGATAACACACACAGCCATACAATCTCTCAGACAATTATCTTTACTATAGATCTCGGTTAAACTGTGTAAATGCCAAAACTTTTCATCGTGCATTTTTAATGTGGCCTTGGATGGTCATATCTTTTACCGTACCTCAGCTTACATTCATTTATGTCATTAATCTCATAAATTTCACCTTTGGTGGTAAGTTTCGATCTGTAACATACCGCATTTTGTGCGTCAGATAATCTACAGCTTCCTGAACCGCTGATGCAACACGTGTTGGGATATGATGATGTTGCCGCTACGAACTGAGAGCCAGTGAAGTCGGTGTAGTTGTTATATCCGCAGCATTCCAGCTAAAAACAAAAAAACAAAGTGCTTTACAAACAAGAGTTGGAATTATAAGGGAGTGTAATGTCAGAAAACTGCTATAAATGACCAGGGCTGGGTGGGTTACTTTTAAAATGTATTTCACTACAGATTACAAAATACATGCTTTAAAAAGTCATTTGTAACGTATTTCGTTACATTACTCAAGTTTAGTCACTTCATCTAAATACTTTAGAACACTTTGGAATACTAATAAGTGTGAAACAAACACAAAAAAGGTCATTGTGAGTTTTTATCTCACAATTCTGACTTTTTCCCTCAGAATTGTGTGATATAAAGTTGCAATTGTGAGTTATAAAGTCAGAATTATGAGATATAAACTCACAATATTGAGAAAAGTCAGAATTATGAGAAATAAACTCACAATATTGAGAAAAGTCAGAATTATGAGATTTAAACTCATACTAAATTCACAATTGCAAGAAAAAAGTCACTATTGCAAGTTAATATCTTTAGAACTCACAATTGTGAGGGGAAAAAAAACAAATTGTGAGAAAAAGTTGCAGTGACGAGTGAATTATACAATGACTCAAACAACTATCAGAAAACATGAAAACAGTTCAGTTGACAGTTGGGCAATTATTTTATAAATTCAGTCATTTTGTCTTGTTCAGGACAGAACTAAATAAAAATAAAAATTTTTATGATCCCTCTTAAAAGTATTAAAATGTTGATGAAACTGAACTCCTCTTTTTCAGACGGTCAGAGTCAGAGAATCACCAATTGCTGTTTAAATGACATTAAAACTCAAAGTAATCACTTTGGTAATCTAAAACACTTTTCAGATGGAACTGTAATCTGATTACCACCCATTTAAAATGAAATACAGTGACTCAAATTTTGTATTTTAAATACGTCACTTGTATCGCGTCACTGCCCAACCCTGGAAATGGCTGCTATAAAGATCGTGAAACACGTGATGGTTGGTGTCGTACCTCGTTCATAGTGGTATTCCAGACTGAAGTGAAGCTCTCATCCTCTCCATATTTATCCTTAATGCTATTAGCAACTTTCACTTCAATGTCATCCAGAAATTTTTGAACCTGGAATGCAGTTAAAATCACCTTCAGTCTCCCAATTTTACAGTCACATTCTGTTACACTTGTAAAGACAGATTCATGTCAACCGCATGCGATGAAGAGATCGTGAACGGATCATATAATAATGTGTATGTGGGTGTTAACTGGATTTTTGTACAGACGGAATAAGCCATTGTGGTTCTTAATGTGCTGTTCTTTGTATTGAGTCCGGTCAGGGAAAATGTATTTAAAACTCGCATCTTTCAAGGCTCAACTTATTATTATATTAAGCCTCTTCTATATAACATCACAACTCAGCTTTTTGAGTTGCTCTGAAATTATTTTGCGTTTGTGATTTTCTGTTAGCTCCCGCGGTTATGACACGCTTTGAAATATGAAAATGTCTATAATGATAAACTTTACGTTTGTCTAAATATATTAGAAATTGTTTATGAGTGCAATTTCTGTCAAATGATTCTCAAAAATCCTCATCCAATAATAACATTCTTGAAAAATGTGTGTATTTATGTATGTATATGTGTGTGTGTGTGTATTTATGTATGTATATAGGCTATATATAAGTGTGTGTGTGTGTGTGTGTATATATGTATGTATATAGGCTATATATATGTGTGTGTGTGTGTATATATGTATGTATATAGGCTATATATAAGTGTGTGTGAATTTATGTATGTATATAGGCTATATATAAGTGTGTGTGTATTTGTGTATGTATATGTGTATATATGTATGTATAAAGGCTATATATAAGTGTGTGTGTGTATATATGTATGTATATAGGCTATATATATAGCCTGTGTGTGTGTGTGTGTGTGTGTGGGTATATATGTATGTATAAAGGCTATATATGTGTGTGTGTGTGTATATATATGTATGCATATAGGCTATATATATAGCCTGTGTGTGTGTATTTATGTATGTATATAGGCTATATATAAGTGTGTGTGTGTATTTATGTATGTACATGTGTATATATGTATGTATATAGGCTATATATATAGCCTGTGTGTGTGTATATATGTATGTATATAGGCTATATATAAGTGTGTGTGTGTGTGTGTATTTATGTATGTATATGTGTATATATGTATGTATATAGGCTATATATAAGTGTGTATATGTGTATATATGTATGTATATAGGCTATACATAAGTATGTATATGTGTATATATGTATGTATATAGGCTATATATAAGTGTGTATATGTGTATATATGTATGTATATAGGCTATATATATAGCCTGTGTGTGTGTATATATGTATGTATATAGGCTATATATAAGTGTGTGTGTGTGTGTGTATTTATGTATGTATATGTGTATATATGTATGTATATAGGCTATATATAAGTGTGTATATGTGTATATATGTATGTATATAGGCTATATATAAGTGTGTATATGTGTATATATGTATGTATATAGGCTATACATAAGTGTGTATATGTGTATATATGTATGTATATAGGCTATATATAAGTGTGTATATGTGTATATATGTATGTATATAGGCTATATATAAGTGTGTATATGTGTATATATGTATGTATATAGGCTATATATAAGTGTGTATATGTGTATATATGTATGTATATAGGCTATATATATAGCCTGTGTGTGTGTGTAACCTAAACAAAACAAAGATAAAGTTTTAGTCTTTCTACTTTTAATTCAGTGTCTCTCGCTGTTCATTTATAAGTATTTGCTCGCAATTTTTGAGTGCAAACTGCAAATCAGATTGTGTTCAGTGTTCATGCGCATCAGCTCTCACCAAAGGCTCAAAGACGATGAGCACCACCGCCGCTGCCACCTCCACGAGGAAGATGATGAGCACGATGACGAAGAACTAGGGAGAAAGTGGAGAAATTGATTTCTACGTCTGCATCCGGGACTAAAGTTTGGGAGTGAAACGTTCAGAGATTTGATGGCAACAGGCCGGCTCACCGACAGCAGCATGCATTTGCTTTCCTTCACGGCTCCGCAGCATCCCAGGAAGCCCATGAGCGTCAGGAACGCTCCCACTCCGATCAGCAGGTAGCCGATGTTTGCCAGCTGTGCCAGTTCAGGCGGCGCGTCGTCAATGTGCTCCAAAAACCCCAGAAGAGAGACCCTGTCCACCGCCACCCAGATGCCCACCGCCAGTATGGCCGCGCCTGCCAGCTGCAGTGAGGAAGAGGAGGACGGAGGAAACGCTGCGTCAGCGCTGAACTCGCCGTTTTACAGTTTAATGATAGACGACAATAAATGTGCATGTGGAAACAAGGGTGAATGTGCTTTTATCATTGTCCTTGTTTGATAAGAGTTATTGCAGCTCACTTTCTGAAAGTCATTCAGTGACATCGAACTTTACGAAGAAGTGGTTAATATTTAAGAGTCAGATTTGAGCTTTTTTTAAAATAGATGCATTAGTCACAGTCAAATGAAGTCATAAAAAAATGTTGGATGACGAGAACTTGGTAAAAAGTAAAAAAAATAGCATCTTTTACTCACAAAGATGATGCCATTGAAGACAAACATCATAACTTTGAGAAACCCCTTACAGCACATTCTGGCAGATTTTCTTTGTTCCTAAAAAAAAAATAAAAAGAGGAAGTTTTTTTACACATTTCTCAATACTTTCGTCACTTTTTCAAACTCTTCACACACAGTGAGCACAACAGGAATCGCTTGAACTGAATTTATCATCATCACAAAATGCCTTCAATGATGACATCTCTCAAATTACTCAAATTATTATTAATTCTACTCTCACTTCGACGCGACAAACACAATAACGTCATAAAAAACTGAACAAGACAGAAATATGTTAGATTGTAATATATTCTGAAACTAAAAATCAAATATTATCAAAGCAATCAGACGAAACTGAACACCTACACAAGTGTTATGTAAAGATGGTTCATGCGTCACACTTTATTTTAAGGTGTCGTTATTACTGTGTAATTATACATTTAAGTACTGAGTAATGACATCTAACTATATGTACTTAGGATGAGGGTTTGGATTAGGAATAATTATGCATAATTCCAAGCTAATACATGTAACATATGTAACAGCGACACTTTAAAATAAAGTGTTTCCGGTTCATAAACTGCAGTGAATTCTAAACAACAGAGAGTTTTGTTCTTGTTTATTCGTTGCTAGAGTTGATTTGAGACGTTAATGAAGTATTTTGGTAGATTTATTGCCTTTTAGATGTGAAATTCACTGCTTTGATACAGATGAACGTTCTGAGAACTGTGTGAAGAGTTTGGAAAAAGTGAAGTATTGAGATTCACACATATCAAGTACAAAGTTTTTAGAGAATCTGTCATGATAAACTTACTGAAACGCCATTTTACAACATATTCCGGCATTTAAACTTTGATAATATTGGATAAAAGCGTCTGCTAAATGATGAAAAATGAAAAAAAATGAAATGAATGAAATAATATCACTGTTTTACTGTATTTTTGATCATATAAATGGTGAGACTTCTTACAAATATCTTACTAACCCCAAAATTGTTATATATAAAGGGGTGGAATGTGACCTGGACAATAATGGGTCATTTCGAAGGTCCACTTTAGACATTTTACTAACTTATAAGTAACTTTGCAAATACATGCATGTCTTATTTAGTGCTGACTTTAGTAACTTTGCAGCTAAATCTGAACTTATTCAACTTAACCCAATAATCTACTAATACTCTAACAAGACATGTAGTTGCAAAGTTAAAGATATCAGAGTGTCAAAATAAAGTGTGACCCAATAATGCACAGACAGTGCTCAGATCAGTAGCAGTGTGTGTTATCGGCAGCGCCTCTAAAGTGACGTCAGGGCCGTAAAGAAGTGAACCATTAAAACATTAAGAATCTATAAAAACAAGGACGCAGAGATAACAGAAACCTGAGTCTGAAGAGCTGCTGGTTAACAGACACTTCCTCGTACGTTCACTGGAGCATCTCTTACTACATGAGTAAATAAAACCTCATCTGGTTCTGGGAAATATTTGACGAATGTCTGAAGGAGGGTTTTGGTTCCTCTAAATGCGGCGAAGCTTATTGGAGGATGTTCTTACTATGTTGGTATACTCTATAACCCAATGGTTACTGACTCATTGTGTGTCTTTTCGAGATTTTACACGAACTGGGTAACAAATGTGTCCCTCTTCTTGCAAACCTACAATTAATGAACCTATAAATGCATTCAGAAAGATTTAACCTCGTCTCTGTTTGCCTGATGCGTGTCTCAGGATCTCCAGAACACGAGCGAACAGAAGAAAGCAGCCTTACCTGTCCACAGGTGAATGAGTCTCTCAGTTGTGTGGGACGAGTCAAGCAAATCCAGATTTAAGTACGTACTGGGGGAGGGTCTTAGACACAAACACGCCTTGTGTTTTTCCCAGAGAGACTTCCTTATGGATGAAGCTTTTATGGCATGAGATGGAAGTCAGCTGATGATACCGTCATGGAAATTACTTTTATTTATTTACGTATTGAAATAGACCTTTGTACCGTTTGAAGTGCACGAAAACTCTCGCTCTGGCATCTATCTATGGTCCTATTTCCACATGCTTTTTGGTCGATCACAAGTGGACGACATTAAAATGAAAATTCTGTCATTAATTCCTCACCCTCGTGTCGTTCTACACCCATAAGACTGTTGTTCATCTTCTGAACGCAAATGAAGATATTTTTGATAAAATCCGATGGTCTGGTGAGGCCTTCACTGACAGCGAGATAATTTACACATTCAAATGGCCAGAAAGGTAATGAAAACATATTTAAATGTGACTACAGTGGTTCAACCTTAAGGTTATAAAGCGATAAGAATACTTTTTGTGCGCCAAAAACACAAAATAACAACTTTTCAACAATATTTAGTGATGGACGATTTCAAAACACTGCTTCATGAAGCTTTACGAATCTTTTGTGTCGAATCAGTGGTTTTGAGTGTCAAAGTCACGTGATTTCAATAAACGAGGCTTCGTTGAGTCATAAGTGATTCGAAATTTCAATGATTCATGTGATTTTGGCAGTTTGACACACACTCTGAACCACCGATCCGAAACAAAAGATTCGTAAAGCTTCATGAATCAGTGTTCTGAAATCGTCCATCACTAGATATTGTTGAAAAGTCGTTGTTTTGTTTTTTTGGCCCACAAAAAGTATTCTCGTCGCTTCATAATATTAAGTCACATGACCTGTTTTAAATGTGTTTCAGTATCTTTCTGTTCATCTGAAAGTGTTCATTATCTGACTGTCAATAGAGACTCACTGAACCATCGGATTTCATCAAAAATATCTTCATTTGTGTTCTGAAGATGAACGAAGGTCTTACGGGTGTAGAACCAGATGAGGGAGAGGAATTAATGACTAAACTTTCATTTTTGGGTGAACGAACCCTTTAAGGTTTTTGAACAGCCACTAAATCCACATGTGATCCGAACGACCAAAATGCATCTTAATACCAAGTTTGTCCACCCGTCTGTCTTTCTGTCTGTCCACCATCTGTCTGTCTGTCCACCCGTCTGTCTGTCTGTCCACCCGTCTATCCGTCCACCCGTCTGTCTGTCTGTCTGTCCACCATCTGTCTGTCTGTCCACCCGTCTATCTGTCCACCCGTCTGTCTGTCCACCCGTCTGTGTTTCTGTCTGTCCACCGTCTGTCGGTCTATCCACCCATCTATCTGTCTGTCTATCCAGACGTCTATCCGTCTGTCTGTCCACCTGTCTGTCTGTCTGCCCACCCATCCATTTACCTTTCTGTCCACCGTCTGTCTGTCCACCCATCCATCGGTCTGTCCATCCATCCGTCTGTCTGTCCACCTGTTTGTCTATCCATACATCTGTCTATCTATAGATCTATCTATCTATTTATCTGCCTGTCTAAAAAAAGTTTTTCACATGTCTCCCTGTTTTGCCACAAGCCAAAGGACTCACTCAGGAAGAGGAAGTTAAATCATGTTGGTTTGCCATGATGCAGTTCAGAGCTCTGTGTTAGCACTGATCTCATTATTTGTCATTTGGTCACAACTCTAAGCACGGTAAGACAGACTTATTTCTCTCTCTTTTTTTTCTTTATTTTCTATTATTTCTTTATTAGTTTTGATGATTTTGCAGAGACAAAAGTGACTGAAACAAAAAGAACAGGTGATACGAGTAGTAGTAGTAAAACAATTATTGTAAAATTATAATAAAAGTACTAATGGGGAGAAGGGAGGAGAAAGGAAAAAAAGCTGTGGTAAAAATTTTAAAAGCAGCTCAAAAATTAATTCATGCTTCAAAACCTTGACCAAAATGTGGACAGTGTTTTTGTCATCGTGAGAGCCACACTGGTCAAAATCTTTAGATGTTTTTTTTTTTTTACTATGGAAATATTTGTTATATACATAATTGCATGTTTTCTCCCTTTCTGTTGACACTGTTTTCTACACTATACAAGAATGAATTTTGAATACTCTCACACCGAGCTTTAGATACAGTAGGTAAAATGTACTAGGAAAAGTCAGTATTGTAGTACACAATTTATTTTAAAATAAGTACAAAGTCAAAACATTCTATCATTCTATCAAATGATTCATTTACAGTAAAAGTTAGTACCAAGACACCTAATATAAAGTGTGACAAAACATTTTTTATTTCTTCAGCACATTTATTTGTTTATTTTTTGTAGAAATGTGTTAAATGTAAACTGAACCTTCGCAGTTGCTGTCAGAGATGTGTGTTTCTGGTTTACCTGTCTGTCCGTTTACCCTGTCCGGTGTTCCTCGTGTGACCTAGTTTCTCCCTGGTCTGTCTAATTGGTTCATAGTCTTCAACTGTGCGCTATCATTAGTTATGTCTTTCATTAGTGTCTGAATTTAATCCCTGTGATTCCCTCACTCCTGGTCAGTTCTCGTCGTTGTAAAGTAGGAATGTTTGTAAGTTTGATCTATGTTAAAGAGATTAAAAGTCTACCTGTTCTCCGTCAATCCCGTGTCTGCCCGTCTCATACTCATTCCGTGACAGAAGAACCGAGCCAAAAAACAGAAAGATGGACTCACCAGTGCTCCATCAACTTCTCCTCCCGGAAATCCGGCCCTACCTGGAACAGCTGGGTTGGATGCTCCGGAATGGTAGTATTGTCCTCACTGACAGCAAGCCTGAACCGCAGTGGGAGGTGGCCGCTGAAACCGAGCCACACAGCCAGACGGCCGCTGCCTCTGGGTGCGCTCATTGACTTTGGAACTGTGCCAATAACCCCCGAGTCCTCTCCAACATCTTCCACGGAGCCCACTCGAGTGTTTCCCGAGCTCTATCCCTTGTTTCCCGATCCCGCTCCAGTCCCGCCTGGATCCACTCCACTTCCGTGTGAATCCGCTCCAGAGCTCGCCGAATCTGCTCCAAACCCACCCACTGAGCCCGCTCCGGATCTTCAGCCATCTGAGGCCGCTCCAGTGGCATCCACCGAGCCCGCTCCGGATCTTCAGCCATCTGAGGCCGCTCCAGTGGCATCCACCGAGCCCGCTCCGGATCTTCAGCCATCTGAGGCCGCTCCAGTGGCATCCACCGAGCCCGCTCCGGATCTTCAGCCATCT
Source organism: Opsariichthys bidens (assembly GCA_037194245.1). Lineage (NCBI taxonomy): Eukaryota > Metazoa > Chordata > Actinopteri > Cypriniformes > Xenocyprididae > Opsariichthys > Opsariichthys bidens. The sequence continues at coordinate 2,610,644 of CM074292.1, forward strand.
GAGGCCGCTCCAGTGGCATCCACCGAGCCCGCTCCGGATCTTCCGCCATCTGAGGCACCTCCAGTGGCATCCACCGAGCCCGCTCCGGATCTTGCGGCATCTGAGGACGCTCCAGCGGCATCCACCGAGCCCGCTCCGGATCTTCAGCCATCTGAGGCCGCTCCAGTGGCATCCACCGAGCCCGCTCCGGATCTTCCGCCATCTGAGGCACCTCCAGTGGCATCCACCGAGCCCGCTCCGGATCTTCCGCCATCTGAGGCCGCTCTAGCGGCATCCACCAAGCCCGCTCTGGATCTTCCGCCATCTGAGGCCGCTCTAGCGGCATCCACCAAGCCCGCTCTGGATCTTCCGCCATCTGAGGCCGCTCCAGTGGCATCCACCGAGCCCGCTCCGGATCTTGCGGCATCTGAGGCCGCTCCAGCGGCATCCACCGAGCCCGCTCCGGATCTTCCGCCATCTGAGGCCGCTCTAGCGGCATCCGCCGAGACCGCTCCAGATTTTCCGCCATCTGAGTCCGCTCCAGCGGCATCCACCAAGCCCGCTCCGGATCTTGCGGCATCTGAGGCCGCTCTAGCGGCATACACCGAGCCCGCTCCGAATCTTCCGCCATCTGAGGCCGAACCAGCGGCATCCACCGAGCCCGCTCCAGATCTTCCGCCATCTGAGGCCGCTCCAGCGACACCCACCGAGCCGCTCCGGATCTTCCGCCAACTCGGGGAACGGGGACAGGGGCAACGGGGGCCACACCATCGTTGACTCAGTCCTGCCCACTGCCCTGGACTCCGCCCGATTTACCTTGGCAACCCGAGCTCCCCGATCCACCATGGCAACCCGAGCTGCAGGAGAAACTGTGGAGGCCACCTGCCCAAGGCCTTCAGGATGCCCGCCCCCCCTCCAGGTTTGTACTGTGTTTGGCGCGAGTACGGAGGTTTGCAATTTTTGTAAGTAGGATTAAACGTCTACCTTTTCTTCGTCAATCCTGTGTCTGCCCGTCTCATACTCATTCCGTGACAGTTGCGTGGTCATTTTTACATATTCTATATAGTATATCTTCCCCTACATATCTTCTTATTGCCCTTCCACAACGAGCAATGGTGTATTTTCAGTTTACATGTCACATTTCTACAGACATTACAAATAGTCAATGTCACATTGGTATTTATGGAATACACATGCATGTCTGACAGATTTTGAGAGCTGAATGGATCATTATGCATGGTGAGGCTCAGAATGTTTAGAAGTTGTGAAGAGTTTGACAGTTTCACAGAGAACTCCTCGGTTTTGATCATCAAGACTTGTGCATTGTGCAAACTGTTGACAATTGTACTGATTCTGATCTGCCAAAACACATGCAATTTGCTTAAATCATTAAGAAATCCAAATCTGACGTGAACAAGAAACTAACTGTTCAGAGATCTGACCTTATTATTTTGAGAAAAACAAACAAACAAGAGAATTGAGCCAAAGCCATTGAGAAAAACTATAATAGACACAGGTGGGAGTCAAACCGCTGCTGATCTCACCGGGGATTTCTGTCCACTGTAGGAGATTAGCTCAAATAATGGCTAATTACAAAATACCAAAAAAATAATTTGGAAAATCTTCTGCGTGTTTTGGTTGTAGGTGTTATGCTGATGTCAGTCAGAATGGCTCCTCTTATTCTGATCCTTCTGCTCATGATTCATGGTGAGTCACTGCAACTGTTCACTCTCTGGATTTGTTTTGCACTCAGTGATGTATTGCATGTTGCATATTTCAAGATTAAAATACTTATCAAATTATATAACTCCTTTTGATGATATATTTTGCAATTCTGTGTTTCAGGAGGTTTCAGTGGTGATGATTATGATGGTTGGGGTGTGAGTTACAGTTCTTCACACATCTGTGCACTAAAGAACTCATCAGTGATCATGAGATGCTCTTATAAATGCCCACGCAAATATAAAATCAAGAAAGTCTTCTGGACCAAAACTCTGATAAAAGATAATGGAGAGTATCCAGATCTGTCTAATGACCCTGAATACAGTCAGAGGCTTCAGTATGTGGGAGATCAACAGAAGATCTGCACCATCAGACTGAATCATGTGACACTGAAGGATTCACAGCAGTACTATTTCAGATTCACCACTAATAAATACAAATGGCTTGGTTTTCCAGGAGTGAGTCTTTCTGTCACAGGTGACTCTCATGAGGTTTATCTCTTCTTCTGTGCATTATGTTGAATAATAATCAGTGTATGACAGCAGCACTAGATATAATGTGTGTGTTGTGTTCAGATCTTCAGGTGGAGTCTCCTGAGAGAGTGACAGAGGGAGATTCAGTCCGTCTGACATGTAAAAGCAGCTGTAAACTGACTGACGGAGCAACATTCATCTGGTACAGAAACTCACAGCAAGTAACTACAGGAATTATTAAAAACCAGCTGGACCTCGAGCGAGTCAGAAGAGAGGATGCAGGCAGATATAGCTGTGCTGTACACGGACACCATCACATCTCTCCTGCTGCTGAACTCAATGTCACGTGTGAGTTAACACTCATTTCTTTTTATAAACTGGAGATTGTGTTTGAATGAGATGATTTAATTTTGGTCCTTTTAGATCCTCCCAAGAGCGTCTCAGTGTTGATCACTGGATCTGGTGAAATAGTGTCAGGAGATTCAGTGACTCTGAACTGCAGCTGTGATTCAAACCCTCCTGCAGAATTCAGCTGGTTTAAAGGAAGAACGTTTGTAGGATCTGGAAGAATCTACAGCATCTCAAAGATCAGCTCTGATGACAGTGGAGAATACAAGTGCAAATCCAGAAATGAACATGGAAATAAATACTCTGATGCTGTGACTCTAAACGTCATGTGTGAGTTTATGATGGTTTGCACATTGTTTATATCAAAATTTATAGTTTTCTAATCTTTATAGTGAATTGTCATTTTTGTCCTTTTCAGATCCTCCCAGGAACGTCTCAGTGTTGATCAACGGATCTGGTGAAATAGTGTCAGGAGATTCAGTGACTCTGATCTGCAGCAGTGATTCAAACCCTCCTGCTCTGAACTTCAGCTGGTTTAAAGGAGGAACGTTTGTAGGATCTGGAAGAATCTTCAGCATCTCAAAGATCAGCTCTGATGACAGTGGAGAATACAAGTGCAGATCCAGAAATGGACATGGAGAGAAATACTCTGATGCTGTGACTCTAAACGTCATGTGTGAGTTTATGATGATTCAGTAACTGTGATCACCATAAAGGATTAACAATTGCAAAACTTGAACTCTTTCTTTTGTGTGTTTTAGATCCTCCCAAGATCATACAAAATTGGAATATATATCACACAGCAGTTGTAGTATCACTTTGTGGAGTTGTAGCTGCCGTCATCATTGTGTTACTAACCTGGTAAGAATCTGAATTTTGGGATTTTTTTAGTATTTAGTAATAAAGTTTAATATTATGTTGTAAACATAATACATTTCTTTTCAAGCAACTGTATGATGAGGAAGAAACTGAAGTCCAAGGTCAGTCCTTTTCATTACAATACAGGGTTTGCATTGAACATGAACTGAACTGATCGCAACACTCCTGGATTTCTCATATTTCTTTCTGCCTTTTCCTCTCAGTCCGGCACAAACAATCCTGATGGCACTGTAAACTCTGATCATAAACTGATCTCATATGTGTATGAGAATGTGATGGTAGGTGTGCTGCTTTTTCATCGAGTCTACCCTAGTTTTCATCTTTCTCCTGATTCTCATGTTTTCCTCTTCCATTAAGGCTGTTCATCCCTGCAACAACGCTCCTAAAGTGAACATCCCTCTGTATGAGAATGTTACAGTTTATGAGAATGTTACCGTAAGTGTCCGGCTCTTCTCACTGAGAGTCAATAGAGATCAGTTACACGTCTGTCTTCTCTACACATCTCTGCAGACTCTGATATGTGCCTTTTAAACATTTCAAAATGGTTAATCTTTGTAAATGGATCTCATTTTTGGCTCAGCCTAACAGGAATATGCTGCAGTGAGGATGGCACACACCAAAACACTTTACAGTCGTCATGTGACGGTGTGGGCGGAGCCCTGGCTGATTGACAGGGGATTGATGGAAACAAGTGGAAGTCAAAGACTTGTGGACGGAAGCAATGTCATCGTGAAAATATATTGTGGCTTAACTTGTTAGATTAGAATAGCTTACAGTTAATGATAATTATTTATTAATTCGATTTTTGTTGTTGTTTGTGTAAACAAATGTAAATCTCTTTATGCTTAGTGTAGGAATACAAATGTTGTAGTAAATGCACTTTTAACATTGAACATTTTGAATTCGTCTTTCTAATAGTCTTAAGTTTTTGTTTTTTTTACAATACACTCAACAACCTATGGAAAAAAAAAATCAAGTCCTACTGTGTTTTTTTCTTCTTTCTTGTTTTATGAGGCACTTGCAGAAAATGTATCACAATATGGAGGTAAAATCAGTCGCAGCTTCTGTTTCAATGCCGACTTTAGTCACTGGAGCTTCAGCTTTTGCTGGTCAAACATAATCAAAGTCTTTTTCAAGGAGTCAGTTTATTTGAGACACTTTCAGGCAGATTTTTCACTCACTGTTGGCCAGTCACATTTTAATAACATATTACAAATCAGCAATAAAATCTGACATGAAACTTAAATGTTGTTTCTGATGGTCAAATAGCTTTTAAAAAGTGCTTATTTCAGCCAATTTGCCTCTCAGAAGTGTTTCTGTGTAAATCTGAGCTTCTAACAGCAGCTGCAGTGACACGATTAACAAACCGCATCTTTTATTTTGAAAGCAGGACTTCCATTACTAGAGCCGCCATATTGAATATGTGATAAAAGTCCTCAAGCTTGACTCTGACAGGACTGATGTCCTCTTCCTCCTGGGTGTGACGTCCCTCAGCGTCTCTCCATCGCTTCTGAAGGTCACATGATCACACTGTGATGCTGCTGTCAAAAGTTCACGCGTTTGGTTTTCTCACTTACTAAAGAGGAAACGGTGTTTGTGAGCGTGTTTAGAGACATATGCATTCAAGAAGAAGAAGAAGAAGGCTGCTGACAGAATAAAAGCTTAGAAGTTCTCATAAAAACATTCAGATGAATCAATTCTGCTTCATCGGTTTGTTTTAAGCTCTTAGTTTATTCAACATTCAGAATGCTATTAATCAATCAGTGAATTGGAGGTTTATCAAATGCACAGTTATCTATACTGGTGATGAAATGTGTGTTGGTCATCACTGCCACTGCAATACCTTCCAGTGTTTCACAAACTCAAGATCAGGATCAGGTTCCTTGTTTGAAAAACATTATTACATGAGCATCTTTATGGATTGATATCAGGATGTCTGGTGTCGTCTGCTAAAACTCTTCTTCTGCTTCATCAAAACTATAGCTGAGGCGTCAAAACCTCAAATACAATATAATGTGTCGATGACGTGTCATTCAGTGTGAAAAAGCCAAAACTGGTTCCAGCCTGATCATTTGTAGAGCTGTCTCTGGTCAGCGGTGTTGGTGAAACGGGTAAGAGCTTGATTTTATAACCGTTCTGTCAAATATCTTTAATGTGTGGTGGATTTACGGGAGATTGGTTGGGGCTAGTTGTCACAGGGCTGTGTCTCAGGAACTATATAGTTTAAAAGACCAATAGCACAAATATGTGAGCGGAGAAAGACATCGGACAGTTCCACACTCATGCAGTGCTAAAATAACTGTTGCTCTCATTTTCTTGGATAAATAAAGTATTTTTATTGATTTCTGTGTGCATTAAGGAAATAACTAGAGCTTATTTCTCTTTTGGTTTGCTCTGTTTAATCTCAAAATGGATGGAGCTCAATTTTCAGTGACAAGAAAGAGGAAGATAAGGTCACTGATGCGACATTAGGTGACCCACGCACCAGTAAATGAGCACAGCTATAGTCAAGATACAATGGGTTCATGTGTAGTTGAGCTGGTGTCTTCATCTGTAAGCACAAGAATAGTGTGACACATAGTATATTTGATTTAACACATCTAATGCAATGAGGCATGATATTAAATATGACAAATTTAATATGCAACAAAGAGACACAGAAACAACAAGAGTTACAATTCAGAAATAAGTCACTGTTCATTTGTTGTAGGTGTTGATAGTGACGTCAGTCAGAATGGCTCCTCCTCTTCCTCTGATCTTTCTGCTCATGATTCACGGTGAGTCGATGCAACACTTCAGAAACACTTGAGAAACAGGAAACTGCATTTTTATGCACAACTGCTGCTAATCTGTTCAGAATGAATTCTCTGTTTCAGGAGTTTCTAGTGCTGATTGGGGTGCGAGTTACAGTCCTTCACACATCTGTGCACTAAAGAACTCATCAGTGATCATGACATGCACTTATACATACCCTACTGGACATCAGATCACGGACGCATTCTGGAGCAAAGTGTTTATACCTGGTCAAATCCCTCCAGATCTGTCTAATGACCCTGAATACAGTCAGAGGCTTCAGTATCTGGGAGAAAAACAGCAGAACTGCACCCTCAGACTGAGTCATGTGACACTGAAGGATTCAAACATGTACTTTTGCAGATTCATCACTAATAAAGACAGATGGACTGGTTATCCAGGAGTGAGTCTTTCTGTCACAGGTGACTTTCATGAGGTTTATCTCTTCTTCTGTGCATTATGTTGAATAATAATAAGTGTATGACAGCAGCACTAGATATAATGTGTGTGTTGTGTTCAGATCTTCAGGTGGAGTCTCCTGAGAGAGTGACAGAGGGAGATTCAGTCCGTCTGACATGTAAAAGCAGCTGTAATCTGACTGACGGAGCAACATTCATCTGGTACAGAAACTCACAGCAAGTAACTACAGGAATTATTGAAAACCAGCTGGACCTCGGGCGAGTCAGAAGAGAGGATGCAGGCAGATATAGCTGTGCTGTACACGGACACCATCACATCTCTCCTGCTGTTGAGCTCAATGTCACGTGTGAGTTAAGACTCATTTCTTTTTAAAACCTGGAGATTGTGTTTGAATGAGATGATTTAAGGATTTGATTTTTGTCCTTTTAGATCCTCCAAAGAGCGTCTCAGTGTCCATCAGCCCGTTTGAAATAGTGTCAGGAGATTCAGTGACTCTGAACTGCAGCAGTGATTCAAACCCTTCTGCTCTGAACTTCAACTGGTTTAAAGGAGGAACGTTTGTAGGATCAGGAAGAATCTTCAACATCTCAAAGATCAGCTCTGATGACAGTGGAGAATACAAGTGCAGATCCAGAAATGAACATGGAGTGAAATACTCTGATGCTGTGACTCTAAACGTCATGTGTGAGTTCATGATGATTCAGTAACTTTGAAGGTAAATCCTATAAACAAAGTCTGTGATGTGAAATTTATTGTGTTTTTGATTTCAGATCCTCCCAGGAGCGTCTCAGTGTTGATAAACGGATCTGGTGAAATAGTGTCAGGAGATTCAGTGACTCTGATCTGCAGCAGTGATTCAAACCCTCCTGCTCTGAACTTCAGCTGGTTTAAGGAGAATGAAACCTCAGCTGTTGGATCTGGACAGAGTTTCAGTGCACTACAGAGTGGACGCTTCTACTGTCAGGCTCACAATCCACATGGATCTCAGAGATCAGATGCTGTAACTGTGACTGTTACTGGTAGAGCAGCTCATATACTTACATGACTCTGTTTAGATTGAAGAAAATTTATCTGTTCAGATGTTTTACACTTTAGTCTCAGTTGCAGGACATCTGGTGATATTGTACGTATCCATTGGAGTGGTTTGTGGTTCAGTGATCATCATGATGCTGATTTGGTAAGATATGTGTCTGTGGTACTATGTAGTGTGTGTGAATGAGTGACTGAGTCAGAAGGATGTGAATTCAGTGGATGTCATGATGAATATGAGCTAATGAAAAATTTCCAGTTTTCCATCCTCTCTTTCTACACTGCACAGCTACTCAGTTATTAAATGAGGAAGTCTGAAGCTCATATCTATCAGACACAGACAAAGGCAAAGGGTTTGATTAAAGTCTTTACTGAGCAGATCACAGAAACACTAGGTAACAGGTCGGGTATGATAATAGTCCAAGAATCAAACAGATGACTTAGCTGGCTAGTAAATAGGATTCTCCTTGTCTTGTAGATATGAACTGGAAGATCTTGGAACTCGTTGGAATCAGGACGAAGGACTGGAAGGCTGACTGTATCCACGGACCAGGCAGACAGAGGACAGGTAAGGGAACGCAGGTGAGTCTGTATAGTCATGTTACGACGAGACCAGACACTGAACTGAGGGGCAGGTGAGTATAAATGGGAAGTGGCGGTAATGGGTAGCAGGTGATAGTGATTAGTATTCTGGGGAAAGTGAACGGGTGGGTGGAGTTGGCTGAGAAGGCGTGGTAGGATCAGTGAAAGTCTCCGCGACAGTACCCCCCCTCCACGGGCGACTCCTGACGACCGTACCCGACGACGGGGAGCAGGCCGACTGCGATGATCACTATGGAACTGGGTGAGTAGTGAGGGATCAAGGATATCATCTCGAGCCACCCAGGATCTTTCCTCGGGACCGTATCCCTCCCAGTCAACGAGATATTCAAGTCCAGGATGGTACGGACCTGATAACTGGACTCTTCTTTGGCAATATCAGGAGGAGAAGGAGGTACTTCAGGATTTTCAGGATCTGTGGGAGGAAACATAGGATCAGTGTATGTTTTTAATAATGATACATGGAATGATGGTGCAATACGATACTCAGGAGGTAAGAGAAGGCGGTAGGTGAATTCAGCTGCCTCTGCACTGTCAAAGGACCAATGTAGTGGGGATTCAGCTTCCGAGAAGGCAGGCGAAGTCGGATATCACTGGTAGAGAGCCATACCTTCTGGCCAGGAAGGTAGGTGGGAGCTTGTGTTCTGTGCTTGTCAGTATTAGACCGGTGGCGGATTGTCTGAGAGTTTCTGAGAGAGTTTTCTGCCCAAGGTAAGAATTGACTCCAGTTGTTTTGGTTTCCCAGGTACCTCTCAATCTCTTGAATTTTCCGCTCGGTTTGGCCATTGGTCTGAGGGTGATAACCGGAGACATTTAGTCATTTAGCAGACGCTTTTATCCAAAGCGACTTACAAGTGAGGAAAACAAACAAGCGATTCTTCATGAATTGGCAAATAACACAGGAAGTGCTCACAATACAAGTTTCATACATTGCTCAGTAACATAAGCTAGAGTAGGAAGGGAAAAGGGAAGGAAAGGGTTTTTTTTTTTTTTTAATGAGGGGATCAAGTGTTCACGGAAGAGATGAGTTTTCAGCTGTCTCTTGAATATTGCCAGGGATTCTGCGTTCCTGATGAAAGTAGGGAGATCATTCCACCAGCAGGGAGCAGTGAAGGAGAATATTCTGGAGAGTGATTTTGTGCCTCTCTGTGACGGTACCACAAGCCTACACTCCTTTAGTGATCGCAGGCTTCTGGTGGGGACGTAGCGTTGTAGCAGTGTGTGGAGGTAGGAAGGTGCAGAGCCTGTGGTGGATCTGTAAGCAAGCATCAGCGCTTTGAACTTGATGGGAGCAGCGAGGGGTAGCCAGTGCAGAGAGATGAAGAGGGACGTGACGTGGGCTCTCTTAGGCTCATTGAAGACAAGACGAGCAGCAGCGTTCTGGATCATTTAAGAGGTTTGATTGCACTTGACGGCAGACCAGCCAGAAGGTTAGAACCAGCCAGAACCAGAGGACAGACTGATAGAGACCCCCAGGAGTTTGAAGAACGATTGCGAGATTCAGGATATGAATTGAGGTCCTCGATCGGAGACCATATCCTCGGGGAGGCCGAAGTTACGTAAGATGTATTGGAACAGGCGTTCGGCCACTTGGAAGGCAGTGGGGTAAGCTTACACATCTTGGAGAATCGATCTACCACAATGAAGATACATGTTTGGGAGTTAGATGGAGGGAGGTCAGTCATGAAATCTATTCCAATGTGAGTCCAGGGTCGTTGGGGTATAGGTAACGGTACCAGTTTGCCTGGAGGGAGTTGTTTGGGTGTGTTAGTTATGGCACAGGTAGGACATCCAGGTAGGACAAACGTATCGAGAGGTATCCTGAGTCATGGTAGGCCACCAGTAGTGCTGACGAAGGAGCGTCAGCCTTAGGTTCGCTGGCTACCTGGGTGTCCAGCGCCCGTAGATGTGTGAGCTATGTCCAGAAGGGTCTGACGTAGAGAGGTGGGAACATAGATGAGCGCTTCTGGACATCCCGGCGAAACAGGTTCGGACTCGAGGGCTAAACGAATTTGGTCATCAAATTCCCATTTGATGGGACAGACAAACATGGCTGGAGGGAGGATGGTTTCAGGAGGGTTAGAATCAGGCTCAGGAGAGTAGATGCAGGAGAGAGTATCCGCTTGCACATTCTTTTCTCCTCGACGATAGATGACAGCGAAGTTGAATCGGGTAAAGAAGAGTGCCCATCTAGCTTGGCGGGTGTTGAGACGTTTGGCTTCTCGACGATATTCGAGTTTGCGATGATCAGTGATAACCTCAAATTGATGTTGGGCTCCCGCCAGCCAATGTCTCCATTCCTCTAGATCTAGTTTGATAGCCAGCAATTCCCGGTTTCCGACATCATAATTCTGCTCTGCCGGGGAAAGTTTGCGGGAAAAGAAGGCACATGGATGGAGTCAGGGAGGGTCACCCTGCCACTGTGATAGGATGGCTCCTACGTCAGTTTGTGATGCATCGACCTCCACGATGAAAGGAAGTTCGGGATTGGGATGGCTCAACACTTGCATGGAGCTGAAGGCTTCTTTGAGATATTGAAAGGCTTGGGTTGCTTGGGGAGTCCAGGACAGAGACTTGGGGTGCTTTTTCAGTAGAGAGGAAAGTGGGGCACTGAGTTGACTGTAGTTCTTGATAAACTTGCAGTAGAAGTTGGCAAACCAAGAAATCTTTGGAGCTCCTTGATTTACCTGGGTACCGGCCAGTTTAGAATGGCATCCACCTTCCTCTGGTCCATCTTGACACCGTTACAGTCGATGAGATAGCCAAGGAACTGGACTTCAGGGATGTGGAATTCACATTTCTCTAGTTTGAGGAACAGTTGGTGATCTCTGAGACGTTGAAGGGCCTGGCGGACATGGGAGTGATGTTTATGGTGGGAACTGGAGTAGATCAGAATATAGTCAATGTAGACGATAACAAACTTGTGGAGGAGATCTCTGAAGATCTCGTTCTGTAGTTTTGAAAGATAGATGGAGTTAGCCAGGCTATACGGCATAACCAGATATTCGTAGTGGCCGGCGGGCGTGATGAAGGTGGTCTTCCACTCATCTCCTCTTTGAATACGGATGAGATTGTAAGCACTTCGTATATCCAATTTGGAGAAGATGTGGGCTCCTCAAAGTTGCTCTAGGGCTGCGGGGACCAGAGGAAGGGGGTAGTGGAACTTCACGGTTTGGGAGTTGAATTTTCTATAATCGATACAGGGCCGCAAGCCTCCATTCTTTTTGGATACAAAGAAGAAACTGGAAGTGGCAGGGGACGTGGACAGACGGATAAATCATTGTTGGAGTGCCTCAGTTATATACTCCTCCATGGCCTTCTGTTCCGGGATAGACAAGGGATATATTTTACCTTCGGGTAAGGTCGCCCCAGGTAGCAGGTCGATTGCACAGTCCCATGGCTGGTGAGGTTGTAGATGTGTAGCCAGCCGTTTGCTGAACACATCCTGGAATGCCTGGTACTCCGAGGGGATTTGTATCTCACTGATGACATCGGGGCTTTCTACTGAGGTACAGGGTTGACAGGTGGACAGTCTGGGACGGAAAAGAGCTAGGAATTCTCTTGACAGTAGGAATACAGGATTGGAAGCAGTCCTTGCCCCATTTCAGAATCTCCCTGGTGTTCCAGTCCATTGTGGGATAATGGTCTGCCATCCACGGGCGCCCCAGGATGATGTCCGCAGCGGATGCTTCCAACACCATGAAAGAAATCTCCTCCCGATGGAGGCAACCAATGCGAAGAGTTAACGTGGGGGAGAAGGAGAAGTGGTTAACTTGACCGTGAGAGGTTTTCCCAGAATAATGTGTATCCTCATGGGTTGAATGCAACGCTTCCTGGTTAGATGGAGTGTCCGGAGGAGTGTCCCAGTGGACCCTAGAGTCAATAAGGGCTTGCGCTGCAAGACAAGTGTCACGGTTATGGAGGTATACAGTAGTACGAATTAAGTGTGCTACCTTGGGATAGACTTGAATTGTACTCACTGTGGGTCGAGGTGGTTTAACGGGGCAATGGGCGATCATATGACCATCTCCTCCACAATACAGGCATAGACGATGGAGTAATCTACGTTGACGTTCCGCTGGGGTAAGGCAGTATGAATCGACATTCATGGGTTCTGGTGCTGAAAGGACGACTGGACTACTGGGAGGCGGAGACTGCCAGATGGGTACAGAGGCAGAGCAGGCGGAATAACGCTGTGATACACGGATAGTTTTCTGGATGATGGATTCCAAGCCTATGCTGACATCATACACATTCATGAACTGCCTGATGTTTGGGTTGAGTCGTTTATGGAAAGCAGTAATCAAAGCAGTCTCATTCCAACCACTACTGGCAGCCAAAGTGCGAAACTGCAGAGCATAATTTTCTACCGACTCGGATCCATGTTGTAGATTGAACAGTTGGTCGGATATGGAGAGTGTAGACGTAGTTTGGCCGAAAACCTCTTTGAAGTGGTTGAAGGCAGTTAAAGACGTGATTACTTCAGCATTAGACATCCAGCCCACTGCAAAGCTCGACCAGACAGCGAATTGATCATAAAAGCTACCCGAGCTTTATCGTTGACAAATTGCTGAGGTTGCATCTCGAAATACAATGAGCATTGTAGTAGGAACCCGTTGCAGTCCTCCTCCTCACCAGAGAAGGTCACTGGTCGGGCCATGGGACAAGCAAAGGGCAGCTGGTTTGGCCGGAGAAGAAGACGGAGTTGCCGGAAGTGTGCGATGAACTGCTTGAACGAGTTCGGTAAACAGATCTGTTGATCTTTCTCCACTGGGTTTCGGTGTAGTCTGCATTTCGTTATTTTTAGGGTCTGGTCTTCTGTCAGACACAGACAAAGGCAAAGGGTTTGATTAAAGTCTTTATTGAGCAGATCACAGAAACACCAGGTAACAGGTCAGGTATGATAATAGTCCAAGAATCAAACAGATGACTTAGCTGGCTAGTAAATAGGATTCTCCGTGTCTTGTAGATATGAACTGGAAGATCTCGGAACTCGGTGGAATCAGGACGAAGGACTGGAAGGCTGACTGTATCCACGGATCAGGCAGACAGAGGACAGGTAAAGGAACGCAGGTGAGTCTGTATAGTCATGTTACGACGAGACCAGACACTGAACTGAGGGGCAGGTGAGTATACATAGGAAGTGGTGGTAATGGGTAGCAGGTGATAGTGATTAGTATTCTGGGGAAAGTGAACGGGTGGGTGGAGTTGGCTGAGAAGGTGTGGTAGGATCAGTGACAGGCTCCGTGACAATATCATTACTGCAGTAAATCCTGAAGATACACCAGATTTCATCAAATTCAAAATGGCAGTGCCACGTCCTAGAGAAACCTCACTGGTTCAAAATCATAATTGTGTATTAAACATCAAATAAATTCTGATTGGTTGTAATTGTGTCAAATCTTTGTCTTTGAAGGGGAAGCAGGTGGATGAAAAAGAGAAATAATGACCAGGAATCTCAGGTAGAACCATTAATTGGTTATCAGTAGTTTACTGATCAGGGGTGTGTTTCACAAAACCATCGTTCAACAACTATGGTCGCAAGTTCCCTTGAATTGTGTCGGTAACGACGAAACTCGTGACCGTAGTTGGTTTTGGGAAACGCATCCCTGGAAAATTAATTTGTAACTAAAAGTGAAAGTTTAGATGTAGTTGTGACTTTATCTAATGAGTTGTTTCAAGACATTTTTAATTTTCTCTCTGTTCTATTTTTTTTTTCTTTAATGTCAAAGATGGTTCAATCCAGACCTCATCATGACAGACTCAACACTGGTGATGTTGAATTGAGTGAACCCGTGTATGAGAACTCAATGGTAAGTGTTTTAACTGAGCATTTCCTTCACTTTTACACAAAAGAAATGAAAAGCTCCTCAATATCAGAGTGAAAATATCAAATGTCTATATTGACTAAGTATATGGAAATTTAAATAATTGTCTCTTGATTCGTAAAGGTTGCTCAACTTGATGACGGGAACTTGTCTGTGTATGAAAATCTTCCAGTAAGTAAGAAAACCAGAGACAAAACCAACATATTATTCTTTCACCATTCTGTTCTTGATGCTTTTATTTGAATATAATAATTAATGTTTTCTCTCTTTCTTTCTTTCTAACAAGAAGAGGCTGTAATGCTTTTATGCATGTCTTTGTGGGCGGAGCCCTGAATGATTGACAGGAGTGCCGTGAGAATCACTTACTGCTCTTGACTGATTAACTTAAGTCATTTTAATTGATCGATTCGATGTGTTTTTAATTTTTACAACGAAGATTATCCAATGTTCTTTTAAATCTGATTCTTATTCTTTATTCAGCTTCTTACCTGAATACTTCTGTTAGACCTGAAAAAATTAAGCAGTCTTTATTCCATTTTATTCTATTGAATTTATTTGTGCTACTGTTAGGAATTTGTTTAATTTTGTTCTCATTTTATTACTGTTTACTTTTTTAAATTCAATTTCCCATTTGAAGTCGAGCGTTCTTGTGCTGTGTGTGTACGCTATTGCAACCAAATTACCCCACTGTAAAAACAAATACATTGAGTTAGTGTCACAGAGTCTACGTCACCACCACGCTCAGCACCACCCACACGTTCATTATCACCCGAGTTCTAATCACCTTCACCTGTCTACAATCACCGCTGTGCACTATAAGAAGCTCACTCACCCCTCAGTTCACTGTCTGATCTCGTCTTGAATGGACTACAAAGACTTACCCGCAATCCTACCTACCTACCTACCTACCTACCTACCTACCTACCTACCTACCTACCTACCTACCTACACCTACCTACCTACCTACCTACCTACCTACCTTCTTCTTCTTCGAATTCCCACGGAGTCTTCATCCTCTTCCGGATCATGCACAGCGCGAGCATGAACTGCTGGATCGTTTCCATACTCTCTGCAAACACAAAGAAAGGACTGTTATAGATCAAGCTAAGTTATGTTTACTTCCTGGATTACGAACTCACCATACCAGACCTGTTACCTGTTGTTTATCTGCTATTGTTCAATAAACACCAAACTAAAACCTTATTCCCTGTGTCTGTCTGACAATTAGCAAATATTTGTGAGATAATTGAAATGGTAATTGATCAACGTTTATGTGGAAAAAAGGCTTAAAAGCTTTATCATATAAAATGATCTCTTCAGAGGAGTTCCAATGGATGGATAAAAAAATAAAATTGAAAATATTTATATGAATGTGTATGCAGCATTTTTTCAGAATATAAAGTTAACGACTTATTATGAGCATTATAATGTTTGAAGCAGTTTATAAATCTCAGCAAAACATAAATTTATGCTGTAAGTCAGAGACAGACCACAACCAGCGCAGCGCTGAAAGGGGGCGGGGCTACATAAGGTATATATTGAATGAGAAAAATAGAGGGCGTGGCTAAAAAAGGGGGCGTTCCATGCAGTTCACTGTCAGCCTGCAGCAGACTCACAGTAGGAGGACGTCAAACTGACGTCATCATTCTAGAGGGGGAGTACATTTACAGATTTTCATCAAAGATTACGAAGACAAAAAAAACTTTTTTGTGAATGGACTGCATGAATTGTTCACCACAAGACTGGTAATGTGCACTAACAAAGTAAAGAGAGATGATTTTGATTTCATGTCGAATTTGCTGCGTGAATCAGTGATTTTGTTCTCCATGTCTTTACGCCACCTGCTGGTGACACACTTCTTTAGTTATTCGAATTGACAGACATTTCTTCCTCTAGTGAGAGTGAATGTGTTCACATGAGCAGCAGTGCAGTTCAAGTGCTGGTGGAGGTGACGATCATGAAGTTTAGAGGTGAGTATTATTGCCAGGATTAATTTAACATGTATTTTACATGAATTCAGTGCAGTAGACCTTCAGTCTAGACAAATCCCATTCCCTCTGGCCACCAATCCCCTCCTTGCTTTTCTTGAATTATAAAGTGGTAATGTTGTGGTTCTCTTAAAGCTTTGTGGAACAAGGAGAAATGAGTGTCTGTGTTGAACAGGATACAGCTTCTGTCAGGTCAGGATTTGCATAAAGATTTAAAGCACTTCACAGACTTCTTATCATCACACAAAAGAGGAAATGACACTTTTGGTGAAGATGATCTTATAAAGTCCCGTTGAACTTGAATTAATTTCAAGAAAGTGTCACGGTTGCATTTGTTCACGCCGCAGGAACTGTGAACAATCCTGTCTGAAGAAATAAAAGTTTAACTTCGTGTGAAAATCACACACATCTTAAAGAAATGCTGAAGAGCTTTGCATGTTCTCGACTCTTTTCACTTCCTCTTTCTTCGTTTGGCTAATTCTCTCTCTCTGAAGGATGCTGCTTCATTTGTGTAGTGTATATTATTTTCTGGTCTTACAAAAGCTAAAATAAGTGACTGTATATTGACTGTGTTGCAAGTGTTACTATGGTGACATGATCTTTCTGATCATGAAGTCAGACCTATTTCTGCTTTTCAACATCCTCCAGCACTGACTCATCAGTGATAATGAACTGCACTTATATACTTATATACACTTATATGCACTTATATACACTTATAATATAATATTATACTGTACATCAGATCAAGAAAGTCTTCTGGAGCAAAGGCCCATTACAAGAGAGTTTAGAGCCTCCAGATCTGTCTGATGACCCTGAATACAGTCAGAGGCTTCAGTATCTGGGAGATCAACAGCTTGTCATCACCGTCTGTATGAAACTGATTGAATATTGATATTCCCAAGTTTGAAAACATTATTACATGAGCATCTTTATCGTTTGATGTCTGGTGTCGTCTGCTAAAACTCTTCTTCCGCTTCATCAAAACTATAGTTGAGGCGTCAAAACCTCAAATAAAATATAACGTGTCGATCACGTGTCATTCAGTGTGAAAAAGCCAAAACTGGTTCCAGCCTGATCATTTGTAGAGCTGTCTCTGGTCAGCGGTGTTAGTGAAACGGGTAAGAGCTTGATTTTATAACCGTTCTGTCAAATATCTTTAATGTGTGGTGGATTTACGGGAGATTGGTTGGGGCTAGTTGTCACAGGGCTGTGTCTCAGGAACTATATAGTTTAAAAGACCAATAGCACAAATATGTGAGCGGGGAAAGACATCGGACAGTTCCACACTCATTTTCTTCGATAAATAAAGTATTTTATTGATTTCTGTGTGCATTAAGGAAATTACTAGAGCTCATTTCTCTTTTGGTTTGCTCTGTTTAATCTCAAAATGAGGAAGATAAGATCACTGATGCGACATTAGGTGACCCACGCACCAGTAAATGAGCTCAGCTATAGTCAAGATACAATGGGTTCATGTGTAGTTGAGCTGGTGTCTTCATCTGTAAGCACATGAATAGTGTGACACATAGTGTATTTGATTCAAAATATCTAATGCAATGTAAGGTCCACCCGTCAGCCCAAAGAAAGGATTCTGGCGGCCTGAGCGAAGGTATAATGTCTTTTCAGCGCCTCTCTGAAGTTTACTTAATTTCTACAATTTAGCTTAAATTTTACTGTAGCTTAATCTGACTCCAATTTCAAATTATTATTACTTTTAGATCGTGTTTCCAATTGACTCTTCGCTGGCAGTTTGATTGACAGGCGATCTGACCAATCATAACCCCGAATCATTTTGTTCGACAAAGCGGTCAGGGGAGTTAGTAGATTAACGTTGGTGAACTTAAATTTGATAAATTGTGTGTCCTCACGTCTTTCCGCGCTTGAAACAACATTCCTTCTGATGTTCATTCATGTTTATTTGATGCTATAAATGAAATAGTATGAAGAGATGATCGAGGAACTACAGCGATCTGTCACGACACATTAAACACACACTAGACGCTATTTATTGATTAAACTTCTTTAAATAATTACGATATATTAAATATGAAACTGTTTTATATGTTGTCAGTGTCCTCTTTGCTCCAGGATGTATTTTTCACTGCGTGAGAACATGATGTGTGGCGTGAGAGCGCATGGGTTGTTGCGTATTGCAACAGTAACTTAAGGGGCGGGTCTTTGCGAAGGGTTGATAATGAATTAATCATTGGTGTTGTATTAATTTAGCTTTTTGATTATTCTGGGTATCCCGTACTTTCAAGTATTTGTTCATTAAGGTCCTGGTATTGCATTGAGTCACACTGGAGAATCCAGACGACGAGCGTTAGCATACTCCTGTTGCCTGTGCACTGCCCTTTGGAGATGGTGGTGAGCTGAGTCCCAAACCCTCTCAATCTCTCGGAACCAATTGTCGACAGCAGATACTTTGGAGGACTCTCCTGACCAGGGAAAGAGAGGGGGCTGATAACCGAGCACGCACTGGAAGAGAGTCAATCCAGTAGCTGCTTGGCGTAGAGAGTTCTGTGCGTACTCAGCCCAGCCCAGAAATTGGCTTCAAGAGTCCTGTTGGCCATGGCAGAAGGTTCTAAGGAAACGTGCTACCTCCTGGATCTTACTTTCAGTTTGACCATTTGTTTGAGGGTGATATCCTGAAGACAAACTGACTGCCACACCTAGGAGCTTGAAGAATCCTTGCCAAACCTGGGAGATTAATTGAGGTCCCCTATCAGACACGATATCTTCTGGAATGCCAAAGTAGCGGAATACTTGGTTAAAGAGGATCTCTGCAGTAGCCATAGCTGTGAGTAGACCTTGGAGCGGGACAAGACGACAGGACTTGGAAAATCGGTCAACAATGACGAGGATGCATGTGTACGCTTGTGAAGCAGGTAGGTCAGTGGCGAAATCCACTCCTAGGTGTGACCGAGGACATTGAGGAACTTTCCGGTAGGTAGATTCTGTGGTGTCCTGGAGATAGCACATTCCCCACATCCTTGGACGAAGCTCCTAACCTCCCGGGCCATGTTAGGCCACCAGAAGCGATCTTGTAGCAGTGAGAGGGTACGGTTGGTCCCTGGATGGCCAGTGCCCACTGAAGAATGTACGGAGTGGATGATTTGAGTGCGTTGTGGTTCTGGGATGTAGGTAAGACGTACCGGACACCCCAGCAGAGGAGGCTAATTCGCATTGGAGGCAGCGAGTTCCTGGTCAATATCCCACTGAAAGGGACAAACGGAGATCTGAGTAGGTAGTACTGGTTCGGGTGCCTCTGTGTTTTCTGCAGGAGAATGAATTCGAGTGAGAGTGTCTCTTAGCAAGAGATATTGAATCCATCCCTCCCTTCCTGACTGAGCACGCAACACAACTGCTTGTCCAGGCCCTGGTCATTTCAAGGCTTGATTACGGCAATGCTCTTCTGGCTGGTCTGCCGTCAAGTGCAATCAAACCTCTTCAAATGATCCAGAACGCTGCTGCACGTCTTGTCTTCAACGAGCCTAAGAGAGCCCACGTCACGCCCCTCTTCATCTCTCTGCACTGGCTACCCCTCGCTGCTCGCATCAAGTTCAAAGCACTGATGCTTACAGGTCCACCACAGGCTCTGCACCTTCCTACCTCCACACACTGATACAACGCTACGTCCCCACCAGAAGCCTGCGATCACTAAAGGAACGAAGGCTTGTGGTACCGTCACAGAGAGGCACAAAATCACGCTCCAGAACATTCTCCTTCACTGCTCCCTGCTGGTGGAATGATCTCCCTACTTTCATCAGGAACGCAGAATCCCTGGCAATATTCAAGAGACAGCTGAAAACTCATCTCTTCCGTGAACACTTGATCCCATCATAAAAAAAAACCCTTTCCTTCCCTTTTCCCTTCCTACTCTAGCTTATGGTACGGAGCAATGTATGAAACTTGTATTGTGAGCACTTCCTGTGTTTTTTTTTTGAATTTGCCAATTCATGAAGAATCGCTTGTTTGTTTTCTTCACTTGTAAGTCGCTTTGGATAAAAGCGTCTGTTAAATGACTAAATGTAAATGTAAATTGAAGGTTTTTGTGGTCAGTGAGTACAATGAATTCCTCCTTGGCTCCCTCCAGCCAGTGACGCCACTCCTCCAATGCAAGTTTGATAGGTAGGAGCTCTCTATTACCAATGTCATAATTTACTTCCGCTGGGGCGAACTTCCTGGAAAAAAAGGCACACGGATGAAGACGAGGTGGTGTCCCCTGCTGCTGTGAATGTACAGCTCCTACGCCTGTGGTATAGGCGTCTACCTCTACAGTGAACTGTTTGTTGGGGTCAGGATGGATGAGGAGTGGAGCCTCAGTAAAGGAGTCTTTGAGTCCAGTTGAGTGATTTGGGTTTTTGACGGAACAGGTTGGTTAAAGGTACGGTAATAATACTGTAATTCTTGATAAATTGCCTGTAGAAGTTGGAGAATCCAAGGAATCGTTGAAGTTCTTTTATGGTTGTGGGTTGTGGCCAATCTCGGACAGCTTCCACCTTCCTCTAGTCCATCTGAATACCTTGCTGGCTGATATTGTATCCCAAGAACTGAGTGGAGGATTGATGGAAGGAGCATTTCTCAGCTTTTAGGTACAGCTGGTAGTCTCTGGAGGACCTCCACAACATGCTGGCGGTGTTCGGCCTCGCTCCGGGAGTAGATGAGTATGTCATCGATGTAGACCAGGACAAACTTGTGAAGGAACTCCCGGAGCACCTCGTGCATGAAGTACTGGAACACGGAGGGGGCGTTGACCAAGATACTCGCAGTGGCCAGTAGGTGTCACGAAGGTGGTCTTCCATTCATCCCCCTCCTGGATTTGCATGAGGTTGTACGCACTGTGGAGGTCCAGTTTGGAGAAAATCATAGCTCCTCGAAGTTTCTCCAGAGCTGCTGGGACGAGAGGAAGGGGGTAACGGAACTTGACAGTTATCTTGTTGAGGGCTCGGTAATCGATACAAGGGCGAAGACCACCATTCTTTTTAGCCACAAAGATGAAGCTGGATGCAGCAGGGGACGTTGAAGGTCGGATGTATCCCTGTTTAAGGGCCTCATCGATGTACTCCTCCATGGCCTTCTGCTCAAGAAGTGAAAGAGGGTAGATCTTAACGTGGGGCACTGGCTCATCCGGAATGAGGTCGATGGCACAGTCCCATGGCCGGTGTGGAGGCAACGACGACGCCCGAAGGGGACAGAAAACATCACTGAAGTGGGAGTATCAGTCAGGAATAGAGATGGATTGTTTCTCCTAAGGACTTTCTATGGAGGTGGTATTTACTGGTATAGACGAGACAGGACAGGGAAGGTTAGGGAAACATCCAGGAAAGCATTTATCCCCCCACTTCAGTATTTCTCCATTTCTCCAGGAAATTACGGGGTCGTGTTGCTCCAACCATGGGCGCCCCAACACTATACCAACGGTTGAACTTTCCAGAACCAGAAATGTGATCTCGTCCGTGTGTAAACTTCCGAGTTGAATTTGAAAAGGGCCGACCTCATGTTGAATGTTGCGACGGCTTATTGGCCTCCCGTTGATGGACTGTATCTGGTATTGAGTAAGATGATACAGTTTCTCACTGACAGACGAATCCCCATCAGGAATTCCAAAGACTTAATGGAAATAAGTGAGAAAATTAGTCAGGGTTTGTGTAACTATTCCATTTTGTTCCCATACTGTATTAGCCCACAGTAGAGCTTGACCATGCAGCACGGTATTCAGTATTCTGGTGAAGGGGTGCGTCGTGACTGGGTGGTGAGTGAGCCTGACTGATCTCTAACAGTTTTATTGCTTTATTGCAGGATGCTTGATCTCAGCTTTTGTCTTAGTGGGAATATCAAGTCTTGCACAATAAGGCATGATGTTAAATATGAAAAACTTAATATGTAACAAAGAGAAAGAAACAACAAGACTAAATAAGTCACTGTTCATTTGTTGTAGGTGTTGATAGTGACGTCAGTCAGAATGGCTCCTCCTCTTCCTCTGATCTTTCTGCTCATGATTCATGGTAAGTCGATGCATCACTTCAGAAACACTTGAGAAACTGGAAACTGCATTTTTATGCAAAACTGCTGCTAATCTGATCAGGATTAATTCTGTGTTTCAGGAGTTTGTAGCCAGTGGAGTGTGAGTTACAGTCCTTCACACATCTGTGCACTAAAGAACTCATCAGTGATCATGAGATGCTCTTATACATACCCTACTGGACATCAGATCAGGAGAGTGTTCTGGAGTAAAACACAAGATAAAAAGGAAACAGAAGAGTTTCCAGATTTGTCTGAGGACCCTGAATACAGTCAGAGGCTTCAGTATCTGGGAGATCAACAGCAGAACTGCACCATCAGACTGAGTCATGTGACACTGAAGGATAAACACAAGTACTATTTCAGATTCACCACTGATAAAGACGGTAAATGGATTGGTAAATCAGGAGTGAGTCTTTCTGTCACAGGTGACTCTCATGAGGTTTATCTCTTCTTCTGTGCATTATGTTGAATAATAATCAGTGTATGACAGCAGCACTAGATATAATGTGTGTGTTGTGTTCAGATCTTCAGGTGGAGTCTCCTGAGAGAGTGACAGAGGGAGATTCAGTCCATCTGACATGTAAAAGCAGCTGTAAACTGACTGACGGAGCAACATTCATCTGGTACAGAAACTCACAGCAAGTAACTAAAGGAATTATTGAAAACCAGCTGGACCTCGGGCGAGTCAGAAGAGAGGATGCAGGCAGATATAGCTGTGCTATACACGGACACCATCACATCTCTCCTGCTGCTGAGATCAATGTCACGTGTGAGTTAAGACTCTTTTTTTTTTAAAAACTGGAGATTGTGTTTGAATGAGATGATTTAAGGATTTGATTATTGTCCTTTTAGATCCTCCAAAGAACGTCTCAGTGTTGATAAACGGATCTGGTGAAATAGTGTCAGGAGATTCAGTGACTCTGATCTGCAGCAGTGATTCAAACCCTCCTGCAGAAATCAACTGGTTTAAAGGAGGAACGTTTGTAGGATCTGGAAGAATCTACAGCATCTCAAATTTCAGTTCTGATGACAGTGGAGAATACAAGTGCAGATCCATCAATGAACATGGAGAGAAATACTCTGATGCTGTGACTCTAAACGTCATGTGTGAGTTTATTATAAAACTTAAGATGCCAATTCTCGGTTTTGATCATTTCAGTTCATATTAGTAATTTTAAAATGTGTAAAAGGTCTTAAATAATTTGGTGACCATTATTAGACCCACTCAGAAGCGTCTCAGTGTCCATCATGAATCTGTTCAGATGTTTTACACTTTAGTCTCAGTTGCAGGACATCTGGTGATATTGTACGTATCCATTGGAGTGGTTTGTGGTTCAGTGATCATCATGATGCTGATTTGGTAAGATACGTGTCTGTGGTACTATGTAGTGTGTGTGAATGAGTGACTGAGTCAGTGGAGGTCATGATGAACATGAGCTAGGGATGCTAAAGATTAATGATGGGATTAACTGTTGCTAATAATTCAATCAATATTCCTTATTAACGGCCGTCATCATTAAGAGCTTGTAGTGCCAAGCCATGGAACGGATCAGGTAGGCAAGCCATTTATTTAGAAAAATAAGTAACCAAGTGTCCCAAAAACCTTTAAAACAAGTGATTTTACTGAACTTAAGAACTACATCGAAGATTCTGGTGGATAAATGATGATCTTCCAGTGCTATTTCAGCAGTGCGCTCCTATTTTATGGCTCACAGTAAATCAAAACCTGTCAATCTGAGAGATCATCAGGATTGCCAGATTTCCAAAAGCCAAAACTAGTCCAGTCGCATTTCAGCAAGGGGTAGTAAATCTGTATTTTTGGTGGGGTTCCCCTGGTAAAATTCACATTCCAGGGGCTAAATCTAGTGTTGTTTGGGGTCGATTCAACCCGCGGACATGAAATACATCCTGTGGCAACTTATGAAGTCGCCCAATTCCATCGGAAAACTGCAGATTGGCAACACCGATCTACACCATTGTTTTATGTTGTGTTCGGGCTTGTTCGAGACCTGCTCTACATACAGATGTGAGATCTGCTATAGTTTATTAATGTTTTGAGAAGGTACAAACCATCATGTGAAAACCGTTTGCACGTCAGCAAATTTACAAGCACTTGTTAAGTGATGGTCAGATTCCTTATATTCACTGTAAAGCCAAGCTTTAAAACAACACCTATTTTGAGGTGAAGGTTAGTGGTTAATCGATTGATTGAACGAATTTAAACCACGATCGACGATTATGGGATTTTTTGTAAATTAACATACCTATCTTTAGCTGTTTTGCAAGACTTCTGATTCATTCGGCTCCTTAGAGAAATAACGTCACGCATGTATACTTGCAGTAAACAGTAAAAGTGTTTCCACTACAAATCAGTGTTTATTATTAAGACAGTACATTAAAATAATAAGCTAAGAAATATTAGTTTGCCATGTTTTGTACGTATAAAAATAGCTGTAAGTGAATGACACTGGAAACCAGACAATTCATTTTACGAATGATATATTCGCCCCCGTTCTTATGTAAAAAGAGAAATATTTTTACTCATAATTGTGAATTAAACATCAAATAAGTTCTGATTGGTTTCTAATTGTATCTTTAAAGGGGAATCAGCTGTTTGAAAAAGAGAAATGACTCGCTCAAACCTCAGGTAAGTGATCAGTAGAAAAGATCGAAAGCCTGAATGCAGTGAGACATTATCTCGTGAGTTTATAGACTTCATTTTCCCACTATTTTGTTTTTTCTTTAATGTCAAAGGTTCGTTCCAGAGGCAACGCTCGTGACGTTGAATCGAGTGAACCAGTGTATGAGAACACAATGGTAAGTGTTTCCTACAAAAGAATGAAAAGCTCCTCAATGTCAGAGTGAAAATATCAAATGTCTATATTGACTAAGATTATGGAAATTTAATTAATTGTCTCTTGATTTGTAAAGGTTCCTCAACCTGATGATAGTAAACCTGAACTGAACTCGTCTGTGTATGAAAATCTTTCAGTAAGAAAACCAACAAGACAGAGACAAAACCAACATATTATTCTTTCACCATTCTGTTCTTGATGCTTTTATTTAAATATAATAATTAACGTTTTCTCTCTATCTTTCTTTATAACAAGAAGAGGCTGTAATGCTTTTATGCATGTCTTTGTGGGCGGAGCCCTGAATGATTGACAGGAGTGCCGTGAGAATCACTTACTGCTCTTGACTGATTAACTTAAGTCATTTTAATTGATCGATGTGTTTTTAATTTTTACAATGAAGATTATCCAATGTTCTTTTAAATCTGATTCTGATTCTTTATTCAGCTTCTTACCTGAATACTTCTGTTAGACCTGAAAAAATTAAACAGTCTTTATTCCATTTTATTCTATTGAATTTATTTGTACTATTGCAGGGGTGGCCAACGTCGGTCCTGGAGAGCCACAATCCTGCAAATTTTTGCTCCAACCCTAATCAAACACACCTGAACAAGCTAATCAAGGTCTTAAGGGTTACTAGAAAGCTACAGGAAGGTGAGTTTTTATCAGGGTTGGAGCTAAACTCTGCAGGATTGTGGCTCTCCAGGACCGACGTTGGCCACCCCTGTACTATTGTGAGGAATTTGTTTAAATATTTTGTTACTGTTTACTTTTTTATTACTGTCTTTTTAAAAATCAATTTCCCATTTGAAATCAAGTTCAAATCAAGTTAAAACTCTTTTCATGAATCCGTGATGTTATATTGTGTCATCCAAATAAAACTGATAGACCCCACTCCATTGGTGTTTGAATAGTATTGCTTATGTTGAACTTTATGCTTCTATTTGTTCCTTTTGCATTGTAACTGAATGGGAGAGCGAATATTTCACTCTGTAACGAAGAGTCAGCGGAGGGAGGATCCATCTTTATTAGAATACTCAGAGTCAGACAAAGCAAAGTCAATACACGGCGGTGATCACAGAGTAGGCAAACCATAAACAGGAACAGGGACAGGCTTAGGTCGAGGCAGGCGGCAAACATACACAATTCAATAAGCAGGCAAGGGTCAGGATAGACGCAAGAGATCAGTAAATGGGATAACGGTCCACAAGATAAACGCTCAGAAATGATCACGGGGGCAAATCAAGACTTCGCAGAGAGGAAGTGTGTGTGGTGTGCTTAAATAGTGTGAAAAACTGCTGATGAAATGTATTATTTTACATCTCTACCACAGCAAAATCTTCCAGTGTTTTACAATCCCGGATCCAGACGTTCCCAAACAAGGATATTCGGTCTGCGTATATTTGCAAATTAAAACACAGTTATTCGAGCAATTACTTTCTCTGTGTCTTTAGATCAGGTTCCTTGTCATCGCGGTCTGAAATGAAACTGATTGATTATAGATATTCCCAAGTTTGAAAATATTATTACGTGAGCATCTTTAAGGACCGGCGTAAAGTTTCACTAAGAGTTTAATACTCTTATTCTGCAGTCAGCACTATAGTTGAGGTGTCTTGAGTTCATATTAAAATGTAACGTGTCGATCACGTGTCATTCAGTGTGAAAAAGCCAAAACTGGTTCCAGCCTGATCATTTGTAGAGCTGTCTCTGGTCAGCGGTGTTGGTGAAACGGGTAAGAGCTTGATTTTATAACCGTTCTGTCAAATATCTTTAATGTGTGGTGGATTTACGGGAGATTGGTTGGGGCTGGTTGTCACAGGGCTGTGTCTCAGGAACTATATAGTTTAAAAGACCAATAGGACAAATATGTGAGCGGGGAAAGACATCGGACAGTTCCACACTCATGCAGTGCTAAAATAACTGTTGCTGTCATTTTCTTGGATAAATAAAGTATTTTTATTGATTTCTGCGTGCATTAAGGAAATAACTAGAGCTTATTTCTCTTTTGGTTTGCTCTGTTTAATCTCAAAATTAATGGAGCTCAATTTTCAGTGTCAAGAAAGAGGAAGATAAGGTCACTGATGCGACATTAGGTGACCCACGCACCAGTAAATGAGCTCAGCTATAGTCAAGATACAATGGGTTCATGTGTAGTTGAGCTGGTGTCTTCATCTGTAAGCACAAGAATAGTGTGACACATAGTGTTGTAATGTCATTACAAATGGATGAAGACACTAGTTAATGTGATGATGTTCAAAACTGCTCATTTATTTAGTGGTTTTAGCTGTTAGTGCTGTGTTCACTTTAAGGGGGGTTAAGAGGGGTCAGGGGCTAGAGAGTTCAGAGTGAGTTCAAGAGTGTGAGCAGAAAGCTGTATTTCTCTATTTCTGTTATGTACGGTGTGGGTTACGGCCAAAACAGTAACCGCACAGCTCTTTAATAAAGTCTCAGAAAGAGAAAGGACCAGCCTGGTTACTCCTAGTAGCGAAATGCTACATTTGGTGTCAGAAGTGACTGACTTCAATGCAAGATCAGAGCATTCGCAGCCGAGATGGACTATGGGGCACGGCCAAAAGTGAAACAAGAGATGCCAGAGGAGATTGTAAGGGAAACAGGTGAGTGCTTGTGGACACACGGCCTTTTGGCAGATCCACACTGGCTTTCGACTGATGCGGCCAAAATGATGAGAGGCTATCATATTACTGGCTTCTGATTCTGGCTTTGTGCCTCCCTTTCCACCGCACAGTGAGATTGTACATCAGCAAAATGGCGCCGACATGACAGCGCATGTGCGACCCAGCATGACGTGAAGATGCAGGATGTAAACGAACATGGTGGCGACCAGGCCCACGGCAAATACACCAGAGACTCCAAAGTTCTCTGGGATGTATTCGAAGCTTTGAACTGATGTTGCAGACTGGTGTGAAAATCGTAAAGCTTTGCAGTTAGCACTGTGCCTCACTGACAATGCGGCTGCCTGCCTGTTGTTGTTAAGTCCTGCAGAAAGGAATTGTTATAATGCATTGGTCGGGGCTCTTCATAGACCGTTTGGACCATGTAGCCAGCCCGTCCTTTTACGTCCTGTAACACAGGCGCAGACCACTAGGTGAGCCCCTCCGCATTTTGGCCAGTGACATTGAATATTTATGTAAACACGCCTATGCTGAAATGCCACCATCAGTCCAGAATTAGCTCACTAGAGACAGATTAATCCAGACGCTCGGCCCAAGAGAGCTCCGTGTGCAAATGCAGCTAACTCACCTGACCTGGATCTGGTTATTGAAAGGGACATATTGGGGGCTGAATGAATGCAGAAGAAGCAACTCCAATAGTGAGAGGTGCAGAAATGACTGAATTGTGCACCAGGACACTCGCGAGGATGGATAATTATACAAATGGTACGACTCTGCGCCTGAGCCGCTCCGAGCTGCCTACCTTCAGTTTGCTGGGGCTGTGGCCAGCCAGGCCATCTGATTGGCTTTGTGCCAATAAAAAGGAAAAGTCTCTTTCTGTTTGACACAGGGGTCTTGTCCGTGTCGTTCCAGGCGTGGGTGGCTGAAGTGCAGGATCCCTGCATTCCAGGACTAGATTTCTTGAGGGCCGTTGGCTGTGTGCTGGACCTAGAGACTCATTACGAATGCTGGAAGAGACTGGAAGAAGTTAATGTGATTATGTTCAACACTGTTTATTTAATAAGAAGTGGTTTTAGCTGTTTGAATCCTTGTTTGTAATGTTTGAATAATTGAACACTAGCCTTGTTCACTTCAAGGGGTGGGGTATTAAGCGGGGTCAGGGGGCAAGAGAGTCCAGAGTGAGTTCAAATCAGCAAGCTATATTTATCTATTTCTGTTATGTACGGCTTGGGTTACGGCCAAAACAATAACCCTGCAGTTCTTTAATGAAATCTTAGAACGAGAAAGAACCAGCCTGGTTCCTCCTAGTAGCGAAACGCTATAGTATGATTGATTTAAAACATCTAATGCTGCAATGAGGCATGATATTAAATACGAGAATAAATAACAAGGAGACAGAAACAACAAGACTTAAAATGTAAAAAAATAAGCTGCTTTACGTTTCTTGTAGATATTGGCTGTCAGACAGTAAAGAATGGCTCCTCCTCTTCCCCTGATCGTTCTGCTCATGATTCACGGTGAGTCAATGCAACACTTCAGAAACAAGAAACTCAATATTGCATTTTTTATGCACATTCAGATGCTGGGTTGTTCAGGGTGATTTCTGTGTTTCAGGGGTTTCTAGTGCTGGTTGGAGTGTGAGTTACAGTCCTTCACACATCTGTGCACTAAAGAACTCATCAGTGATCATGAGATGCTCTTATACATACCCTACTGGACATCAGATCAAGAATGTCTTCTGGACAAAAACACTGATAAGAGATAATGGAGAGTTTCCAGATCTGTCTAATGACCCTGAATACAGTCAGAGGCTTCAGTATCTGGGAGATCAACAGCAGAACTGCACCATCAGACTGAGTCATGTGACACTGAAGGATTCACGCAAGTACTATTTCAGATTCATCACTGATAAAAATACATGGATCTTTAGTGCAGAAAAATGGCTGGGTACTCCAGGAGTGAGTCTTTCTGTCACAGGTGACTTTCATGAGGTTTATCTCTTCTTCTGTGCATTATATTGAATAATAATCAGTGTATGACAGCAGCACTAGATATAATGTGTGTGTTGTGTTCAGATCTTCAGGTGGAGTCTCCTGAGAGAGTGACAGAGGGAGATTCAGTCCGTCTGACATGTAAAAGCAGCTGTAATCTGACTGACGGAGCAACATTCATCTGGTACAGAAACTCACAGCCATTAACTGAGAGAAGAGACAGAAACAATGAACTCCTGCTGCAGTCAGTCAGAAGAGAGGATGCAGGCAGATATAGCTGTGCTGTACACGAACACCATCACATCTCTCCTGCTGCTGAGCTCAATGTCATGTGTGAGTTAACACTCATTTGTTAATTTTAAATCTGGAGATTATCTTTTAATAAGTTGATTTAAGGATTTACTTTTTATCCCTTTTAGATGCACCAAAGAGCGTCTCAGTGTCCATCAGCCCATCTGAAATAGTGTCAGGAGATTCAGTGACTCTGATCTGCAGCAGTGATTCAAACCCTCCTGCTCAGAACTTCAGCTGGTTTAAAGGAGGAACGTTTGTAGGATCTGGAAGAATCTTCAGCATCTCAAAGATCAGCTCTGATGACAGTGGAGAATACAAGTGCAGATCCATCAATGAACATGGAGAGAAATACTCTGATGCTGTGACTCTAAACGTCATGTGTGAGTTAATGATCGCTCGCATTTCGTTCACATTTAAATTCCTAATTTTCTAATATTTGTTGTGAATTTGAATTTTTGTCTGTTTCAGATCCTCCCAGGAACGTCTCAGTGTTGATAAACGGATCTGGTGAAATAGTGTCAGGAGATTCAGTGACTCTGATCTGCAGCAGTGATTCAAACCCTCCTGCTCTGAACTTCAGCTGGTTTAAGGAGAATGAAGCCTCAGCTGTTGGATCTGGACAGAGTTTCAGTGCACTACAGAGTGGACGCTTCTACTGTCAGGCTCACAATCCACATGGATCTCAGAGATCAGACGCTGTAACTGTGACTGATAAAGGTAGAGCAGCTCATATAATTACATGACTGTTTCTAAGGTGATTCAAATGAATCTGTTCAGATGTTTTACACTTAAGTCTCAGTTGCAGGACATCTGGTGATATTGTACGTATCCATTGGAGTGGTTTGTGGTTCAGTGATCATCATGATGCTGATTTGGTAAGATATGTGTCTGTGGTACTATGTAGTGTGTGTGAATGAGTGACTGAGTCAGAAAGATGTGAATTCAGTGAGACGGTATGATGAATATGAGCTAATGAAAAATTCAAAATGGCCCATCCTATAAAGAAATCTCTTTACTCATAACTGTGAATTATAGAGATGCACCGATTGATCGGTCTCACGTCTTTCTGAATCCGAGCCGATCAATCTACATATGGTTGTGAGCATGAGCGCCGCCACGACGTTGACGTCAAAGCCACGCAAACGTTCACAGCTACATGTAAACATGTTGTTGGTGTGGAAGTTCTTCACTGTGAGTGTAGAAGACAACAAGTTTGCAATTTGTAAAACTTGCAAGGCTAAAGTAAACCATGGGGAAACCACCACAAAAGTGCATGGCACAACAAACCTAATGCTCACAAGTTCACACTTACAAAATGCGTATTTGGTGTGCTGTCCAAGGAGAGGGCTCCGAGCTCGGTATTTGGCCCGAACACAGGGTACTCCCCCTGTATCTTTCATTAGGATAGTAACCAGGTGAAGTGTGAGGAGACAGGGTGGTGGAGGGATGCAGAAAAAACTGTCAAGGAACATTGAGTCAGCTACATATTTATAGACCTCCTCTTAAGTTGATTGGGTAGATCATTTGACCATTGCTCCTCCTGAACCTTGTTAATAAAACATCATATATCAGTTTTACAACTGATATTTGGACATCTAACGTAAGTTTAATGTCAATGTTGATCCTGACTGCTACATGGGTGGACAAAGAACTCCAACAACAACAATTACTTTTGCTCCGTCAAGAAATGACAGGGTTTCATACTGCTGAAAACATAGTTACATTTGACACGATGTTGCATCGGTGGGATTTAGACAAGAACAGGGTTCATGTCGTGCTTCGAGACAGTGGAAGAAACAAAAGCAAAGCACTTGACGAAGGCAACCTGGCAAGTTTGCCCTTCGTGGCACATGCATTACAGCTATTTGTGAATGAGGGTCTGCTGTCCCAGCGAAGCATCACTGATGTGGTGGCAACTGCTAAGAGGATTGTTGGACATTTTTAAAAACGTAACCCTGACCTATTCGTGACTTCATGACATTCAGGCACAGTTGGGTCAGCCCAGTAAAAGACTGCAGCAAGATGTTCCGACTAGATGGAATAGCACTTTATGCTGCAATCACTGATGGCAACAGAGCAGAGACGAGCATTGGGGGCATACAGTGCAGAACACGATCTGCCTGCCACACTCAACGTGCATTAGTGGGGACTTATTGAGAACATCATGTGCCTACTCGCACCTTTTGAGCAACTCACAAAGGGAACTAGCTCCTCGACAGCAACAGCTGCTGACATCATTCCAGACACGCATCACTGCATTTAAATGGCTTTTGGAGAGAAGGGCAGATGCAATCGTGGCATGGGCATTGCAAAAACCACAGTTCTGGAGGTGTACATGGCATGGGCTCCTCTAGACCCTGACTGTGTTCTGTGGGATCTGCACCAATATGTTCTCAGCAGATCCTGTAAGTCCTGTAAGTTGTGAGGTGGAGCCTCCATGGGTCAGACTTGTTTGTTCGGCACATCCCACAGATGCTCGATTGGATTGAGATCTGGGGAATTTGGAGGTGGAGTCAACACCTCAAACTCGTTCTTGTGCTCCTCAAACCAATCCTGAACCATTTTTGCTTTGTGTCAGGAGCATTATCCTGCTGAAAGAGCCACAGCCACCAGGGAATACCGTTTCCATGAAAGCATAATCATGGTCTTCAACAACGCTCAGGTACGTGGTATGTACCAAAGAAACATTCACATGGATGTCAGGACCCCAAGGGTTCCCAGCAGAACATTGCCCAAAGCATCACACTCCTACATCGGCTCGCTTTCTTCCCATAGTGCATCCAGATGCCATGTGTTCTCCAGAGACGCACACACACGCGGCCATCCACGTGATTCATCAGACCAGACCACCTTCTTCCGTTGCTCCGTGGTGTGGTCCGGTTCTGATGCTCACGTCCCACTGTTGGCTCTTTCGGTGGTGGACAGGGGTCAGCATGGACACCCTGACTGGTCTCTGCATCTCCATACAAAACAAATTGATGCTGTGTGTGTTCTGACACCTTTCTATCAGAACCAGTATTAACTTCTGGAGCAGTTTGAGCTACAGGAGCTCGTCTGTTGGATCAGACCACACGGACCAGCCTTCGCTCCCCACATGTATCAATGAGCCTCGGCCACCTGCGACCGTCGCCAGTTCACCACTGTTCCTTCCTCGGATCACTTTTGACAGATCCTGACCACTGCAGACCGGGAACACCCCACAAGAGCTGCAGTTTTGCAGATGCTCTGATCCAGTCGTCCAGCCATCACAATCTGGACCTAGTCAAACTCACTCAAATCCTTTTCCTTGCCCATTTTTCCTGCTTTTAACATCAACTTTGAGGACAAAATGTTCACTTGCTGCCTAATATATCCACTCACTAACAGGTGCTGTGATGAAGAGATGATCAGAGTTATTCACTTCACCTGACAGTGCTCATGATGCTATGCTTGATGACCGGTTTAGGTTAATAGTTATTTTTTATGTTTTCCTAGCTATATTTGAAACAGTCGCTTGACCAGTCCTGCTTGTCTTTGTCTGTTGCAAAAGGTGCAAGAATCGCTACTTTTCTGCAGGGCACTTTTGGCTATGCTGGAGGGGCAGACCAGACATGCACTTGACAAACCTGTTGCAGAAGTGCCTGTACCTGGTCCTGTCACAGAAGCACCTGCAGCCAAAAAGCCATGTAGTCTACTACTTTCAGTACATGTTGAAATATGAGAATGCTGAGGTGGAGCAGTTTCTGGCCAGCCCCTTATCTGTGCAGGTACAGAGCTACCTCTCCAAGCAGGAGAAGTGGAAACGCATTGGCCTACTGGAGGATCAACAAAGATAGTTTCCTCGCGCTTCCTCCACTTGCTCGAGCCTACCTCTCTGCTCCATGTACAAGTGTTAAATGTGAGCGCTTGTTTAGCTTGGCTGGAAATGTGATAGGCTATATGAAAGGAGAAATCGATTATCAGGTGACAAGGTAGA
Source organism: Opsariichthys bidens (assembly GCA_037194245.1). NCBI lineage: Eukaryota > Metazoa > Chordata > Actinopteri > Cypriniformes > Xenocyprididae > Opsariichthys > Opsariichthys bidens. Next base: position 2,644,458 of record CM074292.1, read on the forward strand.
GATGCTGCTGTTTGTGAAGAAAAACTTGCCATTAATGCTCAAGTAATGGCATTTTGCCTATACATAAGGCAACAAAGAAAAGGTAACTTGTTATTTAATTATCACCCACTGACAGCAATACTGTTTGGAAGAGTATTGTACACTTCAGCTTTGTTCATTCATAGGATCTTTGGACTTTTGTAAGACAAGTAAAAAAGATAAAAAGGTAAATTTATAAAGTTGTTTTGTTTTATAAAGCAACTCAATTTAAGTTAATTGTTATATCTACCTCTTTCCAGTCACAGAACACATTTATTTTGAGAGCTGTTTTAGTGAGAGATGATCCTGTAACTTGGTGCAGCTTGGGAGAAATTATAATGTTTAATAATTTCTTTTATTATGACAACTTTGCATTGAAGAAAAGTATATTTTTGTTTGTATATGCTGTCAATTACAGTTCTTAGAAAGAAAATTGGAAATCTGAACCGACCAAGAAAATTGCAATCGGTGCATCTCTAGTGAATTAAACATCAAATAAATTCTGATTGGTTGTAATTGTGTCAAATCTTTGTCTTTAAAGGAAAATCAGGTGGATGAAAAGGAGAAATAATGACCAGGAGTGTCAGGTGAGAAAAAATAATGTTTCTTTATAATGTTTAAATAAAATGTGACTTTATCTAGTCTATCTAGTTTTTATAGACGTTATATATTTTCTCTCTATTGTGTATTTCTTAATGGCCAAGATGGTTCAATCCAGACCTCATCATGACAGAGGCAAAGGGATCTTATTGATAAATGTTTTATCTAAGAATTTCCTACACCTTTACCCGAAAGGAATTAAAAGCTCCTCAATGTCAGAGTGAAAATGTCAAATGTCTTTTGACTAATTATATGAAAATTTAAATAACACACTCCTGTTTTTACTGTGTCTCTCCATTTGTAAAGGTTGTTCATCTCAGCTCTGAACTCGTCTGTGGATAAAAATCTTCCAGTAAGTAAGAACACCCTGACCTTCAGATCCCGATCTATTAACCTTTCATCATGATTAATGTTATTGATTCATTTATTTAAATATTTCGTTATTAAAGTTTCACTTTTTTCTTTCTTTCTTTCTCAAGAAGAGGCTGTAATGTTTTGAACCCACAGCAAATATATTACAGCCTTCATGAATCTCTTTGTGGGCGGAGCCCTGAATGATTGGCAGGAGTGACGTGATGACACGTGACTGAAGTCATTTGGGGATGATATGGGGATCATTTTATAGATGGATGGAAGAAAATGGAAGTAAACAGTTAACGAATTGATGTAAAAGTGTGTAATCACTGAAGTGTTTTTCTGAATGTTTTTTTTATCACATATGGAGCTTATTTACATTATTAATATTTTTAACCTTTAGTATATCAGTATTGAAAAAATGTACAATTCCACACTATTCTGTCATTAAATACAAAAGAATAACAGCATTACAAAAATTAAAGGACATTGAGAAAAAATTTAACTATCTGGTCAAATTATTAATATTATAAAACTAAACAAAATTACACAGTCACAATGTTGCTGTTGTTCGGAACAAGTGCTTAATATAGCAACTTACGGCCTTGAAGTTTGTCCATATTACTCCTTCATCGACGACGAAAACAGTTCCAACAGAAGCAACCATAGCAGCTCAAAGCATCATGTAATTCAACGTTCGGAGCTCCACTTCGGGTTTTCAATCTCCCTCTTGGAGAGATACTGCAGACAGCGAAAACGCAGGTGAAATGACTGTCAAAAACATGCTTCCTACAAACACGAGTTGACATTAGCTTATTTGTTGTATACAATGTTATTGTGTGCAACGGTCATTATTCAGAAATATTTGACCCTTGAATGTCATGACTGACCAACCAGAATCAAGTATTCCAGCAAGCCTTGTAATAATATAAGACAGAATAAGGTGAACAGGGGGTATTCCAGAAAGCAAGGTTAACTTACCCTCACACATACCCTGAACTCTCGGTTGATTAACCCAAACTTTATTTACTCGAGGTATGCTGGTTCCAGAAACGCATCAGGGAGTAAGTTCAGCCAACCCAGAGTATGTTCCGGTTAACACACAAGACATTCTCAACCGAGCAGCGAATCCATGATTCACCATGGAAACAGACGCGAAGAAAAAGCGTGCCATTGTCCTTCTTTCTTCTTCTCGTGTTTAATGGTGATTTACATAACCAAAAGTTGAGGTTATTGGCTTACTTACTCTTAAATATAAACAAGTATGTCACAAAACCTGCTTTCTGGAATACACGCTGACTATTTTGAAGCTGTTGTCAAAAATTTTCAGTAAGTACTTAAAAATCCACAACCACAAACAAAATACTTAACATAGATTAAAAACAAATTTATCTTTTCTGCATAACTGTATGTATTGTGGCCCTTGTAACACATACATATGTTAAATGATGGTAAATACATTTAAATATCATCTAGAAGTCAAACTGTATCCAGATTCTAGCGATTGAGATCTTCTGTAAATGAATAATTGTGCAATAAAAAATGATCTTGCTTGAACAGCTAATTGTAGTGGTGTACTATGTACTATATCATGAAAATTATGTACAAAAAAGCATAAATTTTGTAAAAAAACAAAAAAAACAAAGCAGGGCCCCTGAAAAAGCATTGATGTGGCCCTCCACCGCCCTTCACTCATATACCGAAACTATAGGACTATAAGATATGGGCAATATATAAGATGTCTTTCCAGGGAGTCTGATGTAATTAATTATTCAGAAATTTAAGAGTGCAGTCAAATTAAATGTAAAATAAAACCACTTCAAGGGTCAATTCAACTCAAAATGCAATTTCTGTCATTGATTACTCACCCTCATGTCGTTCTAAACCTGTAGGACTTTCATTCATCTTCAGAACACAAATTAAGATCTTTTCGATGAAATCTGAGAGATTTCTGTTCCTCCATTGACTGCCTTTGCAACTAAAACTTTGACGCTTCAAAAAGATCAAGATCATAAAACTAACCATTTGAATTGAGTGGTTTAGTCCAAATTTTCGTGTAAAGACCGACTCGGGTAAAGACCAACTCGGGTGAAGACCGACTTGTGTAAAGACCGACTCGTGTAAAGACCGACTCGGGTAAAGGCCGACTCGGGTAAAGGCCGACTCGGGGTAAAGACCGACTCAGGTAAAGGCCGACTCGGGTAAAGACCGACTCGGGGTAAAGACCGACTCGGGTAAAGACCGACTCGGGTAAAGACCGACTCGTGTAAAGACCGACTCGTGTAAAGACCGACTCGGGTAAAGACCGACTCGGGGTAAAGACCGACTCGTGTAAAGGCCGACTCGGGTAAAGACAGACTCGGGGTAAAGACCGACTCGGGTAAAGACCGACTCGGGTAAAGACCGACTCGTGTAAAGGCCGACTCGGGTAAAGACCGACTCGGGTAAAGACCGACTCGGGGTAAAGACCGACTCGTGTAAAGACCGACTCGGGTAAAGACCGACTCGGGGTAAAGACCGACTCGTGTAAAGACCGACTCGTGTAAAGACCGACTCGGGGTAAAGACCGACTCGGGTAAAGACCGACTCGGGTAAAGACCGACTCGTGTAAAGACCGACTCGTGTAAAGACCGACTCGGGTAAAGACCGACTCGTGTAAAGACCGACTCGTGTAAAGACCGACTTGGGTAAAGACTGACTCAACGCACTCCTCTGTCCCCCTCCACCACCACCCACCACATCTTTAACTGCTGATCAATTTGCCCATTTCTTCTCTGACAAGACATCTTTCATCAGCAGCCAGTTCTCTGCACCACCCACACAAGAACTCAGCCCCTCCTCATCCCCTAATCTTCTCTCTTCTCTCTTTATCATTACCCCATCAAAGTCGGCCAGAAATCTTGGAGTTATCTTCGATGACCAACTGACCTTCAGAGACCACATCTCAAGGATGGCGCGGTCATGCAGATTTGCACTTCACAACATCAGGAAAATCTGTCCCTTCCTGACTGAGCATGCAACACAACTTCTTGTCCAGGCCCTGGTCATTTCAAGGCTTGATTACTGCAATGCTCTTCTGGCTGGTCTGCCGTCAAGTGCAATCAAACCTCTTCAAATGATCCAGAACGCTGCTGCACGTCTTGTCTTCAACGAGCCTAAGAGAGCCCACGTCACGCCCCTCTTCATCTCTCTGCACTGGCTACCCCTCGCTGCTCGCATCAAGTTCAAAGCGCTGATGCTTGCTTACAGATCCACCACAGGCGCTGCACCTTCCTACCTCCACACACTGATACAACGCTACATCCCCACCAGAAGCCTGCGACCGTGAACACTTAATCCCCTCATAAAAAAAAAAACAACCTATCCTTCCCTTTTCCCTTCCTACTCCAGCTTATGGTACTGAGCAATGTCTGAAACTTGTATTGTGAGCACTTCCTGTGTCTATTTGCCAATTCATGAAGAATCGCTTGTTTGTTTTCCCCACTTGTAAGTCGCCTTGGATAAATGCTAAATGACTAAATGTAAATATAAATGTAAGATCAGACCTCTTCCAGAAGCTCAAACGTACTGCGAAACACACAAGAATGAACACTCATTGGTTACGCAGCGCATTTGACCTTCCAGAAAAGAATTGTTCTTTTCCAGGTTCGGTTGAGCTCTATGAGCAACAAAAGTTCATGATACTTAATAATTTTCTCAGATGAACACCACTTTTATGAATTTTGAAGCCTAAACTCAATCACCAGACATATAAAGTTAAAGGAAGACTATAAACACACTAACATCATGGTCCCACGACTTCAACTTCACCATGATTATGCTTCTGACAACTTTTTTATCAACTGACAAGATTTTATCTAAAAATATTTCCCTATAAAGAATAGTTTATAACAGCAGAAGTATAAGCATGACGAGGCTGTGAAAGCGGACTGAGTTTACCTGTTCGGCGTGATGACGTTTAATGTCATCGACAGCCTCTGTAGTCCCATTTAGCCACGTGTTAGTTACGCGTATTTCTTTTACTCACCCCCATGTCTTTCTTTCTTCAGTTGAAAAGAAAAGAAGGTTTTTGAGGAGACTTTTCCATAGGATCGCTATTAAAGAGTAATTAGCTGTTGAAGTGGATTTACTTATTGTAAAGTTAACGAGTTATTATGAGAATTATAATGTTTGAAGCAGTTATCATAACAAATCTCAGTAAACCAGGAAGATTTTTAAAAACATAAATTCATGCTGTGGAAATACAAACTGGAAGAAACACCCCAATCAGTGCAGCGCTGAAAGGGGGCGGGGCTACATAAGGTCTATATTGAATGAGAAAAATAGAGGGCGTGGCTAGAAAAAGGGGGCGTTCCATGCAGTTCGCTGTCAGGCTGCAGCAGACTCACAGTAGGAGGACCGTCAAACTGACGTCATCATTCTAGAGGGGGAGTACATTTACAGATTTTCATCAAAGATTACGAAGACAAAAAAACTTTTTTGTGAATGGACTACATGAATTGTTCACCACAAGACTTGTAGTGTGCACTAACAAAGTAAATAGAAATGATTTTGATTTCATGTTGAATTTGCTGCATGAATCAGTGAGTGAGAAGTGAGTATTATTGCCAGAATTAAACATGTATTTTACATGAATTCAGTGCAGTAGACCTTCAGTCTAGACAAATCCCATTCCCTCTGGCCACCAATCCCCTCCTTGCTTTTCATGAATTATAAAGTGGTACTGTTGTGGTTCTCTTAAAGCTTTGTGGAACAAGGAGAAGTGAGTGTCTGTGTTGAACAGGATACAGCTAAAGGTCATAAAGGTCACTCATGCAAAACCAACCCTTTCTACTTGAATGGCAAAATACACTGATAAACTGCTGGCCAAAGTCACATTTTAATTACATTTCTGATGGTCAAATAGCTTTTAAAAAGCGCTTATTTCAGCCAATTCGCCTCTCAGAAGTGTCTCTGTGTAAATCTGAGCTTCTAACAGCAGCTGCAGTGACACGATTAACAAACCGTATCTTATATTTTGAAAGTGGGACTTCCATTACTAGAGCCGCCATATTGAATATGTGATAAAAGTCCTCAAGCTTGACTCTGACAGGACTGATGTCCTCTTCCTCCTGGGTGTGACGTCCCTCAGCGTCTCTCCATCGCTTATGAAGGTCACGTGATCACACTGTGCTGACAAGAGTTCACGCGTTTGCTTTTCTCACTTACTAAAGAGGAGACTATGTTTGTGAGCGTGTTTAGAGACATATGCATTCAAGAAGAAGAAGAAGAAGGCTGCTGACAGAATAAAAGCTTAGAAGTTCTCATAAAAACATTCAGATGGATCAATTCTGCTTCATCGGCTTGTTTTAAGCTCTTAGTTTATTCAACATTCAGAATGCTATTAATCAATCAGTGAATTGGAGGTTTATCAAATGCACAGTTATCTATACTGGTGATGAAATGTGTGTTGGTCATCACTGCCACTGCAATACCTTCCAGTGTTTCACAAACCAGGATAGTTTGCATATGTAAATTATATTATAATCATTCAAGTCTTTCAAGATCAGGTTCCTTGTCATCACCATCTGTATGAAACTGATTGAATATTGATATTCCCAAGTTTGAAAACATTATTACATGAGTATCTTTATGGATTGATATCAGGATGTCTGGTGTCGTCTGCTAAAACTCTTCTTCCACTTCATCAAAACTATAGTTGAGGCGTCAAAACCTCAAATACAATATAATGTGTCGATCACGTGTCACTCAGTGTGAAAACACCCATCCGGGTCCAGCCTGATCATTTGTAGAGCTGTCTCTGGTCAGCGGTGTTGGTGAAACGGGTAAGAGCTTGATTTTATAACCGTTCTGTCAAATATCTTTAATGTGTGGTGGATTTACGGGAGATTGGTTGGGGCTAGTTGTCACAGGGCTGTGTCTCAGGAACTATATAGTTTAAAAGACCAATAGCACAAATATGTGAGCGGGGAAAGACATCAGACAGTTCCACACTCATGTAGTGCTAAAATAACTGTCTTTCATTTTCTTGGATAAATTAAGTATTTTATTGATTTCTGTGTGCATTAAGGAAATAACTAGAGCTTATTTCTCTTTTGGTTTGCTCTGTTTAATCTCAAAATAGATGGAGCTCAATTTTCAGAGACAAGAAAGAGGAAGATAAGGTCACTGATGCGACATTAGGTGACCCACGCACCAGTAAATGAGCACAGCTATAGTCAAGATACAATGGGTTCATGTGTAGTTGAGCTGGTGTCTTCATATGTAAGCACAAGAATAGTGCGACACACAGTATATTTGATTTAACACATCTAATGCAATGAGGCATGATGTTAAATGTGACTCATTTAATATGTAACAAAGAGACAGAGAAACAGCAAGAGTTACAATTCAGAAATAAGTCACTGTTCATTTGTTGTAGGTGTTGATAGTGACGTCAGTCAGAATGGCTCCTCCTCTTCCTCTGATCTTTCTGCTCATGATTCACGGTGAGTCGATGCAACACTTCAGAAATACTTGAGAAACTGGAAACTGAAATATTTTATGCACAACTGCTGCTAATCAGTTCAGGATGAATTCTGTGTTTCAGGGGTTTCTAGTGCTGGTTGGAGTGTGAGTTACAGTTTTTCACACATCTGTGCACTAAAGGACTCATCAGTGATCATGAGATGCTCTTATACATACCCTACTGGACATCAGATCAGGAGAGTGTTCTGGACAAAAACGCTGGTGAAAGATAATGGAGAGTATCTAGATCTGTCTGAGGACCCTGAATACAGTCAGAGGCTTCAGTATCTGGGAGATCAACAGCAGAACTGCACCATCAGACTGAGTCATGTGACACTGAAGGATGAACACGAGTACTCTTTCAGATTTAACACTAATATAACAGAAGTAAGATGGCTGGGTAAACCAGGAGTGAGTCTTTCTGTCACAGGTGACTTTCATGAGGTTTGTCTCTTCTTCTGTGCATTATGTTGAATAATAATCAGTGTATGACAGCAGCACTAGATATAATGTGTGTGTTGTGTTCAGATCTTCAGGTGGAGTCTCCTGAGAGAGTGACAGAGGGAGATTCAGTCCATCTGACATGTAAAAGCAGCTGTAATCTGACTGACGGAGCAACATTCATCTGGTACAGAAACTCACAGCAAGTAACTACAGGAATTATTGAAAACCAGCTGGACCTCGGGCGAGTCAGAAGAGAGGATGCAGGCAGATATAGCTGTGCTGTACACGGACACCATCACATCTCTCCTGCTGTTGAGCTCAATGTCACGTGTGAGTTAACACTCATTTCTTTTTAAAAACTGGAGATTCTGTTTGAATGTTATGATTTAAGGATTTTATTATTGTCCTTTTAGATCCTCCAAAGAGCGTCTCAGTGTCCATCAATCCATCTGAAATAGTGTCAGGAGATTCAGTGACTCTGATCTGCAGCAGTGATTCAAACCCTCCTGCTCTGAACTTTAGCTGGTTTAAAGGAAGAACGTTTGTAGGATCTGGAAGAATCTACAACATCTCAAAGATCAGCTCTGATGACAGTGGAGAATACAAGTGCAGATCCAGAAATGAACATGGAGAGAAATACTCTGATGCTGTGACTCTAAACATCATGTGTGAGTTTATTATCGCTTGCATTTTGTTCACATCTAAATTCATAGTTTTCTAATATTTTTTGTGAATTTTAATTTTTGTCTGTTTTAGATCCTCCCAGGAACGTCTCAGTGTTGATAAAAGGATCTGGTGAAATAGTGTCAGGAGATTCAGTGACTTTGATCTGCAGCAGTGACTCAAACCCTCCTGCAGAAATCAACTGGTTTAAAGGAGGAACATTTGTAGGATCTGGAAGAATCTACAGCATCTCAAAGATCAGCTCTGATGACAGTGGAGAATACAAGTGCAGATCCATCAATGAACATGGAGAGAAATACTCTGATGCTGTGACTCTAAACGTCATGTGTAAGTTAATGATGGTTCAGTAACTTTGAAGGTAAATCCTATAAACAAAGTCTGTGATGTGAAATTTATTGTGTTTTTGATTTCAGATCCTCCCAGGAACGTCTCAGTGCTGATAAATGGATCTGGTGAAATAGTGTCAGGAGATTCAGTGACTCTGATCTGCAGCAGTGATTCAAACCCTCCTGCAGAAATCAACTGGTTTAAAGGAGGAATGTTTGTAGGATCTGGAAGAATCTTCAGCATCTCAAAGATCAGCTCTGATGACAGTGGAGAATACAAGTGCAGATCCAGAAATGAACATGGAGAGAAATACTCTGATGCTGTGACTCTAAACGCCATGTGTGAGTTTATTATTGCTTGAATTTTGTTCACATCTAAATTCATAGTTTTCTAATATTTTTTGTGAATTTTAATTTTTTGTTTACATCTAAATTCATAGTTTTCTAATATTTTTTGTGAATTTTAATTTTTGTCTGTTTTAGATCCTCCCAGGAACGTCTCAGTGTTGATAAAAGGATCTGGTGAAATAGTGTCAGGAGATTCAGTGACTTTGATCTGCAGCAGTGATTCAAACCCTCCTGCAGAAATCAACTGGTTTAAAGGAGGAACATTTGTAGGATCTGGAAGAATCTACAGCATCTCAAAGATCAGCTCTGATGACAGTGGAGAATACAAGTGCAGATCCATCAATGAACATGGAGAGAAATACTCTGATGCTGTGACTCTAAACGTCATGTGTAAGTTAATGATGGTTCAGTAACTTTGAAGGTAAATCCTATAAACAAAGTCTGTGATGTGAAATTTATTGTGTTTTTGATTTCAGATCCTCCCAGGAACGTCTCAGTGCTGATAAATGGATCTGGTGAAATAGTGTCAGGAGATTCAGTGACTCTGATCTGCAGCAGTGATTCAAACCCTCCTGCAGAAATCAACTGGTTTAAAGGAGGAATGTTTGTAGGATCTGGAAGAATCTACAGCATCTCAAAGATCAGCTCTGATGACAGTGGAGAATACAAGTGCAGATCCATCAATGAACATGGAGAGAAATACTCTGATGCTGTGACTCTAAACGTCATGTGTAAGTTAATGATGGTTCAGTAACTTTGAAGGTAAATCCTATAAACAAAGTCTGTGATGTGAAATTTATTGTGTTTTTGATTTCAGATCCTCCCAGGAACGTCTCAGTGCTGATAAATGGATCTGGTGAAATAGTGTCAGGAGATTCAGTGACTCTGATCTGCAGCAGTGATTCAAACCCTCCTGCTCTGAACTTCAGCTGGTTTAAAGGAGGAACGTTTGTAGGATCTGGAAGAATCTTCAGCATCTCAAAGATCAGCTCTGATGACAGTGGAGAATACAAGTGCAGATCCAGAAATAAACATGGAGAGAAATACTCTGATGCTGTGACTTTAAACGTCATGTGTGAGTTAATGATGGCTCAGTAACTTTGAAGGTAAATCCTATAAACAAAGTCTGTGATGTGAAATTTATTGTGTTTTCCATTTTAGATCCTCCAAAGAGCATCTCAGTGTCCATCAGTCCATCTGGTGAAATAGTGTCAGGAGATTCAGTGACTCTGATCTGCAGCAGTGATTCAAACCCTCCTGCAGAAATCAACTGGTTTAAAGGAGGAATGTTTGTAGGATCTGGAAGAATCTTCAGCATCTCAAAGATCAGCTCTGATGACAGTGGAGAATACAAGTGCAGATCCAGAAATGAACATGGAGAGAAATACTCTGATGCTGTGACTCTAAACATCATGTGTGAGTTTAGTATCGCTTGCATTTTGTTCACATCTAAATTCATAGTTTTCTAATATTTTTTGTGAATTTTAATTTTTGTCTGTTTTAGATCTTCCTAGGAACGTCTCAGGGTTGATAAAAGGATCTGGTGAAATAGTGTCAGGAGATTCAGTGACTTTGATCTGCAGCAGTGATTCAAACCCTCCTGCAGAAATCAACTGGTTTAAAGGAGGAACATTTGTAGGATCTGGAAGAATCTTCAGCATCTCAAAGATCAGCTATGATGACAGTGGAGAATACAAGTGCAGATCCATCAATGAACATGGAGAGAAATACTCTGATGCTGTGACTCTAAACGTCATGTGTAAGTTAATGATGGTTCAGTAACTTTGAAGGTAAATCCTATAAACAAAGTCTGTGATGTGAAATTTATTGTGTTTTTGATTTCAGATCCTCCCAGGAACGTCTCAGTGCTGATAAACGGATCTGGTGAAATAGTGTCAGGAGATTCAGTGACTCTGATCTGCAGCAGTGATTCAAACCCTCCTGCTCTGAACTTCAACTGGTTTAAAGGAGGAACGTTTGTAGGATCTGGAAGAATCTACAGCATCTCAAAGATCAGCTCTGATGACAGTGGAGAATACAAGTGCAGATCCAGAAATGAACATGGAGAGAAATACTCTGATGCTGTGACTCTAAACGCCATGTGTGAGTTTATTATTGCTTGAAATTTGTTCACATCTAAATTCATAGTTTTCTAATATTTTTTGTGAATTTTAATTTTTGTCTGTTTTAGATCCTCCCAGGAGCGTCTCAGTGTTGATAAACGGATCTGGTGAAATAGTGTCAGGAGATTCAGTGACTCTGATCTGCAGCAGTGATTCAAACCCTCCTGCTCTGAACTTCAGCTGGTTTAAGGAGAATGAAGCCTCAGCTGTTGGATCTGGACAGAGTTTCAGTGCACTACAGAGTGGACGCTTCTACTGTCAGGCTCACAATCCACATGGATCTCAGAGATCAGATACTGTAACTGTGACTGTTAAAGGTAGAGCAGCTCATATACTTACATGACTCTGTTTAGATTGAAGAAAATTTATCTGTTCAGATGTTTTACCCTCTAGTCTCAGTTGCAGGACATCTGGTGATATTGTACGTATCCATTGGAGTGGTTTGTGGTTCAGTGATCATCATGATGCTGATTTGGTAAGATATGTGTCTGTGGTACTATGTATGTATGTGTGAATGAGTGACTCAGTCAGAAGGATGTGAATTCAGTGGATGTCATGATGAATATGAGCTAATGAAAAATTTCCAGTTTTCCATCCTCTCTTTCTGCACTGCACAGCTACCCAGTTATTAAATGAGGAAATCTGAAGCTCATATATATCAGACACAGACAAAGGCAAAGGGTTAGATTAAAGTCTTTATTGAGCAGATCACAGAAATACCAGGTAACAGGTCGGGCATGATAATAGTCCAAGAATCAAAGACTTAGCTGGCAAGTAAATAGGATTCTCTGTGTCTTGTAGATATGAACTGGAAGATCTCGGAACTCGTTGGAATCAGGACGAAGGACTGGAAGGCTGACGGTATCCACGGACCAGGCAGAGAGAGGACAGGTAAGAGAACGCAGGTGAGTCTGTATTGTCAAGTTACGCAGAGACCAGACACTGAACTGAGGGGCAGGTGAGTATAAATAGGAAGTGACGGTAATGGGTAGCAGGTGATAGTGATTAGTATTCTGGGGAAAGTGAACGGGTCGGTGGAGTTGGCTGAGAAGGTGTAGTTTGAGAAGGCGCGGCTCCTGACGACCGTACCTGACGACGGGGATGTCCCCGACCACGGGGAGCAGGCCGACTGCGATGATCACCATGGAACTGGGTGAGTAGTGAGGGATCAAGGATATCATCTCGAGCCACCCAGGATCTTTCCTCGGGACCGTATCCCTCCCAGTCAACAAGATATTCGAGTCCAGGATGGTGCGGACCTGATAAGTGAACTCTTCTTTGGTATTATCAGGAGGAGAAGGAGGTACTTCAGATTTTTCAGGATCTGTGGGGGGAAACATAGGATCAGTGTATGTTTTTAATAATGATACATGGAATGATGGTGCAATACGATACTCAGGAGGTAAGAGAAGGCGGTAGGTGAATTCAGCTGCCTCTGCACTGTCAAAGGACCAATGTAGCGGGGACTCAGCTTCCGACAAGGCAGGCGAAGTCGGATATCACTGGTAGAGAGCCATACCTTCTGGCCAGGAAGGTAGGTGGGAGCTTGTGTTCTGTGCTTGTCAGTGTTAGACCGGTGGTGGTTTGTCTGAGAGAGTTTCTGAGAGAGTTTTCTGCCCAAGGTAAGAATTGACTCCAGTTGTTTTGGTTTCGATGACAGTAGGACCTCAGGTACCTCTCTCTCTTGAATTTTCCGCTCGGTTTGGCCATTGGTCTGAGGGTGATAACCGGAGGACAGACTGATAGAGACCCCCAGGAGTTTGAAGAACGATTGCGATATGATTCAGGATATGAATTGAGGTCCTCGATCGGAGACGATATCCTCAGGGAGGCCGAAGTTACGGAAGATGTATTGGAACAGGAGTTCGGCTGCTTGGAAGGCAGTGGGTAATCCTTTCAGCGGGATAAGCTTACACATCTTGAAGAATCGATCTACCAGATACATGTTTGGGAGTTAGATGGAGGGAGGTCAGTCATGAAATCTATTCCAATGTGAGTCCAGGGTCGTTGGGATATAGGTAATGGTACCAGTTTGCCTGCAGGGAGTTGTTTGGGTGTGTTAGTTATGGCACAGGTAGGACATCCGTAAACGTATCGAGAGGTATCCTGAGTCATGGTAGGCCACCAGTAGTGCTGATGAAGGAGCGTTAGCCTTAGTTCGCTGGCTACCTGGGTGTCCAGAGCCCGGAGATGTGTGAGCTATGTCCAGAAGGGTCTGACATAGAGAGGTGGGAACACAGATGAGCCCTACTGGACATCCCAGCGAAACAGGTTCGGACTCAAGGGCTAGACGTATTTGGTCATCAAATTCCCATTGGATGGGACAGACAAACATGGCTGGAGGGAGGATGGTTTCAGGAGGGTTAGAATCAGGCTCAGGAGAGTAGATGCAGGAGAGAGCATCCGCTTGCACATTCTTTTCTCCTCGACGATACCTGATGACGAAGTTGAATCGGGTAAAGAAGAGTGCTCATCTAGCTTGGCGGGTGTTGAGATGTTTGGCTTCTCGAAGATATTCGAGGTTGCGATGATCAGTGATAACCTCAAATCGATGTTGGGCTCCCTCCAGCCAATGTTTCCATTCCTCTAGAGCTAGTTTGATAGCCAGCAATTCCGACATCATAATTCTGCTCCGCTGGGGAAAGCTTGCGGGAAAAGAAGGCACATGGATGGAGTCAGGGAGGGTCACCCTGCCGCTGTGATAGGATGGCTCCTACACCAGTTTGTGATGCATCGACCTCCACGATGAAAGGAAGTTCGGGTTTGGGATGGCTCAACACTGGCGCGGAGCTGAAGGCTTCTTTGAGATATTGAAAGACTTGGGTTGCTTGGGGAGTCCAGGACAGAGACTTGGGCCGCTGTTTCAGTAGAGAGGTAAGTGGAGCACTGAGTTGACTGTAGTTCTTGATAAACTTGCGGTAGAAGTTGTCGAAACCAAGAAACCTTCGGAGCTCCTTGATGGAGCTGGGTACTGACCAGTTTAGAATGGCATCCATCTTCCTCTGATCCATCTTGACGCCGTCACGGTCGATGAGATAGCCGAGGAACTGGACTTCAGGGATGTGGAATTCACATTTCTCAAGTTTGAGGAACATTTGGTGATCTCTGAGATGTTGGAGGACCTGGCGGACATGGGAGTGATGTCCTTGGTGGGAACTGGAGTAGATCAGAATATAGTCAATGTAGATAACAAACTTGTGGAGGAGATCTCTGAAGATCTCGTTCATGTAGTTTTGAAATAGACGGAGAGTTAGCCAGGCCATACGGCATAACCAGATATTCATAGCGGCGGGCGTGATGAAGGCGGTCTTCCACTCATCTCCTCTTTGAATACGGATGAGATTGTAAGCACTTCGTATATCCGATTTGGAGAAGATGTGGGATCCTCGAAGTTGCTCTAGGGCTGCGGGGACCAGAGGAAGAGGGTAACTGAACTTCACGGTTTGGGAGTTGAGTTTTCTATTATCTATACAGGGCCGCAAGCTTTCGTCCTTTTTGGATACAAAGAAGAAACTGGAAGAGGCAGAGGATGTGGACGGACAGATAAATCATTGTTGGAGTGCCTCAGTTATATACTCCTACATGGCCTTCTGTTCCGGGATAGACAAGGGATATATATTACCTTTGGGTAAGGTCGCCCCAGGTAGCAGGTCGATTGCACAGTCCCATGGCTGGTGAGGTGGTAGACATGTAGACAGCCGTTTGCTGAACACATCCTGGAACGCCCGGTACTCTGAGGAGATTTGTATCTCACTGACGACATCGGGGCTTTCTACTGAGGTACAGGGTTGACAGGTGGACAGTCTGGGAAAGAAAAGAGCTAGGAATTCTCTTGACAGTAGGAATACAGAGAAGCAGTCCTTGCCCCATTTCAGAATCTCCCTGGTGTTCCAGTCGATTGTGGGATAATGGTCTGCCATCCACGGGCGCCCCAGGATGATGTCCGCGGTGGATGCTTCCAACACCATGAAAGAAATCTCCTTCCGATGGAGGCAACCAATGCGAAGAGTTAACGTGGGGGAGAAGGAGAAGAGGTTAACCTGACCGCGAGAGGTTTTCCCAGAATAATGTGTGTCCTCATGGGTTGAATGAGAGTGTCACGGTTATGGAGGTATACAGTAGTTCGAAATTAAGTGTGCTACCTTGGGATAGACTTGAATTGTACTCACTGTGGGTCGAGGTGGTTTAACGGGGCAATGGGCGATCATATGACCATCTCCTCCACAATACAGGCATAGACGATGGAGTAATCTACATTGACGTTCCGCTGGGGTAAGGCGGTATGAATCGACATTCATGGGTTCTGGTGCTGGAAGGACGACTGGACTACTGGGAGGTGGAGACTGCCAGAAGGGTGGAGAGCAGGCGGAATAACGCTGTGATATACGGATAGTTTTCTGGATGATGGATTCCAAGCCTATGCTGTCATCATACGCAATCATGAACTGCCTGATGTTTGGGTTGAGTCGTTTATGGAAAGCAGTAATCAAAGCAGTTTCATTCTAACTACTACTGGTAGCCAAAGTGCCAAACTGCAGAGCATAATTTCCTACTGACTCGGTTTCTTGTTGTAGATTGTACAGTTGGTCGGTTATGGAGAGTATAGACGTAATTTGGCCAAAAACCTCTTTGAAGTGGTTGGTGAAAGCAGATAAAGACATGATTACTACAGCATTAGACATCCATAGTGCTTGAGCCCACTGCAAAGCTCGACCAGACACTGAATTGATCATAAAAGCTACCCATGCTTTATCGTTGACAAATTGCTGAGGTTGCATCTCGAAATACAAGGATTGTAGTAGGAACCCGTTGCAGTCCTCCGCCTCACCAGAGAAGGTCGCTGGTCGGGCCATTGGACAAGCAAAAGGCAGCTGGTTTGGCCGGAGAAGAAGACGGAGTTGCTGGAAGTTTGTGATGAACGGCTTGAACGAGTTCAATAAACAGATCTGTCAATCTTTCTCCACTGGGTTTCGGTGTAGTCTGCATTTCATTGTTTTTAGGGTCTGGTCTTCTGTCAGACAAAGACAAAGGCAAAGGGTTTGATTAAAGTCTTTATTGAGCAGATCACAGAAACACCAGGTAACAGGTCAGGTATGATAATAGTCCAAGAACCAAACAGATGACTTAGCTGGCTAGTAAATAGGATTCTCTGTGTCTTGTAGATATGAACTGGAAGATCTCTGAACTTGTTGGAATCAGGATGAAGGACTGCAAGGCTGACGGTATCCACGAACCAGGCAGACAGAGGACAGGTAAGGGAACACAGGTGAGTCTGTATAATCATGTTACGACGAGACCAGACACTGAACTGAGGGGCAGGTGAGTATAAATAGGAAGTGGCGGTAATGGGTAGCAGGTGATAGTGATTAGTATTCTGGGGAAAGTGAACGGGTGGGTGGAGTTGGCTGAGAAGGTGTGGTAGGATCAGTGACAGGCTCCATAACAATATCATTACTGCAGTAAATCCTGAAGATACTCCATATTTCATCACATTCAAATTGGCAGTGCCACGTCCTAGAGAAACCTCACTGGTTTAAAATCATAATTGTGTATTTAACATCAAGTAAATTCTGATTGGTTGTAATTGTGTCAAATCTTTGTCTTTAAAGGGGAAGCAGGTGGATGAAAAAGAGAAATAATGACCAGGAATCTCAGGTAGAACACTTATTTGGTTATCAGTAGTTTACTGATCAGGGGTGTGTTTCCCAAAATCATCGTTCAACAACTATGGTCGAAAGTTCCCTTGAATTGTGTCGGTAACGACGAAACTTGTGACTGTAGTTGGTTTTGGGAAACACATCCCTGGTAAATTAATTTGTAACTAAAAGTGAAAGTTTATATGTAGTTGTGACTTTATCTAATGAGTTGTTTCTAGACATTTTTTATAATTTTCTCTCTGTTCTGTTGTTTTTCTCTTTAATGTCAAAGATGGTTCAATCCAGATCTCATCATGACAGACTCAACGCTTGTGATGTTGAATTGAGTGAACCTGTGTATGAGAACTCAATGGTAAGTGTTTTAACTGAGGATTTCCTTCACTTTTACCCAAAAGGAATGAAAAGCTCCTCAATGTCAGAGTAAAAATATCAAATGTCTATATTGACTAAGTATATGGAAATTTAAATAACTGTCTCTTGATTCGTAAAGGTTGCTAAACTTGATGACGGGAACTTGTCTGTGTATGAAAATCTTCCAGTAAGTAAGAAAACCAGAGACAAAAGCAACATATTATTCTTTCACCATTCTGTTGATGCTTTTATTTAAATATAATAATTAATGTTTTCTCTCTTTCTTTCTTTCTAACAAGAAGAGGCTGTAATGCTTTTATGCATGTCTTTGTGGGCGGAGCCCTGAATGATTGACAGGAGTGCCGTGAGAATCACTGCTCTTGACTGATTAACTTAAGTCATTTTAATTTATCAGTGTGTTTTTAATTTTTACAATGAAGATTATCCAATGTTTTAAATCTGATTACTTTTCTTTATTCAGTTTCTTACCTGAACACTTCTGTTAGACCTGAAAAAATTAAGCAGTCATTATTCCATTTTATTCTATTGAATTTATTTGTACTATTGTTAGGAATTTGTTTAAATTTGATCTTATTGTATTACTGTTTACTGTTTTATTACTGTCTTTTTTAAATTAAATTTCCCATTTGAAATCAAGTTCAAATCAAGGTAAAACTCTTTTAAGTATCCGTGATGTTATATTGTGTCATCAAAATAAAACTGATAGACCCCACTCCATTGGTGTTTGTCCATTGGTCCATTGGCCAAAAACATCTGTGTATTTGACAAATATTGCATTTATTTCACTTAATCTGTGATAAAGTAGGCAAACACAGCGTGAGCGTCACTACGGGAAGCAGAAGGTGTCCAAATTCAAGTCTCCGCTTTCAGCTCCTCTCAAACTGCACCCGGTTACTCTTGGCTACTTTCGGTTACATCCAGCTAATGTCGAAAACACCTATTGTAACTGACTGGGAGTTAGGGCTGGACGATTAATCGAAAAGAAATTGAAACCGATATTTAGAATCTCTAATCATTTTCCCATGATGGTTATTTTGTTTTTTTTAATCCTTTTAAAAATGTGTAGTCATGTGACTCTGCACCTCCAGTCAGGGGCATGGAG
This sequence comes from Opsariichthys bidens, assembly GCA_037194245.1. Classification (NCBI taxonomy): domain Eukaryota; kingdom Metazoa; phylum Chordata; class Actinopteri; order Cypriniformes; family Xenocyprididae; genus Opsariichthys; species Opsariichthys bidens. Next base: position 2,662,993 of record CM074292.1, read on the forward strand.
CCAAGTCAACACACACAGACAGCGCACGAGCCCCGAAGTGAGATCACTGTCGCTTGCGTCCTCACGAAAGTTTGTCAGTTGTATGTGTTTAAAGGCTTGCCACTTTTCACACTGAGAGAAACTCGATGTCTGGTGATTTATCACTAAAGTAATTTAGAAACTCAAAAGTTAGAGCATGCATTTTTCTACTTTTGAAATAACTACTTACAACCCACAGCTTCACAATTAATCGAGGGACGGAATGATGAATTCACACACAATCGCTCTCATTAACACATTCGAATAAATGTACCGGTACTGTTAACATTACTGATAATGTCAAAATAAATGCATATTCGAAGACAATGAAAGTGTTTTTTGACCTTGCATGCATGTAAACCTGCTGTTGGAGACTCCCAAAACAAAAATAGGAACCAAATGTCATAAGAAGCTCCTTATGCGTTCTTCATATGGAGGTATGTTATTCTGTTTATGCCATTTTCTTTGTTTAATGTAATTTTTCTTTACTCAACATATGCTTCATGCTTCTATTTGTTCCTTTTGCATTGTAACTGAATTGGAGAGAGAATATTTCACACTGTAACGAAGAGTCAGCTGAGGGAGGATCCATCTTTATTAGAGTCAGACAAAGCAAAGTCAATACACGGCGGTGATCACAGAGTAGGCAAACCATGAACAGGAACAAGGACAGGCTTAGGTCGAGGCAGGCAGCAAACATACACAATTCAATAAGCAGGCAAGGGTCAGGATAGACGCAAGAGATCAGTAAATGGGATAACGGTCCACAAGATAAATGCTCAGAAATGATCACGGGGGCAAATCAAGACTTCGCAGAGAGGAAGTGTGTGTGGTGTGCTTAAATAGTGTGATGCTAATGTATAGCAGGTGTGAGAGTAATCAGTCCCAGGTATGAGGGCTTGTGGGAAATGGAGTCGGAAACAGTTAGTATTCTGGTGAGGGCTCCCTCTGCTAATCCGGAGGATGCGAAGAGAGAGACTTGTAACAAACACAAGGAGGCTGCTTGTTTGTGTTTCGTATCAGTAGAGGAGAGGAATAAAATCCGGAGAAACCACGGCCTGCTGCCCGTGTCTGACTAATAACTCCACAAATCTACACAACGCAAAAAGTGTTTCACAACTGGTGTCACTGGCGGCACAACATGCTTGGCATCGTGAGTCACCGGTTATTTTTTTACATCTCTACCACAGCAAAACCTTCCAGTGTTTTACAATCCCGGATCCAGCCGTTCCAAAACAAGGATATATTTGAAAATTAAAACACAGTTATTCGAGCAATTACTTTCTCTGTGTCTTTAGATCAGGTTCCTTGTCATCGCTGTCTGAAATTAAACTGATTGATTATAGATATTCCCAAGTTTGAAAATATTATTACGTGCGCATCTTTAAGGACTGGCATAAAGTTTCTCTAAGAGTTTAATGCTCTTATTCTGCAGTCAGCACTATAGTTGAGGTGTCTTGAGTTCATATTAAAATATAACGTGTCGATCACGTGTCATTCAGTGTGAAAACACCCAAACTGGTTCCAGCCTGATCACTTGTAGAGCTGTCTCTGATCAGCGGTGTTGGTGAAACGGGTAAGAGCTTGATTTTATAACCGTTCTGTCAAATATCTTTAATGTGTGGTGGATTTACGGGAGATTGGTTGGGGCTAGTTGTCACAGGGCTGTGTCTCAGGAACTTTATAGTTTAAAAGACCAATAGCACAAATATGTGAGCGGGGAAAGACATCGGACAGTTCCACACTTATGCAGTGCTAAAATAACTGTTGCTGTCATTTTCTTGGATAAATTAAGTATTTTATTGATTTCTTTGTGCATTAAGGAAATAACTAGAGCTTATTTCTCTTTTGGTTTGCTCTGTTTAATCTCAAAATGGATGGAGCTCAATTTTTACCGACAAGAAAGAGGAAGATAAGGTCACTGATGCGACATTAGGTGACCCACGCACCAGTAAATGAGCACAGCTATAGTCAAGATACAATGGGTTCATGTGTAGTTGAGCTGGTGTCTTCATCTGTAAGCACAAGAATAGTGAGACACATAGTGTTGTAATGTCATTACAAATGGATGAAGACACTAGTTAATGTGATGATGTTCAAAACTGCTCATTTATTAAGTGGTTTTAGCTGTTAGTGCTGTGTTCACTTTAAGGGGGTTAAGAGGGGTCAGGGGCTAGAGAGTTCAGAGTGAGTTCAAGAGTGTGAGCAGAAAGCTGTATTTCTCTATTTTTTTATGTACGGTGTGGGTTACGGCCAACACAATAACCCCACAGTTCTTTAATAAAGTCTTAGAAAGAGAGAGAACCAGCCTCATTTAAAACATCTAATGCTGCAATGTGGCAAGATATTAAATACGAGAATAAATAACAAGACAGAAACAACAAGACTTAAAATGTAAAAAATAAGCTGCTTTACATTTCTTGTAGATATCGGCTGTCAGACAGTAATGGCTCCTCCTCTTCCTCTGATCGTTCTGCTCATGATTCACGGTGAGTCAATGCAACACTTCAGAAACTGGATATTGCATTTTTTTTGCACATTCAGCTGCTGAATTTTTTCAGGATTAATTCTGTTTCAGGGGTTTCTAGTGCTGATTGGGGTGTGAGTTACAGTCCTTCACACATCTGTGCACTAAAGAACTCATCAGTGATCATGAGATGCTCTTATACATACCCTACTGGACATCAGATCAGGAGAGTGTTCTGGACCAAAGGTGCTGTAATAAAGGGTGAAGAGTTTCCAGATCTGTCTAATGACCCTGAATACAGTCAGAGGCTTCAGTATCTGGGAGATCAACAGCAGAACTGCACCATCAGACTGAGTCATGTGACACTGAAGGATGAACACAAGTACTATTTCAGATTCACCACTGATAAAGACAGATGGATAGGTTATCCAGGAGCGACTCTTAATGTCACAGGTGACTCTCATGAGGTTTATCTCTTCTTCTGTGCATTATGTTGAATAATAATCAGTGTGTGACAGCAGCACTAGATATAATGTGTGTGTTGTGTTCAGATCTTCAGGTGGAGTCTCCTGAGAGAGTGACAGAGGGAGATTCAGTCCGTCTGACATGTAAAAGCAGCTGTAATCTGACTGACGGAGCAACATTCATCTGGTACAGAAACTCACAGCCATTAACTGAGAGAAGAGACAGAAACAATGAACTCCTGCTGCAGTCAGTCAGAAGAGAGGATGCAGGCAGATATAGCTGTGCTGTACACGAACACCATCACATCTCTCCTGCTGCTGAGCTCAATGTCACGTGTGAGTTAAAACTCATTTGTTATCTTTAAATCTGGAGATTATCTTTTAATGAGTTGATTTAAGGATTTAATTTTTATCCCTTTTAGATGCACCAAAGAGCGTCTCAGTGTCCATCAGGCCATCTGAAATAGTGTCAGGAGATTCAGTGACTCTGATCTGCAGCAGTGATTCAAACCCTCCTTCTATGAACTTCAGCTGGTTTAAAGGAGGAACGTTTGTAGGATCTGGAAGAATCTACAGCATCTTAAAGATCAGCTCTGATGACAGTGAAGAATACAAGTGCAGATCCATCAATGAACATGGAGAGAAATACTCTGATGCTGTGACTCTAAACGTCATGTGTGAGTTCATTATCGCTTACATTTTGTTCACATCTAAATTCATAGTTTTCTAATATTTTTTGTAATTTTAATTTTTGTCTGTTTTAGATCCTCCCAGGAACGTCTCAGTGTTGATAAACGGATCTGGTGAAATAGTGTCAGGAGATTCAGTGACTCTGATCTGCAGCAGTGATTCAAACCCTCCTGCTCTGAACTTCAGCTGGTTTAAGGAGAATGAAACCTCAGCTGTTGGATCTGGACAGAGTTTCAGTGCACTACAGAGTGGACGCTTCTACTGTCAGGCTCACAATCCACATGGATCTCAGAGATCAGACGCTGTAACTGTGACTGTTAAAGGTAGAGCAGCTCATATATTTACATGACTGTTTCTAATTAGAAGAAAATTAATCTGTTCAGATATTTTACACTTTAGTCTCAGTTGCAGGACATCTGGTGATATTGTCCGTCTCCATTGGAGTGGTTTGTGGTTCAGTGATCATCATGATGCTGATTTGGTAAGATATGTGTCTGTGGTACTATGTAGTGTGTGTGAATGAGTGACTGAGTCAGAAGAATGTGAATTCAATGGATGGCATGATGAATATGAGCTAATGAAAAATTTCCAGTATTCAATCCTCTCTTTCCGCACTGACAGCTACTGAGTTATTAAATGAGGAAATCTAAAGCTCAGTAAAGTGCAGTAAATTCTGAAGATACACCATATTTCATCACATTCAAAATGGCAGTGCCACGTCCTAGAGAAACCTCACTGTTTTAAAATCATAATTGTGTATTAAACATCAAATAAATTCTGATTGGTTGTAACTGTGTCAAATCTTTATCTTTAAAGGGGAAGCAGGTGGATGGAAAAGAGAAATAATGACCAGGAATGTCAGGTAGAACAATTATTTAGTTATCAGTAGTTTACTGATCAGGGGTGTGTTTCCCAAAACCATCGTTCAACAACTATGGATGAAAGTTCCCTTGAATTGTGTCGGTAACAACAAAACTCGTGACCGTAGTTGGTTTTGGGAAACGCATACCTGGTAAATTAATTTGTAACTAAAAGTGAAAGTTTAGATGTAGTTGTGACTTATCTAATGAGTTGTTTATTTACATGTTTTTCACTTTTTCAATATTCTGTTTTTTTTTTTCTTTAATTAACATTTTTCTTTATTGTCAAAGATAATCCAGACCTTCAATCCAGACCTCATCATGACAGACTCAACGCTGGTGATGTTGAATTGAGTGATCCTGTGTATGAGAACTCAACGGTAAGTGTTTTAACGTCTTTGTTACCTATGTAACCCTCGTTTCCTGAAGGAGGGAATGGACACATACGTCAGAAATGAACCGACGAATTGGGATCTCTAATAAAACGCCACAGTTACTGACCCCCTCCAGCAGCGTCTTGGCGCACACTTGGGATGGAGAAGGGACCGGACTTACACCAGGGAAGTCTCCTGCTTTTCCGCATGACCCGTTCAGTAAGACTTGGATAACACTGGGAAAGTGTGCCCACTGGGGACACTGCGGAGACCACAACCTACCCGAAGGGAGGAATTTTACGTGGGAATATATATAAGGACTGACCGTGGGCAGTGCACATGAAGTCCCTGGGATGGTTCCGGCCTAGGTAGGGGGGAGATACGTCTAACAGGGACAGCAGAACCCAAGACACGGGCTTACATAGGAAGACTACCATGGACATTACACATATGGGACCACCGTAGGGGTCACAACATATGGAACCCAGCCTAGCAGAAGCAGTATGCATGCTAAGCCTAGTAACGGACACTCCGCAATGTCCGAAGCTGCAAGGGGTGGCGGAGGACTCAACAGGGTTCGCCAAACCGGGGAACTCTACTGGAGCAAATAGACGAACGTATATGCAAGCAGACACCAGAAGGGGTTCTTCGTGCTACCGGCCAGTAGGGGCGAGTACACAGGAAGATACCGATTCTACACGAAGGCTATAGAATCTAGCGAACCTATTTTGGGTGTTGCCCAGCCCACAGCTCTACCTGTCAGCGAGGCGCCGTGAGCCAGCGCCCAGGAAGAAGCAACTCCTCTAGTGGAGTGAGCCCTCAATCTGAGCGGGCAAGGCACGCCTTGGGACTGACAAGCCAAGGCGATGGCGTCCACTACTCAGTGGGCCATCCTCTGCTTGGTGACAGCCTTTGCCTTCCACTGGCCTCCATAACAGACAAAGAGCTGGTCTGATGTCCTGGAACTTTATGTTCTGTCCATGTACAGTCGCAGAGCGTGCACGGGACAGAGCAAAGCTAGGGCTGGGTCTGCCTTCTCCGAGGGCAGCGCTTGCAGGCTCACTACCTGATCTCAATAGGGAGTGGTAGGGACCTTTGGCACATATCCAGGCCAGGGTCTTAATATAATATGACAGTCGGCCGGCCCGAATTCTAGGCACGATTCGTCGACCGAAAAAGAGTATACGTCCCCAACCTTCTTGATGGAGGCCAATGCAGTCAGGAGAACTGTTTTAAGAGACAGAATTTTTAACTCCGCTGACTGCAAAGGCTCGAAGGGAGGTCCCCGGAGAGCTGTAAGTACCAGGGACAAATCCCAAGAGAGTGGGCGAGGCGGATTCAGTCTCCTCGCCCCTTTCAGAAACCTGACGATTAGGTCATGCCTTCCCAGTGACTTATCTTCAACTGCATCATGATGTGCGGCAATAGCGGCAACATACACTTTGAGGGTGGAGGGAGACAGCCTTCGCTCCAAGCCCTCTTGCAGGAAAGTAAGAGCATGGCATGGCTGTCAACTCTGGATTGGGCTTGGGACCAGAGGCCCATGGAGACTGGCTCGGTGGGGAACCCCTGACCGCGATCCTTAGATCTCCCGGCCTATCCGTGGAAGTAGTGATCTTCTGGGGACCGCTAGATCAGGGGATAGGGATGGGAGCCTGGCCTTGAGAACCAAGGTAAACTAGCCGCGATCTCAACACCGCGATAGTCATGTTCCCACAATGAGAACATGAACAATCCACAAACGCCGCTTCAGCGTGCTGAACGCCCAAACACGTGATACAGCGATTGTGCACGTCAGCTGATGACAGGGAACGACCGAATCCAGCAACGCATGAGCGGAATGACATCTTTAAAAAGACGTACTCTACGCTCGTGAAGGAAATTGAAGCTCTTTTGATTATTGTGCCAAAGCACACAGGGAATCACCGCGGCACGCTACTGCAGGGTACACAAGACCAGCAGAGGGCACTCAAATCCAGCCTAAATCGCAAATGGCTGTTTGAAGTCGCGGGACCGTTGTAGCGCCTTAACGCCAGCACAGGATCTTCAGTGGCTTTCTTCTAAACACTCTCCGATGTTGCAGACAACTCCACGGCTCCAAACCAAAAGACAAAGTGCGAGCGCTCCCCCCTTCCGCATTTATACCCGCTCACGGGGGCGGGGCGCGTCACGCAAAGTTTGCGCGCAAATCTTCATTGGCTCATTTACTTTACACTCGAAGGTGATAGGGCTCTCTTGCGATATCCCAATTCGTCGGTTCAGTTCTGATGTACATCGAACGTGACCGACTGAAAGGGAATTGAGGATTTCCTACATTTTTTTTGCTCAAAAGGAATGAAAAGCTGTCAGAGTAAAAATATCAATTCATTGATTAAGTATATGAAAATTTTAAAATTTCATAACACTTTATATTAAATATCTCTTTTCACATTGTCCTTTGATTTGTAAAGGATGCTAAATTCAGCTCTGATGATTGTAAACCCGAACTCGTCTGTGTGTGAAAATGAAGAAAGAAAACCAACAAGACAGAGACAAAACCAACATATTATCCTTTTTATTTAAATTTAATAATTAATGTTTTCTCTCTTTCTTTCTTTCTAACAAGAAGAGGCTGTTATGCTTTTATGCATGTCTTTGTGGGCGGAGCCCTGAATGATTGATAGGAGTGCCGTGAGAATCACTTACTGCTCTTGACTGATTAACTTAAGTCATTTTAATTGATCAATATGTTTTTAATTTTTACAATGAAGATTATTCAATGTTCTTTTAAATCTGATTACTTTTCTTTATTCAGTTTCTTACCTGAATACTTCTGTTAGACCTGAAAAAATAAAGCTGTCTTTATCCCATTTTATTCTATTTAATTCATTTGTACTACTCTTAGGAATTTGTTTAAATTTGTTCTTATTTTATTATTGTTTACTTTTTTTACATTCAATTTCCCATTTTAAATCAAGCTTTCTTGTGCTGCGTGTGTACGGTATTGCAACAAAATTACCCCACTGTAAAAACAAAATACATTGAGGAAGTCAATTTTGGGGATTCGTGGGAAATGGCCCATGTTAATCGGCTATCACCGGACGAGTTATTACTCGAAGGGATCGTTGTGCGAAATGGGATCCCAAACTCTAATAAATATAGTGGGGTTTCGGACACTTTAGGATTACCCCCTTCCGGATGACCTTTCCCGTGATTGCCCCGGAAATGGGGGTTAATGGACACATATAGGGGGTGACACTGGGCACTAGTGACCATTTCCCCCTGTTGAGGGACCCCCCCACCCAATGAAAACCCACCAAATGACCGTTTCTAAGGTAATCCATCCCAGATATCCACGAAACGTCCGTGCTCTCATTAAGTGACTGGTGTTTTCAATGACCTCGTCCCACGAATCCATAATTTGTCCGATGCCCATTAAAGTCGGCAAATGACCCGTCCCACGATACCCTAAGTTGTCCAATTGCTCATTAAAGTTGGCAAATGAGCCGGGGAGGCCCGCCCACGGCCCCAAGCCACACCCACTGTCCCCAAGCCACGCCCCCTTCCCACGGACCACTAATTTGTCCAATTGCCAATTAAAGATAGCAAATGAGCTGGGAAGTCCCACCCACAACCCCAAGCCACGCCCCCATCCCACGGACCCCTAATTTGTCCAATTACCCATCAAAATTGGCAAACGTAACCTGCACGGAGACGAAAGGTCATGGTGCCTCGAGATTCCGAACCTCTCGGGGCCCCTGACGCACGACGTGTGAGAGAGATTTGGATGAGAAGGTGAAATTATTTTCCCACGATTCCATAATTTGTCCAATTGCTCGTGAAAGTCAGCAAATGACCCGTCCCACGAACCGCTAATTTCTCCAATTGCTCATGAAAGTAAGCAAATGACCCATCCCACGAATCCCTAATTTGTCCAATTGCCTGTTAAAGTCAGCAAATGACCTGTCCCACGAACCCCTAATTTGTCCAACTGCCCATTAAAGTTGGCAAATGAGCCGGGGAACCCTGCCCACCGACCCCATGGACCCCTATTTTGTCCAATTTCCCATTAAAGTTGGCAAATGGGCCCCGCACGGAGACGAAAGGTCATGGCGCCTCGAGATTCCGAACCTTTCGGGGCCCCTGACACATGACGTGTGAGAGAGATTTGGATCAGAAGGTGAAATTATTTTCCCTGCACTCAGGGGCCTCATGCTTTCGGTATGTCGCTCGGGGGCCCCCCAGGAACCACGGTGCAAAAATTGGGGGCCCGTGGACGGGGGTTCGCGGACGGCGCTTCGAAAGGTCCGATACGCCAGGGGGCGTTGTCTTTCTTCTCGTCATGACCCCCCGAGGCTGGCGGAAAAGTTTGGCTGCCTTATGACTAAATTCGGGGGTCGAAAGGTCAAAAAAGCCAACCCATTGTTTAAAATGATCCAAGTAATTATATGCAATGACAGTATGAACTTAGAAGTGGAGTGTTAAATCTTACATGTCCAGGTCAACGTTCACAGAAGCGTTCATTTCATCAGCATCCATCGTCATGTTATTTTCTGCTAAGGTTCACAAATTCATGGCAGATTCTAACCCATGCAGTTGAAAGGGTTCTCCACTAGGGGGTGTCTTGAGGCTGATGGAGCCCTAGAACAAATAAGGGCTCAACCCAGAGCAGCTAAAATTTCTAAGTATTGATTTTCCCCAAGAACAAATAAGGGTTTTAAATGGCATAGATGGAGGCCCAGAACAAATAAGGCCTCAAAATGGCAAAGTATAGATGTATTGCTTTTCATGAATTTTAAAGTGGTAATGTTGTGGCTCTCTTAAAGCTTTGTGGAACAAGGAGAAGTGAGTGTCTGTGTTGAACAGGATACAGCTTCTGTCAGGTCAGGATTTGCATAAAGGTTTAAAGCAGTTCACAGACTTCTTATCGTCACACAAAAGAGGAAGTGACACTTTTAGTAAAGATGATCTTATAAAGTCCCGTTGAACTTAATTTCAAGATAGTGTCCGCAGGAACTGTGAACAATCCTGTCTGAAGAAATAAAAGTTTAACTTCATGTGAAAATCACACACATCTTAAAGAAATGCTGAAGAACTTTGCATGTTCTCGACTCTTTTCACTTCCTCTTTCTTTTTTTTGACTAATTCTCTCTCTCTGAAGGATGCTGCTTCATTTGTGTTGTCTATTTTATTTTCTCGTGTTACAAAAGCTAAAATAAGTGACTGACTGTGTTGCAAGTGTTGCTATGGTGACGTCACTCCTCTGATCTTTCTGATCATGAAGTCAGACCTATTTTTGCTTTTCAACATCCTCCAGCACTGTCTCATCAGTGATAATGAACTGCACTTATAAATATCCTACTGTACATCAGATCAGGAAAGTCTTCTGGAGCAAAGGCCCATTACAAGAGGGTTTAGAGCCTCCAGATCTGTCTATTGACCCTGAATACAGTCAGAAGCTTCAGTATCTGGGAGATCAACAGCTTGTCATCACCGTCTGTATGAAACTGATTGAATATTGATATTCCCAAGTTTGAAAACATTATTACATGAGCATCTTTATGGATTGATGTCATGATGTCTGGTGTCGTCTGCTAAAACTCTTCTTCCGCTTCATCAAAACTATAGTTGAGGCGTCAAAACCTCAAATAAAATATAATGTGTCGATCACGTGTCACTCAGTGTGAAAAGACCCATACTGGTTCCAGCCTGATCATTTGTAGAGCTGTCTCTGGTCAGCAGTGTTGGTGAAATGGGTAAGAACTTGATTTTATAACCGTTCTGTCAAATATCTTTATCTTTGTGTCTCAGGAACTATATAGTTTAAAATACCAATAGCACAAATATGTGAGCGGGGAAAGACATCGGACAGTTCCACACTCATGTAGTGCTAAAATAACTGTTGTTGTCATTTTCTTGGATAAATAAAGTATTTCATTGATTTCTGTGTGCATTAAGCAAATAACTAGAGCTTATTAGAGCTTGCACAGTGTGCTGTGCAACACTTACCTGGTTCCACAGATGGACAGAGGGAGCAGGCGAAGCCTGTTGCACACTGCTGTCGCATGGCGGTAGAAGAGGGGGATGAGAGTGGTGAGGTTCTTGCCCTCTCATTGCTCTCCGAGCCCTCTTCGGACCCAGAGATGAAGGAAACTGCTCTTTTTGAAAATTTGGGTACCGCTGGCTGTTGGGTCAGAAAATCAAATCAAAGGATTTACCACCCGGCCCTCCTCCAAGAGGTAAATCCCAGTCCTCCATGGATAAGTCCCATCCATCTCCATACCGCTCATGACTGGCTCCGCGGCACCACTTGGGTGGAGGCTACTGCTACGGCGCGGGAGAGGGGCAGCCACGGGGGTTGCACCCTTGGCGACGAGCAGGCTGAGGCACTGTGGGCGCAAGACGGGTGGACACAGCAGCTGCCCACTGGGGCAGGATGTGCTTGATTGCCTCAAACTACTTTTGTACAGCCAAAAACTGCTGGGCAAAGCTCTCGACCGCGTCGCCGAAGAGGCTGGTCTGGGACACGGGGGAATTAAGGAACCTGACTTTGTCGGTATCCTTCATGTCAGCCAGACACAGCCAGAGACAAGTGTGGACATCACACGACCCACTGACCGCGCCATGACCTTCGTCACCCAAAGCGCGAGGTCCGTCGCAGCACAAAGTTCCTGGAGAACTTGCAGATCATTACCACCCTCGTGCAGGTCCTTCAGTGCCTTGGCCTGATGAACCTGCAACAACGCCATTGCGTGTAGGGCAGAGGCAGCTTCCCCACAGGCCTGGTAAGCCCTGCCGGTTAAATCCGATGAGTGCTTACAGGCCCGGGAAGGGAGAGACAGCTCCCCCCGCCAGGTGGAGTTAGGGCACAGTTGCATAGCAACGGCCCACTCCACAGGGTTTGCGCGTATAACCCTTAGCGGCCCCGCCATCAAGGGTGGTGATGGAGGAGGTCACAACGACACGGTTTCGAGCAGTAAAAGGTGCCGTCCAGGTGCCAGTGATCTCTTCATGCACCTCCGGGAAGAAAGGAACCGGAGTAGGGGGCTGAGAACCAGCCCTTGCCACTCCGAGGAACCAATCATTCAACCTCGAGGGCTTGGGACACACGGTGGAGAATTCCACACAAGCCCGACCCTGTTGGTGGCCCGGGAAAGCATAGCCATCATTTCAGGGTCTGACTCGGGCACAGCTGTCACTCCCGAAGGAGGCAACTGCGCCGAATCATCATCCATCGATGCAGCCATTGAGATCCGGTCGTCTTGGGGAGCCCTGAAGGAAACGGATGGTACATACCTCTGGGGTGGTCCACAGCACTCCTCCGGCAGCACTACTGGCTGCGGGTTGCGGGAGGAGTGAGGGTTCCTAGGAGGTTTTCTAGACCGCAACTCCGTGACGGTCATCTTCCCGCAATGTCCATGACTCATCCACAAACGCTGCCTCAGCACGCCTTAAGCCCAAGCACGTGATACAGCGCTCGTGACCATCCCGAGACACCAGGTGATGACCACATCCAGAAACACACAAGTAGTATGACTTCTTTAAAAAGACGCGAAACTTCTTGTGCGAGCTCTTTTAAGGATTTGCTCTTTAAGTGCTGAAGCACACAGGGGAATGGTCGCTGCGCAGACAGGGAAAGTGTGCAGCCTGTCGTGTGCGCTCTCTCTCACTGTCGCTCTACCAGCTGTGATAACAGCTTTTGCGCGCTTTATAATCAGCGCACCGTCACCAATCGAGCTAGAAGCAGCCTCACAAGCTCTTAGACGAAGACAAGACAAACAAACATAAACCACAGAGAGATGGACCCCACTGCCATGCTGTCCGCCCGCACCAATTGAAGACTGACTCGTTCACCCTACATTCGCTTGTAGACAACCATGAAGGTTCGGCTCCGAAGCGAAAAGCTAAAGATGCAATGCACCTGCTGCTCATTATATACCCGTGAGCAGTAGGTCATTGACTACCCTGACAACGGCAGTTTCTGGGAATGGGCAAAAACCAGATTGAAAAGGATCAAAGAGCTTATATTCAATCAGAAAAGACTGAAGCTGAGAGGCAACAGTTTTTTCCAGTAGTTTGGGAATAAATGGTAGTTTAGAAATTGGACGATAGTTGGATAAAACTGAGGGGTTGAGGTTAGATTTTTTGAGAACTGGGGTCACAGCAGCAGTTTTGAGTGGCAGAGGGACAAAAACAGTGGTAAGAGATGCATTAATGAAGTGAGAAATAGGTGCAGAAATGACAGAGTGGCATAATTTCAGGAGAGAAGCAGGGGCAGGGTCAAGTCGACAGAATGAAGAGTTGGAATTCAAGATTAGCTCGGAGACAGAAGATGGATTGGTCAAGGAAAAGCTAGTCAATGATGGGCCAGAGAGATTAGACACCGAACTAAGCTCAGTTGTCTCGCCAGGAAAACACCGGTGGATAGCATCGGTCTTCTCCTTTAAATGAATCAAGTAAGAACAGAAAAATTCTTCTGAAGCTAGAGCATCATGAGATGGAGGTTTGGTAAGCTTATTTATGGTGTTAAATAATGCTTTTGGCCTATTGCCTGATGTATTAATCATGGCGGAGACAAAACCAGAATGAGCAGAGTTCAGAGAAGATTGATAGTTTTTTTAGTGTTCAAAAAAAGATAAATAATGTACAGTGAGGCCTGTTTTCCTGAAGAGACATCAGACATGATGGAGTGGTATTTAGAGAGTATCAGTGTGGGAGAAGAGATTCAAACATTTCAGAGATACTAGAGGAAACAATGGAGGCAAAAAATGATGCAATATCAACAGATTTGAGCAGTCTTCTGAGAGTTCTTATGCACAGGCAGACTTAGTTTGAAATCGATAGTTGATGATCAGAGATACCAGTGTTAAGTGGCAAGATAGAAGAGATTTCAACCCCTGATGTACATATTAGATCAAGAATATGACCATGAGTATGAGTAGGAAACTGAACATGCTGAGTCAAATTAAAACAATCAAAAACTGACAGTAGTTGAGTTGTGTTAGAACAGACAGTATCAACATGAATATTAAAGTCACCAAGTAGAAGAACAGGAGATGTCAGGGAACAGGCGAGGGTCAATAGTTCAATGAGTTCGGAAAAAAAAGTTAGACAGAGTCTTAGGAGGGCGGTACAGCAAAATAATTATGAGAGAGCCATGAGAGTCAGCCTTTAAGGCCATGTATTCAAATGTGGTGGTATCATGAAAATCAAATTGTGAGAGTCGGAAGTTGTCTCGAAAAATGACTGCAAGACCACCACCTTTACCGTGCAGTTGTGGTCTAGACATGTATTTATATCCATCCGGTTTAAGTAGATTTAACTGGAGAAAATTGTCAGGAACTTGCCATGTTTCAGTGAGAAAAAAATGTCAAGGTTGTTATCATTGATAAATTCATTGAGATAGGAGGCTTTATAAGAGATGGAGCGACAGTTCAGAAGAGCAAAGTGACAATGTGAAGTATTCAAATCAGACGATGAAGTACAACATTGCTGATCGTTGCCAGTGAGATAAGTCAGTGAGCGGTGCATAGAATATCCAACAGGTGGAAAGGTAGACCTGGATGATATCCTATAGTTAGACCAGATGCATGGAAGAGCATCGGGCTTGAAATAATGGATACTCATGGGGACTCGTGGTGAGCGATGTATATATCGTGGACGACAGAGAATTCCTAGACTCCGGCAGTATTCATACGTCAGATAGTCGAGCCGCGGGTGGCCTTCAAGGCCCTGAGTTGAGCCAGAGAATATCCAAGTTCCATAACAGATGATAGACAAAAAATGAGGCAAAAAAGAGAAAAAACGAGCTGAAAAACTGTTGGCATGTTATATTGTCAGAGCAATGTCAATCGTAAGCGAAAACCACGTTAGCCGAACCCCGTGCGTCGCGTCACCAAAAACAGCAGGTTATGAGGGAGACAACACACCCAAATAGCAAGCAGTAAGAAAACCACGCAACTGATAGAGAGAGCGGTAATTCACCGATCTGAAGAGCCAAAAGTGGCAGAAGACGCAACATGATAGAAAGCTTGCAGCAGCCCGATGACAAAAATTGCTATCAACAATCAAGTCCAATGTACCAACGGTAAGGTTTGGAGTAAACCGAAAGCACAGTAATCCAAGTGTAGTGATGGCTGATATAAAAATCCAGTTTGAACAGTAATTGAAACCAGTCAGTGCAGAAAATAAATTAACAAACAAACAAACAGACGATCCAGGTACGAAGCGGCAGCCAGTCGTGCACAGCGTTCTCAACCCGGAAACGGAAAAAAAAAGAGATGTTTTGTGCAAGTGAAGTAGTTTGAGTTATTATGAGCATTATAATGTTTGAAGCAGTTTACAAATCTCAGTAAACCCGTAAGATTTTTTAAAAACATAAATTTATGCTGTGGAAATACAAACAGGAAGACAGACCACAACCAGCGCAGCGCTGAAAGGGGGTGGGGCTACATAAGGTCTATATTGAATGAGAAAAGGGGGCGTTCCATGCAGTTCGCTGTCAGTCTGCAGCAGACTCACAGTAGGAGGACTGTCAAACTGACGTCATCATTCTAGAGGGGGAGTACATTTACAGATTTTCATCAAAGATTACGAAGACAAAAACCTTTTTGTGAATCGACTACATGAATTGTTCACCACAAGACTTGTAGTGTGCACTAACAAAGTAAATAGAGATGATTTTGATTTCATGTTGAATTTGCTGCATGAATCAGTGAGTGAGAGGTGAGTATTATTGCCAGAATTAAACATGTATTTTACATGAATTCAGTGCAGTAGACCTTCAGTCTAGACAAATCCCATTCCCTCTGGCCACCAATCCCCTCCTTACTTTTCATGAATTATAAAGTGGTACTGTTGTGGTTCTCTTAAAGCTTTGTGGAACAAGGAGAAGTGAGTGTCTGTGTTGAACAGGATACAGCTAAAGGTCATAAAGGTCACTCATGCAAAACCAACCCTTTCTACTTGAATGGCAAAATACACTGATAAACTGCTGGCCAAAGTCACATTTTAATTACATTTCTGATGCTCAAATAGCTTTTAAAAAGCGCTTATTTCAGCCAATTTGCCTCTCAGAAGTGTCTCTGTGTAAATCTGAGCTTCTAACAGCAGCTGCAGTGACACGATTAACAAACCGCATCTTTTATTTTGAAAGCGGGACTTCCATTACTAGAGCCGCCATATTGAATATGTGATAAAAGTCCTCAAGCTTGACTCTGACAGGACTGATGTCCTCTTCCTCCTGGGTGTGACGTCAAAACCTCAAATAAAATATAACGTGTCGATCACGTGTCACTCAGTGTGAAAAAGCCAAAACTGGTTCCAGCCTGATCATTTGTAGAGCTGTCTCTGGTCAGCGGTGTTGGTGAAACGGGTAAGAGCTTGATTTTATAACCGTTCTGTCAAATATCTTTAATGTGTGGTGGATTTACGGGAGATTGGTTGGGGCTAGTTGTCACAGGGCTGTGTCTCAGGAACTATATAGTTTAAAAGACCAATAGCACAAATATGTGAGCGGGGAAAGACATCAGACAGTTCCACACTCATGTAGTGCTAAAATAACTGTCTTTCATTTTCTTGGATAAATTAAGTATTTTATTGATTTCTGTGTGCATTAAGGAAATAACTAGAGCTTATTTCTCTTTTGGTTTGCTCTGTTTAATCTCAAAATAGATGGAGCTAAATTTTCACTGACAAGAAAGAGGAAGATAAGGTCACTGATGCGACATCACATTTACATTTACATTTAGTCATTTAGCAGACGCTTTTATCCAAAGCGACTTACAAGTGAGGAAAACAAACAAGCGATTCTTCATGAATTGGCAAATAGCACAGGAAGCGCTCACAATACAAGTTTCATACATTGCTCAGTACCATAAGCTAGAGTAGGAAGGGAAAAGGGAAGGAAAGGGTTTTTTTGTTTTTTTTTATGAGGGGATCAAGTGTTCACGGAAGAGATGAGTTTTCAGCTGTCTCTTGAATATTGCTAAGGATTCTGCGTTCCTGACGAAAGTAGGGAGATCATTCCACCAGCAGGGAGCAGTGAAGGAGAATGTTCTGGAGAGTGATTTTGTGCCTCTCTGTGACGGTACCACAAGCCTTCGTTCCTTTATGATCGCAGGGGTAGGGGTTTAGTGAGAGCAGCAAGGGGTAGCCAGTGCAGAGAGATGAAGATGGGCGTGACGTGGGCTCTCTTAGGCTCGTTGAAGACCAGACGTGCAGCAGCGTTCTGGATCATTTGAAGGGGTTTGATTGCACTTGACGGCAGACCAGCCAGAAGAGCATTGCCGTAATCAAGCCTTGAAATGACCAGAGCCTGGACGAGCAGTTGTGTCGCGTGCTCAGTCAGGAAGGGACGGATTTTCCTGATGTTGCGAAGTGCAAATCTGCATGACCGTGCCATCTTTGAGATGTGGTCTCTGAAGGTCAGTTGGTCATCGAAGATAACTCCAAGATTTCTGGCCGACTTTGATGGGGTAATGGTGGTTGTACCAAGCTGTGGGTCACATTAGGTGACCCACGCACCAGTAAATGAGCACAGCTATAGTCAAGATACAATGGGTTCATGTGTAGTTGAGCTGGTGTCTTCATCTGTAAGCACAAGAATAGTGCGACACATAGTGTATTTGATTCAAAATATCTAATGCAATGTAAGGACCACCTGTCAGCCCAAAAAAAGGATTCTGGCGGCCTGAGTGAAGGTATAATGCGTGTATGTCTTTTCAGCGTCTCTCTGAAGTTCACTTAATTTTTACAATTTAGTTTAAATTTTACTGTAGCTGTGCGCTTAATCTGACTCCAATTTCAAATTATTATTAATTTTAGATCGTGTCTTTACTTCAGGATGTATTTCTCACTGCGTAAGAACATGATGTGTGGCGTGAGAGCGCATGGGTTGACGGGCATAGCAAAAGGGGGCGGGTTTTGTGAAGGGTCAATTGAGATGGTAAACAATGTAGTTCAGAATGAAGTAGTAGGCTAATTCAGGACACTTTTTGATTTGGATGAACTGCACATGTCTTTTAAATTCAGAGTTCATGGATTTGATTATGCCGTGTTTACGTCATCTGATATCATGAAATGTTTTGGCTGTGGGCAAGAGGGGCATGTTAGGTGCGCATGTCCTAAGAGAGAAAATGAGTTGAACTGGGCAGAGCAGAGAAGCAGTGCATGATAGTAGCAGAGCAGTAGTGACTGAAGATGATGATGGTAATGTTGTGGAGGGAATTCAGAGAGTGGGGAGAAAGAAACTGCTGTGGCTTCTGAGTCCATCATGGAGGAGGAGGAGATACTGACGGATCGCTAGTGATGAAACACTTTTCAAAATACCCAATACTAAGAGAAAAAGGGTTAGAAAGAATACAGAAGCAGCTGAAATGAGCTGACTAACATAAGTAGAGTCTGAGAAACATGATGACATTAAATGTAGTAGAATTGATGACTCTGACAGTGATGTGGTGGACAGTAAGACAGGACGAAGTTGACGCAGTGATAACAACTTTGACAAAATAAAGTCACTTCTGCAAAGAACTAAAAATGTGGAAAAATTTTCAGTTTGAAGACTTTTTGCTCACCACAGAATGATTACTAACTCAGAGAACAATGCTAATGTGAGGTTTACAGTGCAGGAGATCAATAGATTGATCAACCAAGATGCCCACAAAATCTGAGCCCTCTTCCAAAACGGACGCCACCGCGCCTATTGCTCTAACTCGCTTCCTCATCGAGGATCCAGAAATGACTCTCTCCAGAGTCCAGAGGTGACTCCCTTCCTCGTCCAGTCCCTGTGCTCATCCCAGTTCCAGAACAGTGCGCCCTCTGATCCCAGAGAGCATTGCATTGCCTCTATTGGCACTAGCATTGGTGTGTGTCTGGGCCACACACACAGTAGCTCGAGTCCATGAACCCCCCTTAAAGTCCTCTCCAACACAGACACCCAATTTTCCTTTGGGGGGGAGAGGCTATCCGTCCCCGACCATAGTGGCCGAGCCGGACTACATCAGCAAGATCATGAAGGTACCCTTGAGCCACCTGTACCGCATGGTCTCCTGAGCCACCTACATCACCATGGGCCTCTGAGCCACCAGCATCTCCATGACCTCTAGAACTGCCAGCTCTGCCCTGGTCGCCTGAACTGCCGGCTCGTCCTTGACCCCCTGAATTGCCTGAACCTTCCTGGTCATCGGTACTGCCCTGCAGTCCTCTAATCACCTGTGTCACCCCAGAGACCTGCCAAGACTCCAGGGCGCGCCTCCCAGGTTGGATTCCGTTTGACGCGAAGAGTACTGTCACAGCCACGAGCACAATCACCAGCTCAGTACCCATGTGCACTACACTTCCCAGTATCCCTCCTGATCCACACCTGCGGCCTGTCAGCCATCACCACACCTGCCACAGATCACGTCCTGATCACGGATCACCTGTACCTGTGCACCCTTATCAACACTGTCTTCAAACACCACCATTCCTTTCTCCTCACGGTATGGTCTCGTCAATGACAGGCTCTACAAACCTACCTGTTATACTCACCTGAGATACCCACCTGTTATTCCTGATTACATCTTCTGTCTTCTGTTCCTCATTGTCACCTACCTGGACCTTCAGTTCACCTGCCACCGCCAACATCACCGCACAGAGAAAACAGCAGCTAAGCCTTCAGTATATCTATCTTCAGCCTCATATGTCATCTTTATTTTATTTTATTTATATAGCGCTTTTTACAATGCAAATTGTGGCAAAGCAGCTTTACATTAATAAGAAAATGGTGTCATTGTGCAGCTTATTCTATATATTATTGATTCATTCCGTTGCAAATATCAATAGTTATTAGTCTAGTTAATTTAGGTATATCAGCACTGCAGAAAACAGTGACGTAATCGTCCGGCTCAGCTCAGTTTGTATACAACGGCGCCAATGCAGGCATATCAAAAACACTGCTGAATATCAAGCAAGTGTCCCCAACGTAAGCAAGCCAAAGGCAACAGCGGCAAGGAACCAAAACTCCAACAAATGGAGAAAAAAACCTCGGGAGAAACCAGGCTTAGTCGGGGGGCCAGTTCTCCTCTGGCCAACAGTGAACACTTGTCCGATACTCAGGCAGAGTTACGGGTCATTAAACCGATTTGGAATCGCAACAGTCAAAATATTTAATCTAGTTCCATCTAGTTATATCCTTACCTGTTCTGCATTGCAGCTCAGCTTTGCCAGCTTTCCTGAAATGAAGACTGTTTAATTTGTACTCACCTTGTCTGCCTTCTTTCGTTTGTGACAGTTATGTTTCACGCTGACAGTAAAGCTGAAAAATAAGCCACTGCAAATTTGTTGTAGGTGTTACTATGGTGATGTCAGTCAGAACAGCTCCTCCTCTGATCTTTCTGCTCATGATTCACGGTTAGTCACTGCAACACTTAAGAAACACTCAGAAAGTTTTTCATACTGCATCGTTCATGCACAAGCTGCTGCTGATTTGTTCAGTGTGAACATTTTTTTTTTAGGGGTCTGTAGTCAGAAGGAGAATGTGACCTACAGTCCTTCACACATCTGTGCACTAAAGAACTCATCAGTGATCATGAGATGCTCTTATACATACCCTATTGGACATCAGATCGTGAGAGTGTTCTGGACCAAAACTCTGATAAGAGAAAAAAGTGGAGAGTTTCCAGATCTGTCTAATGACACTGAATACAGTCAGAGGCTTCAGTATCTGGGAGATAAAGAGCAGAACTGTACCATCAGACTGAGTCATGTGACACTGAACGATTCACACCAGTACTATTTCAGATTCACCACCAATAAATCTGATGTGAAATGGATTGGTGCTCCAGGAGTGAGTCTTACTGTCACAGGTGACTCTCATGAGGTTTATCTCTTCTTCTGTGCATTATGTTGAATAATAATCAGTGTATGACAGCAGCACTAGATATAATGTGTGTGTTGTGTTCAGATCTTCAGGTGGAGTCTCCTGAGAGAGTGACAGAGGGAGATTCAGTCCGTCTGACATGTAAAAGCAGCTGTAAACTGACTGACGGAGCAACATTCATCTGGTACAGAAACTCACAGCCATTAACTGAGAGAAGAGACAGAAACAATGAACTCCTGCTGCTGTCAGTCAGAAGAGAGGATGCAGGCAGATATAGCTGTGCTGTACACGAACACCATCACATCTCTCCTGCTGCTGAGCTCAATGTCACGTGTGAGTTAAGATTAATTTCTTTTTAAAAACTGGAGATTGTGTTTGAATGAGATGATTTAAGGATTTGATTATTGTCCTTTTAGACCCACCAAAGAACGTCTCAGTGTTGATAAACGGATCTGGTGAAATAGTGTCAGGAGATTCAGTGACTCTGATCTGCAGCAGTGATTCAAACCCTCCTGCTCTGAACTTCAGCTGGTTTAAAGGAGGAACGTTTGTAAGATCTGGAAGAATCTACAGCATCTCAAATTTCAGCTCTGATGACAGTGGAGAATACAAGTGCAGATCCATCAATGAACATGGAGAGAAATACTCTGATGCTGTGACTCTAAACGTCGTGTGTGAGTTTATTATAAAACTTAAGATGAACTTTTCAGTTCATATTAGTCATTTTAAATTGTGTAAGAGGTCTTAAATAATTTGGTGACCGTTATTAGACCCACTCAGAAGCGTCTCAGTGTCCATCATGAATCTGTTCAGATGTTTTACACTTTAGTCTCAGTTGCAGGACATCTGGTGATATTGTCCGTCTCCATTGGAGTGGTTTGTGGTTCAGTGATCATCATGATGCTGATCTGGTAAGATATGTGTCTGTGGTACTATGTAGTGTGTGTGAATGACCCAACAAACACAGAACGTTGCTGTAATGTATTTGAGTTGTTGTTTAATATAACTGATGTCCACTAGAGGGCACTCCTGTACGGTGGTTGCTGTTGTTGCAACGTGCAGAGTAAAACAACCAGACAAGCATGCAAGCAGGTCTCCGGGTCTCCTTATTCTTATTCTCAAACGAACCATAATACGAGTGTTATTAAGCATATTGATGCGAACATAACACAAATTGGCGACGAGTAAAAAGTTCCCACTGCCAACATCGAGCTATCGACCAAGAGAAAAGGATGGCTACGATCATCGGACATGTGGAGGCGTTCGACGAGGCAAGAGAGCAATGGACCACGTATGTAGAGCGTTTTGAACACTTTGTGGAGGCCAACGGCATTAGCGAAGAGAAAAGAGTGCCAGTTTTTCTCAGTGTAATGGGGGCATCAACTTATGGACTTTTACGTAGTCTCATTGCACCAGTTAAGCCCGGGACTATGAAATATGATGAGATTGTGAACACACTCCAAGCACATTTTACCCCCAGACCGATCGTGATTGCAGAGAGGTTCAAATTTCACAAACGAAATCAAGCAGAGGGGGAAAGTGTTGCACAATATGTGGCGATATTAAAGAAATTGGCGGAGCACTGTGAGTTTGGCGACAATCTAAATGACGCACTGCGAGACAGATTCGTGTGTGGCCTGAGTAGCGAGTCAATACAAAGGAAACTATTGACGGAATCGGCGCTCACATATCAAAAGGCCGTGGATATAGCGATGTCGATGGAGGCAGTATCTAGAGAATCACAACACCTGAGCAACTCGTTGAAAGTGAATGCCATGTCTCTGTCGTCTGATTTGCCCAAAGAGCAATGTTATAGATGTGGAAAGTCCAACCATATCCAAAATGAGTGTTTTTACAAGGACCAACTGTGTCACAATTGTGGAAAGAAAGGCCACATTGCACGAATGTGTAAAGGTAAAAAGACCGAGGATAAATTATCTAGAACTACAGTAAAGGGCAAAAGTGGTGTAAAATGGAAGAGACAGACAAAGAAAAAACCAATTCACAGAATGGAGGTTAATATGGAAACGAGCGAGGAAGAGACAAATTCGGACACGGATGCCGAGCTGACACTACACAAAGTGACAGCAACCCGCCACAATTCCCCACAGGTGAACAGAATGAATAATGAAACTGATTCAGCGTCATCTGTGATGAAAGTGCAACCAAAAATCGAGGGATTGCCAATTGAGATGGAAGTGGATACTGGGGCGGCAGTCTCTATCATCTCAAGTGAACTGTACAGAGATAAACTGAGCCATGTGCGACTACGCCAGACGAACGTTATTCTCAAGACATACACAGGCGAAGTAATTCCGCCAGAAGGGGTCATCAAAGTGCGTGTTAAGCTAAACAGACAAAGTGTACGTTTACCTTTATATGTTGTTACAGGAAACGCAGCGCCTCTATTGGGACGAGAATGGCTTCGCAGGATCCGTTTAGACTGGCGTAAGATAAAAACTGTAAGAGCAGTGCATCATCCTTCTGAAGGGACACTGGACAGTCTTCTAAAAAGGTATGCCAAAGTTTTCGGAGAAGATTTAGGGACATTCAATGGGTATACAGCTACCTTAAACCTGAAACCGGGAACGCAACCGAGATTTTTCCAAGCACGAGTGGTACCATATGCCATCAGACCCAAGGTGGAGGAAGAAATTGAACGCCTACTGAAACAAGGAATCATCTCACCTGTGCGATTCAGTGAATGGGCAACGCCGATTGTGCCTGTAATAAAAAAAAGTGGCAATGTTAGAATCTGCGGTGACTTTAAAATAACAGTGAACCCAGCCTTGTGTGCAGAACATTATCCATTACCCCGAATAGAAGATTTATTTGCTTCGCTGGCTGGGGGACAAAAGTTTAGCAAACTTGACCTTTCACATGCTTACCTGCAGATCCCTGTGCATGAAGATTCACGTAAATATCTTACCATCGCGACCCACAAAGGGATGTTTGTATATAACAGATTACCCTTTGGGATCACTTCAGCTCCATCGATATTCCAACGAGTTATGGAACAAGTGCTGCAGGGGCTACCATTTGTTCATTGTTTTTTGGACGATATCCTGGTCACAGGAAAAGACAATGCCCATCATTTGTCTAATCTGGAGATTGTGTTGAGTCGGCTAGAGAAATGCGGACTTCGTGTTAATAGAGAGAAGAGTGAGTTTTTCAAAACTTCAGTGGAGTATTTAGGACACGTGATCGATGCATCGGGGCTTCACAAGTCTCCAGACAAACTGCGTGCCATCGCCGAAGCACCAGCTCCTGCTAATGTTAACCAACTCCGATCCTTTCTGGGACTGGTTAATTATTATGCAAGATTCGTGCCAAATCTGGCCACAGTTCTTCACCCCTGAATGCAATGCTACACAAAGAGGCAAAATGGAAGTGGTCTCCAGTGTGTGAAAAAGCATTTCAAGATGCAAAAGCGCAACTGTTAACACCCAAGGTGCTCACGCACTATAACCCAAGACTTCCAGTTCGCTTGGCTTGTGATGCTTCACCCTACGGGGTAGGAGCTGTACTTTCACACATGATGCCGGATGGACTAGAAAGACCCATAGCTTTTGCCTCCCGAACCCTGAGTAAATCTGAGCAAAATTACGCACAACTAGAACGTGAAGCACTAGGAATAATTTTTGGAGTCAGGAAGTTCCATACTTATCTATATGGTCGTCACTTCACATTATTCACAGATCATCGGCCACTTACCACAATTCTCCATCCTAACAAAGCAACTCCATCCATGGCTGCTGCAAGACTTCAGAGGTGGGCTCTGCTACTTGCTGCACACAACTACACAATTCAGTATAGAAATGCAAATGACCATGGCAATGCTGATGGACTATCGCGTTTGCCACTGCCTGTACAGCACAGAGACAGGGCAGATGCAGTAGATGCTTATCTCATAAAAAAAATGGATACACTCCCAGTGTGTAGCAGCGACATCAGGAAAGAAACCAGAGCAGACCCAATTCTCTGTCGTGTGAAGGAGATGGTATCCACTGGGTCATTTCCATCTGTCAAAGACTCAGAAAATGTGCTAAAACCATATCTCGTAAGGAAGGAGGAACTCTCACTGATGCAGGACTGTCTGATGTGGGGACAGCGAGTTATTGTTCCATCAAATCTGAGACAACGAGTTTTGGAGGTTTTACACACAGGACATCCAGGTGTAGTAAAAATGAAGGCTCTAGCACGTAGCTACATCTGGTGGCCAAATATTGACTCTCAAATTGAAGAAAAATCAAAGACCTGCATTTCCTGTCAACAAAATCAAAAATCTCCATGTCCCTCACCTTTACATCCCTGGGCGTGGCCAGAAGCTCCTTGGCAGCGGATTCACATTGATTTCGCTGGACCATTTGAAGGACGAATGTTTCTGGTAGTTGTTGACGCACACTCAAAATGGCCAGAAGTTCATGTGATGGATTCGACAACTTCCTCAAAGACAATTCAAGTTTTGCGGGGTCTATTCAGCCGTTACGGTATACCTAAAACACTAGTGAGCGACAATGGCCCACAATTTACGTCAGAGGAGTTTGGAGGTTTTCTGAAAACAAATGGTGTTAAACATGTGCGCTCTGCACCATTTCACCCAGCCACCAACGGTCTGGCTGAGCGTTTCGTACAGACTTTTAAACATTCACTGAAAGCATCCAAAGAACCAGTATCATTACAGCAGAGATTAGATGCTTTCTTACTACAGTACAGGAATACACCACACAGCACAACACAAGAAACACCTGCCATGTTATTCTTGCGTCGTAGATTGAGGACACGTCTGGACCTACTGAAACCCAGTGTGAAACTCACTGTGGAGCAGGCACAAAAAGCTCAATTTTCTTACCGTTCCCTCCATGCAAAACACAGAGACTTCAATGTTGGTGATTCAGTTCTGGCCAGAGATTATCGACG
This sequence comes from Opsariichthys bidens, assembly GCA_037194245.1. NCBI lineage: Eukaryota > Metazoa > Chordata > Actinopteri > Cypriniformes > Xenocyprididae > Opsariichthys > Opsariichthys bidens. The sequence continues at coordinate 2,688,624 of CM074292.1, forward strand.
GGGAGAGGAGAAGTGGAAAACCGGTACTGTTTCTTCCCAGTCAGGACCAGTGTCATACACGGTTCAGGTGGACAGTTCACAAAGTTGGAAAAGGCATGCAGATCAAATGTTAGACTGTCATCCAGAAATTACAAAAAACACGGAAACACTACCAGCAGAGAACAGTACACCACAAATGCTGGATGATAACGGACAAGAACTGTCTTTAACATCCAATGACATCGAACCAAATGTTCTAGACCAACATGTAACCAAACTAGTTGAACCAGCCATTGTGGTTTCCCCAAATGTGAGAAGATTTCCTGTTAGAACCCGTAAACCACCTAACAGACTTAATCTTTAAAGTGTTGTCATATATGTCACATACATAGTTGAATGTGTTAAAGGTGTTGCATATTTTGGGAGTGAGTAGTTAAGTTAACGTAAACAAGCGTGATGTTGCTGAGGGTGAGTTACTAATGGTTGGGTCCTAACTGTTATTCCCTAGTTGAGTTGATGATGTTAAAAGGAAACAAGAATCCATGGGGTAGACTGATTTAAGATGGGAGGAGATGTAATGTATTTGAGTTGTTGTTTAATATAACTGATGTCCACTAGAGGGCACTCCTGTACGGTGGTTGCTGTTGTTGCAACGTGCAGAGTAAAACAACCAGACAAGCATGCAAGCAGGTCTCCGGGTCTCCTTATTCTTATTCTCAAACGAACCATAATACGAGTGTTATTAAGCATATTGATGCGAACATAACAGTTGCCTCAACGTAGCCAACCTTTTAGCAACGTTGTAACAACATGGCTAAAAGGTTGTTGGTTCTACATTGTGTCGTTAAGGTTGTTACTGTGCTGTCACAATGTTGCTGTTCAACCACGGTTCAGGACCATTGCTGAAGGTTGTGCTTAGGCTGTCTGGACAACCATTGTACGACATGTTCTCGTCACTGTTCCGAAGCGCATTTTAAATTTGAACAGACCGTTGGGCCGTTATTCTTCTTCAAGCCATGGGATACGCGAGTATTGCTTATGATTTCTCTTTTAGATAAATAGGATATGCAAATATCCAAACAAAACCTACAATTTTCATGTCTAATGTGAGATTTATTTGTTCTGTTAATAAACTGAGTGGACAGAATAGCTGATCATTCACATACCGAGTAGTTTGCGATCGGGTTTGGTGTAAGTTAATGCTAAGCTAATTATATTACTTTCAGAAGGCCTATTCAGATATCGTTATTTAGGAAAAGGCGTTAAACCTATTCTGGTCATGTGATGAAGTGTTTTAACATTATGCCAAAAGTTATAAGCCATAATGAAGCTATGAAAAGGGACTGACACAACAGACAGCGACCTAAACGCAATACGCGCAAGTTAATGTTCAATCTTGGCGACTAATATCATTAGCCATTGGCCAATAAATTGTTAAATTTAACTCGCCAGTGTTTTTGTTAAACGTGTAAAAGATATTTCAGCACAGATACATTTTCACTTGCCTACTTTTGAACACTGACTGAACGATTAAGTTTCACTGGAGCAGTGAGTGCATTATTGGCTGAGGAAAGCGCTCTGATGACCTGATGACTGTTTCAGGTGCTTTTGTTTTGTTCAACAAATGTTCTCAAATGCTTTTTATTTGTAGTCTATTATATTTGAGCTTAATATAATTAATATACTCTATATTAACGTTTTTTTCCCTTCAAATGTATGTTTTGGTAGTGTAATTATATGTATGCAATGTTTTAATAAAGTTGGATTATATGAACTTGTATGGCATTTTTCCTCTTTAAAGTTTCAGAGCTGGTTTTACATTAAAAATAACAATTAATGATTAACAGTATTTAAAAAAGTGCTACATGTTCATCTTGTGTATGATTATTAAGAGATTGACCACAAAAAAAATAAATACATAAAAAAATAAGACGCAGAAAAGGTAATATAATATTTATAATCTGGTATAAAAATAAATGTGGTCGGAACGTCGTCTTGCAGTTGCTGAATGTCGCGCAACAACGTTGCTACAGCCCTTTAGCGTCTTACAATTCAACGTTGCTACAATGTCGCGAGCATGTAGACAGTCAACGTTGCCACAGTAAAAATGGAACGTGGCAGCGACGTTGCCACAACGTAAATGTGTTTGTTGGGGAGTGACTGAGTCAGTGGAAGTCATGATGAACATGAGCTAGGGATGCTAAAGATTAATGATGGGATTAACTGTTGCTAATAATTCAATCAATATTCCTTATTAACGGCCGTCATCATTAAGAGCTTGTAGTGCCAAGCCATGGAACGGATCAGGTAGGCAAGCCATTTATTTAGAAAAATAAGTAACCAAGTGTCCCAAAAACCTTTAAAACAAGTGATTTTACTGAACTTAAGAACTACATCGAAGATTCTGGTGGATAAATGATGATCTTCCAGCGCTATTTCAGCAGTGCACTACTATTTTATGGTTCCCAGTAAATCAAAACCTGTCAATCTGAGAGATCAGTTCAGATCCCGGAAATCCTATAGCGTTAGCCAAGCATCTACATCCAGATTTCCAAAAGCCAAAACTAGTCCAATCGCATTTCAGCAAGGGGTAGTAAATCTGTATTTTGGTGGGGTTCACCTGGTAAAATTCGCATTCCAGGGGCTAAATCTCGCGTTGTTTGGGTCGATTCAACCCGCGGACATGAAATACATCCTGTGGCAACTTATGAAGTCGCCCAATTCCATCGGAAAACTGCAGATTGGCAACACCGATCTACACCATTGTTTTATGTTGTGTTCGGGCTTGTTCGAGACCTGCTCTACATATACAATCTGCTATCGTTTATTAATGTCTTGCGAAGGTACAAACCAAAACGTTGCACGAGAACACCATGTGAAAACCGTTTGCACGTCAGCAAATTTACAAGCACTTGTTAAGTGATGGTCATATTCCTTATATTCACTGTAAAGCCAAGCTTTAAAACAACACCTATTTTGAGGTTAAGGTTAGTGGTTAATCGATTGATTGAACGAATTTAAACAACGTTCAACGTTTATGGGATTTTTTGTAAATTAACATACCTATCTTTAGCTGTTTTGCAAGACTTCCGATTCATTCGGCTCCTTAGAGAAATAACGTCACGCATGTATACTTGCAGTAAACAGTAAAGGTGTTTCCACTACAAATCAGTGTTTATTATTAAAACAGTACATTAAAATAATAAGCTAAGAAATATTAGTTTGCCATGTTTTGTACGTATAAAAATAGCTGTAAGTGAATGACACTGGAAACCAGACAATTCATTTTACGAATGGCCGAGAAAAAAAGAGAAATATTTTTACTCATAATTGTGAATTAAACATCAAATAAGTTCTGATTGGTTTCTAATTGTATCTTTAAAGGGGAATCAGCTGTTTGAAAAAGAGAAATGACTCGCTCGAACCTCAGGTAAGTGATCAGTAGAAAAGATCGAAAGCCTGAATGCAGTGAGACATTATCTCGTGAGTTTATAGACTTCATTTTTCCACTATTTTGTTTTTTCTTTAATGTCAAAGGTTCGTTCCAGACGCAACGCTCGTGACGTTGAATCGAGTGAACCAGTGTATGAGAACACAATGGTAAGTGTTTCCTACAAAAGAATGAAAAGCTCCTCAATGTCAGAGTGAAAATATCAAATGTCTATATTGACTAAGATTATGGAAATTTAAATAATTGTCTCTTGATTCGTAAAGGTTCCTCAACCTGATGACAGTAAACCTGAACTGAACTCGTCTGTGTATGAAAATCTTCCAGTAAGTAAGAAAACCAACATATTATTCTTTCCTCATTCTGTTCTTGATGCTTTTATTTAAACATTTCGTTATTAATGTTTTCATTTTCTTTCTTATTCAGACTAGCAAGAGGAGGTTCTAGTGTTTTGGACACAACAGTAAATATTACAGCCTATGTCCATGTCTTTCTGGGCGGAGCCTTGAATGATTGACAGGACTGAATAATCTGAGGATTTTATAGATGGATGCTGGGGTGACAATGGAAGTAAAGGGTTATTGAATTGATGTAAAGTGTGTTTTAAATTTATACTTTTATCGCTTCACTTTATATCTAGTTTCACAAACTAAAATGCATGTTTGAGCTGTTCTAACTGAAAAACATCTTAAAATACGCCAGTGCCATTGTTGTATCTCAAGATGAACATCACGGTAATGTTTTTTTTTCTAAGACATGTTTGTAAAAGCTACTTAAATGTCCTAATTTTAACAAAACCCTGTCTGTGAAACCAGGCCTTGTTGTTTTTAACCCTTTAAGTATCAGTATTGTTCATGTTTCTAATGAAAGGCAGAACAAATAAGACTCTCGTTGTACAATTTCACATTTTTCTGTCAACCGATATATCAGAATAACCACATTAAAACAAATATTAAAGAACATCACATTTTGAGATTGCTGAGCGGGTTAGTTCATCCAAAAATGAAATGTCTGTCATTAATTATTCACCCTCATGTCATTCCAAACCCGCAAGACTTTCGTTCTTAATTAATTTTGACCGTTCGATCTCTTTATAAACTTTTTGGAGCGTCAAAGTTTAAATTGTTTCTGTCAAGGGATTTCATCTTGAAGATCTTCATGTGTGTTCTGAAGGTCTGAATGAAAGTCTTATGGGTTGAGAGTGAATAATTAAAATTTATTTATGGGTGAATTATCCCATCCCTTTAATATAATGATTATAATTCCACACAAAATTACACAGACAATCGAGCTGTTGTTCAAAACAACACTTAAATAAGTACTAAATTTGTAGTAACTTACGCTTCAGCTTGAAGTTGTTTCTAGAATATTCGACGATGAAATGGTCCCAACGGAAGCCACTTCCCGAGTGACTAACCGACACACACTGGAACCCGAACTGGAGTATTTGAGTGGAGCGGAGCGACATGGCATTCCCTTCCCCGCTCGAAGCGTCATGTGACCGGCCGCTGGAGATCCACTCCGGGTTTTCAATCTCACAATCGGAGCGTTACTGCAGCTGGCAAGAGAGAACGCGGGCGAAATTACTTTCAAACACACTTTTCCTGCAATACGAGTTGACAATAGATATTATTCTCTCATTTGTTGGAAGAGGAGTACAGCAATGTATTATGAGTGGTAGAAAAAAATGCGGATTTGGGGTCATGATTAGTCAGCTCGCCTGTCAATCAAACTCTGGCGAAGGGTCAATTGTATAGAAATATTAAACCACTGAATGTAGTGATTGACCAATCAGAATCAAGTATTTCAGCTAGCTGTGTAATAAATATTTAACATAAAAAAAATCTCTTCTTTTCTTCACTGCACTATGCATTGTGCATGCTATTGCAAAAATGGTTGGCTCTTATGACACTTAATGTTCAGTGACGTTAAATCCTTTTAAATGTCATTTAGAAGTCAAAATGTATGCAGGTTCTAGATATTCTGTAAATTAATAATTGCTCAATAAAAATGAATATTGTAAGAACAGCAAACTGTTGGTGCATTATTTACAATACCATAACTGTGTACAGAAAAGAATGCATTTAGTAAAAATAGCAAAAATGGAAATATTAATTGTATTTTTATATGAACTTAAAGGGATAGTTCACCCCAAAATAAAAATCATCCCATGATCTACTCATCCTCAAGCCATCATAGGTGTATTTCTTCTTTCAGACGAAAACAATTGGAGATATATTTGGAAATATCCTCCAAGGTTTATAATAGTTGCGCAAATTCTGAAGACAAAAAAAAAAAAAGCATCCATCCATAAAAAAAAAAAAATGAACCCATACAAGTTCAGGGGGTTAATAAATGCCTTCTGAAGAGAATCGAGAAGTATCTTTATTTAAAAACTTTATAAGGTCAAATAATGAGCTTTTGAAGCAACATAAATATGCATTTGATGTATGTCCAAAAAACGTTAACGTTTCGCTTTTTTGACGTCCGTCGATGACTGTCAAACTGGAGGCTTTTACTTTATACAGTTTTAAATAAGGATATTTGTCTTAACATAAACACATCGATTCACTTCAGAAGGCCTTTGGAGACGTATGGATTCATTTTTTAAATGAATGCTTTTTTTTTTGTCTTCAAAATTTCTTTTTGTTTTTAAAGCTTTGTGGAACAAGGAGAAGTGAGTGTCTGTGTTGAACAGGATACAGCTTCTGTCAGGTCAGGATTTGCATAAAGGTTTAAAGCAGTTCACAAACTTCTTATCGTCACAGAAAAGAGGAAGTGACACTCTTAGTGAAGATGATCTTATAAAGTCCCGTTGAACTTTAGTTAATTTCAAGAAAGTGTCACGGTTGCATTTGTTCACGCCGTAGGAACTGTGAACAATCCTGTCTGAAGAAATAAAAGTTTAACTTCGTGTGAAAATCACACGCATCTTAAAGAAATGCTGAAGAACTTTGCATGTTCTCGACTCTTTTCACTTCCTCTTTCTTCGTTTGACTAATTCTCTCTCTCTGACGGATGCCGCTTCATTCGTGTCGTCTATTTTATGGCGAGGTATTTACTTATGTTACGAAAAGTATTTGAATAGTTTTAATCAAAGCTGGTTTTCAGCGTAAAATACACTCGAAAAGAGGAAGTTAAAGAGTTCGTCTTCAAGAGAAATCATCGTATGTTTGCAAATCTCTGTTCTCACTCCAGCGTTTCGTCGATGACAAACGGTAAGAGATGTTTGAAGTTTGTGAAGTTACATTTTAAAAGTAAAATTGGAATGATCCTTGTTATCTACATTTGTTCAAGCTGCATGTGTTGCATCAGGTCTGGAGGTTCTTAGATTTTTACTGATTTCTCTGTCTTTACTGCTTAAATTACATTTTCATAGAGAAACTGTTGTTTGTGCAAATTTAACCTTTAATGGGTGAATCTCTAAGTCATGTTTGAAAAAAAAAAAGAAAAATACATAAAATATTGTTTCAATTTTACGGTAATGAAAATGATCAGTGCGTCTTTATATTAGGTGTCCTTAACTACTCTGTACTTACTTCAAAAAACAAGTACAATGTACTTATTGAGTTCATATTATATTGTAAAACGCTATTGAGCTGGATACAGGAACGGTCAGGGACAGGGTTGGTTAAGGGACGGGTCAAGCGTGTAATTATAAATGTATTTACATGCAGGTATTTTTTTTAAAATATAAGTACAATGTAAAACATGCATGTATACAATTATGCATTATATCAAATGATTAATTTAAATGGTTATTTCACCCAAAAATGAATATTTAGTCATTAATTCCTCTCCCTCATGTCGTTCTTCACCTGTAAGACCTTCGTTCATCTTCAGAACACAAATGAAGATATTTTTGATGAAATCTGGGAGTTTTTTTAAAATCTCCCATTGAAATTTGTGTCATTCGAGGTCCAGAAAGGTATTAAAGAGTTAAAACAGTCGATGTGACTGCAGTGTTTCAAGCTTATTGTTATGAAGAGGTGAGAATTTTTGCACACAGAAAGCTTTACGACTTTTCTGGACCTTGAGGGATGGTAAGTATGGGGGATAAAAAAAAAATTCTTAACTTAATTTGTGTTCTGAAGATGATGTGGAGAACAACATGAGGGAGAGGAATTAATGACAGAAATTTCATTTTTGGGTGAACGAACCCTTTAAATGTACGCACATAGTAGTTCAGGGCACCTAATATAAAGTAAGACCCAATAATCTTACAATTTCATGAGATTCACCTTCAATGAAGCTAAAATAAGTGACTGTATATTGATTGTGTTGTAGGTGTTGCTATGGTGACGTCAGTCAGAACGGCTCCTCCTCTTCCTCTGATCGTTCTGCTCATGATTCACAGTGAGTCACTGCAGCAGAAACACTGAAGATTTTTTTTTAAACTGTATCTATTGTATTTTTTTTATAAACTGAACACTGTTACATGATATTACTTAAAATATTAATAATGAAAAGTAAATAAATGAACAAACAAACAAATTAAAAATAATAAAAACATACGAATACATTATCTGATAGTTCATATATATATCATTTGGTTGTGTTAGCAATGTTGAGGTATCGGGGTGTTTGATTTTTGAAACTGCTTTAATACTCATCTCATAATATTTTCTGCTTACAAATCTGAGTGCCCCCTCTGCTATATAAGCAAATCATCCAATTCCTGAGAGTTTTATTTTTACCTGTTCGTTTTACTTGTCAGTCTTGTTTGTCGACGCAAACTTTTATTCCCAGGTCCTGCAGAGGTAATGCCGCATCCGTCAGGGTAGGGAAAGTTTTTACTCATTTTTCATTTTTCACCATTTAGCAGATGCTTTTATCCAAAGCGACTTACAAGTGAGGTAATCAGGGGTCAGGTGTCTTGCTCAAGGGCACTTTAGTCATGGTATTGAAGGTGGAGAGATGCTGTTCATTCACAATCCCCACCTTCAATTCCTGCCGGCGTGGGAATCGAACCAGCAACCTTCAGGTTACAAGCCCGACTCTCTCTCCATTAGGCCACGACTACCCCAGGTACTCCCGCCTCCAGGTAGATCTTTATCTGTGCTGGATAGACACACTCTTCTTCATCTGGAGCTGTTTCATCGCAATCTTTCCTCTGCAACTCAGCCGAGTAGTCGTTGTCATAGTAGTCACTTTGCATTGTACAGGAGCTGTTTCTGTGACCAGGCTTGTCGTAAGATTAGGTCCTTAAAGAGCACCCCTTTTACAAGATTTAAAATAACTCTCTGGTGTCCCCAGAGTGCGTATGTGAAGTTTTAGCTCAATATACCCCACAGATCATTTATTATAGCATGTTAAAATTGCCCTGGCCTAAAAGAGCGAAGCTACAAGAGCTCATTCTCCAGTGTCAGGACGCACTAATCATTTCAAAAACTGCCAGTAAGTGTTCAGTCTGAACCGGAGTAAGATAATTGTAATGAAAAGGCGAGTCAGCGGATGAGATCCAAATGCAGGCTTTATTTAGCAACGTGGTCAAACAGGCAATGGTCAAATCAACAGTAAACAGGAGTGTCAGAGGGCAGGCAGAGTCGTAAACGTTAAACTGGCAAAGTATATCGAGGTAGGCAGCAAGCAATCAACAGTCCAATAATCCAAGGCAATGAATCCAATAGGCAGGCAGGGAACAATCAGAAACCAGGAAAACAAGACAGGGAATAACGCTCAGAAATGACAACATAACAGAATATGAAGACCTCGCAGAGTGTGTGTGTGTGTGTGTGTGTGTCTGTGGTGCTTAAATAGTCCGGGTAATGTGTATTAGCTGGTTGATGTAATCAGTGATTGGGTAATGCGCTGCAGCTGGTGAAGAGATCAGAGATAGGTACGGGCCTTCTGGGAAATGTAGTCTGCCTTAGTGGGTGAGTGAGTCTATGGTGAAGTGCCCTCTAGTGTTTATAGCGGGCACTTCAACTGACGATCGTTTCAATAATAATGCCTTCAGAGCCAGAGAATAAATGCTGCATGGAGATAGGACGACTATAGTTTAGATTAATTATGGTTATAACTAATGTTGTAATCTTGCTTTTATCCACTACTAGTACAAGCCTGTTATACTGGACACCATCTGAATGATGGCCAAAACTTTACTGATGAGTTTTATGACGTTTATTGTACATCACACAGAAGATGAACCGTCCGTTTTCACTCCAGAAAATCAATATAAGAGTTGAACAAAACACAGTGCAAGAAGTGTGTATTAAAGTCTTATCCTTAAACTCTCTTTGTCCCTTACATTATCATCAATATACACAGCAAATGACATACAAATATATACAGACCGTATGCCTTTTTACGGGGTGCTTATGTAACGAAGTCCAGCTAGTAGTTGCTGTGCGAGTAAACCTCACTCCTCTGACCTCAAGAGATGCTCTAGCGAAAGACGCTAGGGGTTGCATCCTTTAGCCTCCTTGTTAGAGTGTCTGACTCCCATGCCGGAAGACCCGGATTTGAGGCCCGCTCAGAACGAGCCGAGTAGGACTCGGGTAAAGGGGTTGCATTGGTGCCGTGACCCGGATGGGCGTGAGGTTTAGGGGGGTGAGTGTAACGGAGGCCAGCTAGTAGTTGCTGTGCGAGTAAACCTCACTCCTCTGACCTCAAGAGATGTTCTAGCGAAAGACGCTAGGGGTTGCATCCTTTAGCCTCCTTGTTAGAGTGTCTGACTCCCATGCCGGAAGACCCGGATATGAGGCCCGCTCAGAGCAAGTCGAGTAGGACTCGGGTAAAGGGGTAATATTGGTGCCGAGACCCGGATGGGAGTGAGGTTTAGGGGGGTGAGTGTAACGGAGGCCAGCTAGTAGTTGCTGTGCGAATAAACCTCACTCCTCTGACCTCAAGAGACGCTCTAGCGACAGATGCTAGAGGTTGCATACTTTAGCCTCCTTGTTAGAGTGTCTGACTCCCATGCCGGAAGATCCGGATTTGAGGCCCGCTCAGAGCGAGTCGAGTAGGACTCGGGTAAAGGGGTTCCATTGGTGCCGTGACCCGGATGGGAGTGAGGTTTAGGGGGGTGAGTGTAACGGAGGCCAGCTAGTAGTTGCTGTGCGAATAAACCTCCCTCCTCTGACCTCAAGAGACGCTCTAGCGACAGACGCTAGAGGTTGCATCCTTTAGCCTCCTTGTTAGAGTGTCTGACTCCCATGCCGGAAGACCCGGATTTGAGGCCCGCTTAGAGCGAGTCGAGTAGGACTCGGGTAAAGAGGTTATATTGGTGCCGTGACCCGGATGGGAGTGAGGTTTAGGGGAGTGAGTGTAACGGAGGCCAGCTAGTAGTTGCTGTGCGTATAAACCTCCCTCCTCTGACCTCAAGAGACGCTCTAGCGACAGACGCTAGAGGTTGCATCCTTTAGCCTCCTTGTTAGAGTGTCTGACTCCCATGCCGGAAGACCCGGATTTGAGGCCCGCTTAGAGCAAGTCGAGTAGGACTCGGGTAAAGGGGTAATATTGGTGCCGAGACCCGGATGGGAGTGAGGTTTAGGGGGTGTGAGTGTAACGGAGGCCAGCTAGTAGTTGCTGTGCGAATAAACCTCACTCCTCTGACCTCAAGAGACGCTCTAGCGACAGACGCTAGAGGTTGCATACTTTAGCCTCCTTGTTAGAGTGTCTGACTCCCATGCCGGAAGATCCGGATTTGAGGCCCGCTCAGAGCGAGTCGAGTAGGACTCGGGTAAAGGGGTTCCATTGGTGCCGTGACCCGGATGGGAGTGAGGTTTAGGGGGGTGAGTGTAACGGAGGCCAGCTAGTAGTTGCTGTGCGAATAAACCTCCCTCCTCTGACCTCAAGAGACGCTCTAGCGACAGACGCTAGAGGTTGCATCCTTTAGCCTCCTTGTTAGAGTGTCTGACTCCCATGCCGGAAGACCCGGATTTGAGGCCCGCTTAGAGCGAGTCGAGTAGGACTCGGGTAAAGAGGTTATATTGGTGCCGTGACCCGGATGGGAGTGAGGTTTAGGGGAGTGAGTGTAACGGAGGCCAGCTAGTAGTTGCTGTGCGAATAAACCTCCCTCCTCTGACCTCAAGAGACGCTCTAGCGACAGACGCTAGAGGTTGCATCCTTTAGCCTCCTTGTTAGAGTGTCTGACTCCCATGCCGGAAGACCCGGATTTGAGGCCCGCTTAGAGCGAGTCGAGTAGGACTCGGGTAAAGAGGTTATATTGGTGCCGTGACCCGGATTGGAGTGAGGTTTAGGGGGGTGAGTGTAACGGAGGCCAGCTAGTAGTTGCTGTGCGAGTAAACCTCACTCCTCTGACCTCAAGAGATACTCTGACATCAAGTAGGACCCGGGTGGAGAGGTTACACTTAATAAACTTTATATCCGTAAATCAACTCCGATGATCTGTGCGTGCTCTCCCTTTCATTCCTGCCGTATCCAGTATCGCTCTGGAAACTATGAATTGGATCACGAACAGTTACTGATCCATTCTTGAGTAACAACTTTTTAGCAAAACCTGTTTTGTATTGTCCGTTTGTATTGACATTCGTTCACAAAGCAGTCTGGTGTGAAATGATTCGCACAGACAAAGGAATTTAGGTACATGGGGAAGCATTCCCTTCAAAAATAAAACTAATCCACTGTGTCTTCAGCAGCTCTGATGTTGGGAGTACATGGAGACTGTTCACACTTACATCCGACAACAAAATTCTTCAATCGCTTACGAGACATTCTTGTCTCTACAGCTGCTCCAGGAAAATGGTGGACAGTGTAGAACTCGCTCAGGGCGGCAACTATGCTAATAAGGCAGTCTGTCAGAGGTCGTGGGCGGGGCCTGTAGAAAGTGATGTCACTTTGCCTAGAATCTGCAAACGGCTTGTTCTGAGACACCACTTATGATTTATGGGAATTAATAAAGGAGTGTGTGGATTTTTATCATTATAGGGTGGTTATGTTTGCACACTGCCAACACACATTTATGTTTATTTAAAAGTGAATTTTGCATAATAGGTGCCCTTTAACCGCATAGTCCAGGAATCTCACTATTGTCGATCTAGGAGGTGTGGCGCGGTCTTTTGGTTTGGCTGCAAGGGCCGTCTGCGCCTTCCGATCTTTATATCCATGTGTAGCTGTAGAGCTGTGGTGAGCAGACGCATGACAAATTCCTCTGTGTTTTCTCCTTCGCAACCCTCTGGAACTTGATATATTCTTAGATTATTCCAGTAAAATCTGTTTGGCAAGTCTACATGTGAGATCTGCCTCACGTTCCAGGAGATATCGGAGTGCTCTTTCGTGCCTCACCCCAGTCTCCTCACCAGAGCTGATCATTCCTCCGTCTGCCTGATTCTGCTCTCCAAACCATTTATTTTAAGTCCTCAACCGAGGTCTCCAATTTTGTCAGTGATATTTTAGTTTAATTTTCTATTCTTAATGATTTCCGTTCTTCCATCACTTCAGTAATTTTGCACACGGGTTAGATTTGACATGTCTAGCACAACTAAATGATTAATTTTTTTTGCATCTCATTCTCTTGAATGTGTATTTTTGGAAGTATTCTTTTGTCTAAATGTCATACTCATTCCGATAAACTCTGAGTTCTGAATTACTCTGAGTTACTATACCTGAATTAGTTATAATTAAGTAATGTATTTAATAAATCTGGATTTATTGCAACAGTCTGACAGAGCTTAACTTTCAAGAGTTTGCTATCTCTGTGACATCACCTGAAGTCTCCCCTCCCTTACTAAATGTTACCCATACTTTATTCTGTGTTTCAGGGGTTTCTAGTTCTGGTTGGGGTGTGAGTTACAGTCATTCACACATCTGTGCACTAAAGAACTCATCAGTGACCATGAGATGCTCTTATACATACCCTACTGGATATTATCAGATCAACAGAGTGTTCTGGACCAAAGGCCCTGTACAAGAGGGTATAGAGCTTCTAGATCTGTTTGATGACCCTGAATACAGTCAGAGGCTTCAGTATCTGGGAGATCAACAGCAGATCTGCACCATCGAACTGAGTCATGTGACACTGAAGGATTCACACGAGTACTATTTCAGATTCATCACCGATAAACCTAATGGTAAATGGACTGGTGTTCCAGGAGTGAGTCTTTCTGTCACAGGTGACTTTCATGAGGTTTATCTCTTCTTCTGTGCATTATGTTGAATAATAATCAGTGTATGACAGCAGCACTAGATATAATGTGTGTGTTGTGTTCAGATCTTCAGGTGGAGTCTCCTGAGAGAGTGACAGAGGGAGATTCAGTCCGTCTGACATGTAAAAGCAGCTGTAAACTGACTGATGGAGCAACATTCATCTGGTACAGAAACTCACAGCAAGTAACTACAGGAATTATTGAAAACCAGCTCGACCTCGGGCGAGTCAACAGACAAGATACAGGAATCTATAGCTGTGGTGTATATGGACAGCGTTACATCTCTCCTGCTGCTGAACTCAATGTCATGTGTGAGTTAAGACTCATTTGATCTTTTTTTAAAAAGTAAAGATTGTATTTGAATGAGATTATTTAATTGTGGTCCTTTTAGATCCTCCAAAGAGTGTCTCAGTGTCGATCAGCCCGTCTGGTGAAATAAAGGAGGGAGATTCAGTGACTCTGAACTGCAGCAGTGATTCAAACCCTCCTGCAGAAATCAACTGGTTTAAAGGAAGAACGTTTGTAGGATCTGGAAGAATCTACAGCATCTCAAAGATCAGCTCTGATGACAGTGGAGAATACAAGTGCAGATCCAGAAATGGACATGGAGAGAAATACTCTGATGCTGTGACTCTAAACGTCATGTGTGAGTTTATGATGATTCAGTAACTGCAACATTTAATCCTCCAAACATCGTCTGTGATGGCAGCTTTATTATGATATAACATCTATGTTTTTAGATCCTCCGAAGAGTGTCTCAGTGTCCATCAGTCCATCTGAAATAGTGTCAGGAGATTCAGTGACTCTGAACTGCAGCAGTGATTCAAACCCTCCTGCAGAAATCAGCTGGTTTAAAGGAGGAACGTTTGTAGGATCTGGAAGAATCTTCAGCATCTCAAAGATCAGCTCGGATGACAGTGGAGAATACAAGTGCAGATCCAGAAATGAACATGGAGAGAAATACTCTGATGCTGTGACTCTAAACGTCATGTGTGAGTTGATGATGATTCAACAAACAAACTAGTGGATTAACAATTCCAAAATATGAATATACAGTTTCTTTTTTCCTTTTTAGATCCTCCCAGGAGCGTCTCAGTGTTGATAAACGGATCTGGTGAAATAGTGTCAGGAGATTCAGTGACTCTGATCTGCAGCAGTGATTCAAACCCTCCTGCTCTGAACTTCAGCTGGTTTAAGGAGAATGAAGCCTCAGCTGTTGGATCTGGACAGAGTTTCAGTGCACTACAGAGTGGACGCTTCTACTGTCAGGCTCACAATCCACATGGATCTCAGAGATCAGACGCTGTAACTGTGACCGTACATGGTATGTATCAGTCATTCTTTGATTGGATGAACATTTCTGCTACTGAACTCTAGAAAAAAATATATTATGCACTTTGAGTTACAATAAACAATAAATCAAAAACAATAAATGCACTAAAGAATCACAAGGACTCAAAATAGCACAACCACACTTACACTTTAACGACACGGAACAGTGCCATCATTCCTTAGATCAAGATGATTCGATTGCACCCTATGACGTCATTTTCCATCATGAAAATTTTCCGGCCATTCTGAATTTTCAGAAAAACATACTTTTTCAAACTCCTCCTAGGCCGTTGCTCCGATTTTCACGAAAACTGAACCAGATCATCTTCAGACCATACCGACAAATAGTTATGTAATTCAAGTCGATTTCTAAAACCGTTTTCGGAAAATGCTCAAACAAGTTTAATGTAGCGCTTGTGAAAATAGACATAAGGCTGTATCTCCGGGTTTGTCCAAAAATCCTAAATGTGGTCAAATTTTTCCATTTTGGCCATTGGCCATTTTTTGCTAAAATGCTGTATTTTATGAACCTATTAGCATATCGTTATGAAACTGGGTCATCAGCACTTGGCCCTGAGAAGTTTCGGACCAGCGCCACCTAGTGGAGAAAATAATTATTTAAATGCCTATAACCTTTGACTTATTTTCACAAGAGTCATCTCCTTAAGACTCTTGAATCCTTGCCGAGTCCAATGATACCAAACATGGTAGGTTTTCCCTTATGGTTGTAAAATTTTTGCGAATATCTTCAAAAATGTTTGTCCGATCGAGACGAAACCAGCATAGGAAACACGGAACCCAAATTGATTAACTATATGCTAACGCCCAAATGTCAAAATTTTGATAGGAAGTGGCAAAAAAGTTCAATCCATGTTCTAATACATATAAATATGTCTAACTCCAAAACGAAATGTGATATCCTCACCAAATTTGACACACAGATGTACACACGTATCAAAAAAAAGTGGTGGGATTGTGCCTTTTGTTAACGTTTAAAATTGAAATTGCCTTTAACTACAATACAGTGTGATTATGATATAAAATGTTACATTTTATGACTGCATTGGTGTTCCATTACGAAACTCTTTATGTGGCATCGGCACCATGCTCTGAAAGTACTCAAAAGGTTTCGAGACTGCGCCTTCTCGTGGTCAAATGTTGTAATGAGAATTTTTAAAACTACTGATTACTTTTTGCTTAGTTTAACCTATTGTCATGACACTACTCTTGATATATCCCTTGAGTCATGCAGAGAACATAGATACCAATGTTCCCATAGTTGGCCATGCTTGTGTAGCAGATTCCAATTCTGCACAAAAGAAGATTCGCTCTGGAAACAACAGGTCGGCTCCAACACAGCGTTTATTAATCTGTAACACATGGGACACTCGATAAAACAACCATCTGTTGCATCTTCGTTCTTCAAGACAATTAAACTGAAAGAAGGCAGGAGAGAGAAAACGAGCGTCCTGCCTCGTCAGCGTCCACACGCGATCTGAGGCTGACGCAATCCCACATGGGATAGTGCGCAACACAGAAAAGCATCCCGTACACACAAACACTAAAATCAAAGGTTCCCACTCACAACATGACGTGACCCGTACCGGGGCTCAACGCTTATGAACTAGTTGACTCAATATGACTTAGACAATAGTTTTGGGAAGTTCACTATACAGAAGTAAATAATATAAAATTAAAACAGTTCTACAGGCTACACTTGCTGTCCTCCATTATGATTTTAATTAAAAACATACTTTTTCAAACTCCCCCTAGACCGATTTTCACCAAATTCACATCAATTTAGTCGAAAGTCATAAATCATTAAATCGTTTTTATTAACCATATGCATGATTTTCAGTCATTTTTAATGAACTGATCTTAATATGTCTTTAATTGCGGAATGCTGCAGTCAGTCTGATGCTCCGATCAGTGTTGGCACGACTTGTGTTTCTTTTTTGTTTTGTCAATTAAACATTATTTTGTCACAAGATCTTTGACTATGGAGATAAACATGAGTGTGTTGAAATGCAGCGATCCTTTTGCTGCACACTAGGATTGGTTCCGTCATTGTAGACAGTGATTAAAAACAACATCCTGTCATTTGTCTTGTTGTAGGAAGAACGTTTCTCTACGCAGTTGCTGGGTTCGCTAGTGGATTGGGAGGTTTAATCGTCGTCTTCATCATTGTGTTGATGTAAGTTCATTCGGTCAGAAAGCACATTGGTATGCCAAGCTAATTTAAGGTGCTTTAATTTTTAGATAATTCTTTATTACAGAAGGAAAAAACACAGAGCTGATCGTATCCGGAAAAATCAGGTAAATCAAACTATCAAACGAGAATTAAACAAATGCAAACACTCAAAGCTTTCTTTTAGTAAAGTTTAAGTCATTTTCTCTCATTTTAGGATGATTTGTATGTCAACGTAATAGGCAGTGCATCAGGGGTTCAGTCTGAATCTGATGCTGCAAATCAAAACGATGCCCTGTATTCCTTAATTACCCTCAGCAACTTCACTGGCGATCGGACTAAAGGAAAAGCTTCTGATTCTGAAGATACCGACGAGATCCTGTATGCAACTGTCTTGCATCACAAAAACAAAGAGATGAACAGAGCGGAAGAGAATGAAAACCAGTACGGCAATATCAGAACTGGCCAGACTGACGCCGCCAGGAGGTGAGAAACAAAATCATGACGTGTTTGTGTCATATTAAAACATAATCAGAATGTAATCTGCTGTATTATTTGAGGTTGTATTTGTAGGCAGTACTGATCTGTACAAGTCACCGATGCCTTTATCTCTGCATATATTGATTTCACAGATCTGCGGATCAGATCGTGGAGGATCAATCAGTGATTTACAGCGCAGTCAAATGATCAACAGATCAGTTTGGAGAATTTTGCGATTGCTATTCCTGGGAAGACAGATCTCCATGATAACTCCCTCATGTGGACTGAAGTTGGATTTTCATTTCCCCCATTCAGCTTTAATGAAGAGTTTGATTATTCCCTGTTTTGGCTTATTGTTTTCTTTTCTCTCTCACACATATGCAACGGTTCTCTGAATGTGATGTTGCTGAAGTCCGAAATTATTCATCCAGTTTGTACAAAATCTAGAGAGCATCCACCCTTTTAATTCGTAAAAATGTCCGATTAATTTGGGACCAAGCATTTAAGGCTCCTGTTGTATTCGTTGATATTCTTCTTATTATTATTATTCTGTTTCTTCTTCCGCTCTGGATGTCTATGGCAGCCCATAGAACCTCTTGCAGGAAAGTTATGGAATTTGGCACACTGATAGAGGACAGTCATTAACCACAGCTAATTTGGAATCGCTATCTTAATCCCTCTGGCGCCACCACCTGTTCAAAGTTACACTCATGTTTATGCTATTAACTTTTGAACCGCAACCATTAACGTATCGTTACGAAACTTGGTACGGGTCATCGGCGTGTTGTCCTGAAGAAGTCTGAGAAGTCTCGGACCGGCGCCACCTAGATGTGAAAAATAATTATTTCCATGCTTATAACTTTGGATGTGGTTGGGAGTCATCTCCTTGAATCCTTGCCGAGTCCAACAAAAAGAAACATAATACGTTTTGCCTTAAGGTTAGTGCAACGTTGTGATTTAGCATTTAAACAACTTTTGCGAATATCTTTGAATTCGTTTGTCCGATCGAGACAAAACCGTCATAGAAAATTCGAAAACATAGGTTGTTGGCTGTACACTAATGGCCAAATGTCAAAAATTTGATAGTAAGCAAAAAGTACAATCAAAGTCAGGAATGGGTTTTTGGGTTATGTGCTCATAAATATAAATGCCTATAACTCCTAAACAAAATGAGATATTTTCACCAAATTCGACATGTGAAAAAATGGTGGGATTGTGCCATTTGGTGGCACTATATAGTAATGATATAAAAGGCTATATTTTACAAATGCATTGGTGTATCATTATGAAACTTGGTACGTGCCATCGGCACTATGCCTTGAAGGTACTCAAAAGATTTTAAGACAGTTAAAAAGTTACAATGATTTTTTTTTAAAACAAATGATAATAGCTTTTGATCCATTTAGCCTATTGTCACGAAACTGGTGTTAATAGATTCCCTAGGTCGTGCCGAGAACAAACATACCAGTGGTTCCATAGTTGGCCAAGCTTCCTGTCCGTCATTTTGATATTCTTTAAAAAACTGATTTTTCAAACTCCTCCTAGATCATTGGTCTGATTTGCACCAAATTCATGTCAGATCATCTTCGGAAGAGGCCGACAAAAAGTTATGGATTTCGTGTCAATAGATGGAACAGTTGGAACGATGGGATGAAGCCAAAAGACTTGCTTTGTCATATTAACAAATTACTAAGACCACACATCAACAATTTGGACACAGCACCGCCTATTGGTTGAAAGCGATAACCAATAAATCATACTTTTTCAGCCATCTTGCCTACGAATATCTTAAAATGTATTTAATTGCTCATTGTTGCAGCCATATTGGCAATGACTTATTGTGCCTTTTTTGTGCTTGGCCCCTCAATCGCTGCCTGCAGCTATATTTTTTAACCGCAGCTGTCTACTGAAGATATCTTTTGACGATTTGAGTAACTAATGTGTATTTGGATCTACATCCTGTCACCTCGATCTGTCAGTCATGTGGTTTCCATTTTCCACCTACATGAGTTTTAAAAATAATAAAATATTCATTTGTTTTATTTGAAGTTTGGCATGTTTCGTCTAGAGACACTTCTGACAAAAACGTGTGAAGAGAAAATATTTGTCAAAACGCTTACCCGGAAATTATACAATTTCCATCCAAAGCCCGCCTACATACTCTGTAAGCACTAAATTTGTTTGTTTTTATTTTGTAAAGGTTTCTGTGTGTTAAAGTTCCCTTTAGTCTTTGACACAAACCTGATTCATCCCCACTGTGAGAGTCTTATGAAAATGCAGCAAAATAAGCCTAAAATGTTATTAAATATATATTTAATATGATGGAGGGTACAAATGTGAACGGGTGTGCATTAAATTACAGCTATAAGAGGATATGTATTTTTGTCATTTACAGTGAGCTTACAAAATCATGCTTACTGTGTTGCGTAATGGTAAATTGCAGCATGTATGTGTTGGAAACAATGATGCTTTTAACTCAATGAGAGCTAAATAAAACTGTCTGAATCAGAAGCCGTTGTTGTGTCTCCCCTCTTCCCCCTCCACCGCTCACCACACACACTTTTCTAGCACTTTTCAGAACTGTAGAGAACCGACTGGAGCTGAAACAGGGTTTTTCATACATCTTTCCCGTTTTGTGATGGTTTTTTTTTTTATCACATGGATCCTTGCAGACGTTTGAACCATGAGCACCTTATATAGTGGCCATTTCTCCTCCACATCCTCCAGTAATGACATCAGACAGCTTATATCCGTTTTCTGTCGAACAGAAGATGCACATGGTCCAGCTCCAAAATTAGTGACCCACGGAAAGACTATATTATTGCTATTTCAAAGTTTTCAGGACCATTTTTGTCGTTCAAATCTATAAATAACATTGACATTGGTTGGTAATTTGTCTGCAGACTAAATTCTCCCTATAGCTCCCGCTGGTTCGGTGTGAAATCTTCCTATTTTCATACATGAACATGTATATGCACAGAAAATATTGCATCCAAAAAATGTGCTTTATGTCAAATGTCATGCACATGCTACTGATTTTCATCGTTATATATATATATATATATATATATATATATATATATGTGTGTGTGTGTGTACCAAATGTCCCCACAATGTAAGTAAAACCAGTAAATCTTGACATTGTGGGGACATTTTTTTGTTCCTCATGAGGAAACAAGCTTACAAATCATACAGAATTATCTTTTTTGAAAGTGTAAAATAGCAGAACATTTTGTGTGATGGGTAGGTTTAGGGGTAGGGGTAGTGTAGGGGGACAGAATGTACAGTTTGTACGCCTATGGAATGTCCCCATAAAACATGAAAACACAACTGTTTGTGTGTGTGTGTGTGTGTGTGTAAAATTATAGCACCATGCCACAAATAGACACACATGTTCATACTGACGCAATCTACAAAACTTTCTGAAGATGAACCAGTCACTGAAAATGACGTATATGTATGTGCAACTGGAAACACCAGAGACCGTCAGGGCAGAGGAAATGATGCAGTTCTGCTTATAAATGAGGCTGGTAGACTCGAACCTTCCTTATTCCTCCTCAAGAGTCATTTGATCACGGCTGATGAGTTGTCCTGCTCTATGGTATGACCTGTTTCTTATCTATTTTTTTTTAATCAATTGAACCAATTCTAAATATCTATATATCTGTTATTTTTTAATAAAGAGTCATACGTTTTAAATGTTTCTATATGCGGTCACATTCAGGGCTGGGTGGGTTACTTTTAAAATGTATTTCACTACAGATTACAAAATACATGCTTTAAAAAGTCATTTGTAACGTATTTCGTTACATTACTCAAGTTTAGTCACTTCATCTAAATATTTTGGAATACTAATAAGTGTGGAAGAAACACAAAAAAGGTCATTGCAAGTTTTTATCTCACAATTCTGACTTTTTCCCTCAGAATTGTGTGATATAAAGTTGCAATTGTGAGTTATAAAGTCAGAATTATGAGATATAAACTGACAATATTGAGAAAAGTCAGAATTATGAGATATAAACTCACAATATTGAGAAAAGTCAGAATTATGAGATATAAACTCGCAATATTGAGAAAAGTCAGAATTATGAGATATAAACTCACAATATTGAGAAAAGTCAGAATTATGAGATATAAACTCACAATATTGAGAAAAGTCAGAATTATGAAATATAAACTCATATAAAAAAAATTAGTATTGGAAGTTTATATCTCCCAATTCTGACTTTATAACTTGTAATTGTGAGTTTAAATCTCGCAATTCTGAGAAAAAGAAGTCAGAATTGTGAAACACAAACTCACAATTGTGAGGGAAAAAAAAAATTGTAAGAAAAAGTTGCAGTGACGAGTGAATTATAAAATGACTCACAAAACATGAAAACAGTGGAAAACATGAAACTGAACTGGTCTTTTTCAGACGGTCAGAGTCAGAGAATCACCAATCGCTGTTTAAATGACATTAAAACTCAAAGTAATCACTTTGGTAATCTAAAACACTTTTCAGATGGAACTGGAATCTGATTACCACCCATTTAAAATGAAATACAGTCACTCACATTTTGTATTTTAAATACGGAACTAAGTTACTTGTTACTGCCCAACCCTGATTACATTGATGTCAAATTTACAAAGACAGTCTTGCTTAATGATATGAGTGTATGACTACAATTTAGGACTGATTGTGTTGTAGGTGTTGCTATGGTGATGTCCATCAGAATGGCTCCTCTGATCATTCTGATCATGATTCAAGGTAAGTCTTTTTCTGCGTGTTCTGTTCAGTGCTTTGCTATCTTGCTTTTATTTGTCATTCTTTAATGAAGTAGCGTGTTTGTTGCTCATTGGTAGTAAACATGCTAATTTAGTTCAATTAATTGATTCTGTGCAAAGACCCTTTAGTTACTGTTGCTATGCGCTCTCACGCCACACATCATGTTCTCACGCAGTGAAAAATACATCGCGGAGCAAAGAGACACTGACAACATATAAAAAAGTTTCATATTTAAGATATTGTAATGTTTTAAAGAAGTTTAATCAATAAACAGCGTCTAGTGTGTGTTTAATGTGTCGCTGGAGCTCCTCGATCATCTCTTCAAACTAGTTCATTTATAGCATCAAATAAACATGAATGAACATCAGAAGGAATGTTGTTTCAAACGCGGAAAGACGTGAGGACACACAATTTATCAAGTTCAAGTTCACCAACGTTAATCTACTAACTCCCCTGAGTGCGTTGATGGACAAAATGGCGGATTCGGGGTTATGATTGGTCAGATCGCCTGTCAATCAAACTGTTTGTGAAGGGTCAATTATATATATATATATATATATATATATATATATATATATATATATATATGGAAAATAAAAATATAAGCACTGCAAGCATGAAGTACCATGTCTATCCACTGCTTTCCTCATTCATGTAATGACAATTATCTTCATTATGTGGCTTTTCTTAGCAAATATATGGTACTAACTGTAGTTTGAATCAGCATAATATCTCTTTAATTTGATTAATATGTTCATCTTTAAACAGTCGTAGTATTTTCAATTCTATTTTCATGGTTCTGTTTCTGATGTTAAATTCTGCTTTTATTCAACAACCACAAGACATTCAAAAACTTTGAGCCAATGTTTTCAACTATTTACTCCTGCTTTGTTTATTATTATAAATTTTGTTTTTCAGGAGGTTTCAGTGATGATGATGATGATGATGATGATGGTTGGGGTGTGAGTTACAGTCCTTCACACATCTGTGCACTAAAGAACTCATCAGTGATCATGAGATGCTCTTATAAATACCCAAACAAATATAAAATCGAGAAAGTCTTCTGGACCAAAACTCTGATAAAAGATAATGGAGAGTTTCCAGATCTGTCCGAGGACCCTGAATACAGTCAGAGGCTTCAGTATCTGGGAGATCAACAGAAGATCTGCACCATCAGACTGAGTCATGTGACACTGAAGGATTCACGCAAGTACTATTTCAGATTCACCGCTAATAAACCTAATAAAGATGATAAGAAATGGCTGGGTAAATCAGGAGTGAGTCTTTCTGTCACAGGTGACTTTCATGAGGTTTATCTCTTCTTCTGTGCATTATGTTGAATAATAATCAGTGTATGACAGCAGCACTAGATATAATGTGTGTGTTGTGTTCAGATCTTCAGGTGGAGTCTCCTGAGAGAGTGACAGAGGGAGATTCAGTCCGTCTGACATGTAAAAGCAGCTGTAAACTGACTGACGGAGCAACATTCATCTGGTACAGAAACTCACAGCAAGTAACTACAGGAATTATTGAAAACCAGCTGGACCTCGGGCGAGTCAGAAGAGAGGATGCAGGCAGATATAGCTGTGCTGTACACGGACACCATCACATCTCTCCTGCTGCTGAGATCAATGTCATGTGTGAGTACAGATTTGGTCATTATTTGAACAAATAACATACTAGTTAACTATTATAGCTGAAATGAGTAAATCAGAAATATTATATCATGATTAGCACATCACCTGTGACACTTTATAAACATTATTTCCACCTACTATATTCTAGATCTACCAAATGCCATCTAAGAGTATTGTGTTTCCAGTTTAATAATATAGACTATGGCTATGTTTACTTGCTTCTTTATAATGCAGTAAACACCTCCAAAGTACCTTCGTTCCTTTAGTGATCGCAGTCTTCTGGTGGGACGTAGCGTTGTATCAGTGTGTGGAGGTAGGAAGGTGCGGAGCCTGTGGTGGATCTGTAAGCAAGCATCAGTGCTTTGAACTTGATGCGAGCAGCGAGGGGTAGCCAGTGCAGAGAGATGAAGAGGGGCGTGACGTGGGCTCTCTTAGGCTCGTTGAAGACAAGACGTGCAGCAGCGTTCTGGATCATTTGAAGAGGTTTGATTGCACTTGACGGCAGACCAGCCAGAAGAGCATTGCAGTAATCAAGCCTTGAAATGACCAGGGCCTGGACAAGCAGTTGTGTTGCGTGCTCAGTCAGGAAGGGCCGGATTTTCCTGATGTTGCGAAGTGCAAATCTGCATGACCGAGCCGTCTTTGAGATGTGGTTTCTGAAGGTCAGTTGGTCATTGAAATTGGCTCCAAGATTTCTGGCCAACTTAGATGGGGAAATGGTGGTTGTACCAAGCTGTATGTTGATGTCGTGTTGTAGAGTAGGAGTGGCAGGGAAGACTAAAAGCTCAGTCTTTGCCAGGTTGAGCTGCAGGTGGTGTTCTTCCATCCACGTGGAGATATCCGCCAGACAGCTTGAGATCCGTGCAGCTACTGTGGAATCATCTGGTTGGAAGGACAGGTAGAGTTGTGTGTCATCAGCATAGCAGTGGTAGGAGAAACCATGTGCCTGTATGATGGGACCCAGTGATGTAGTATAAATGGAGAATAGGAGGGGACCAAGAACTGAACCCTGAGGAACCCCAGTGATCAGTTGATGGGGTTTGGATACCTCCCCTCCCCAGGCGACTCTGAAAGACCTACCTGTGAGATAGGACTCAAACCACTGAAGCGCAGTACTTGAGATGCCAAGTGACGAGAGGGTGGACAGAAGAATTTGATGGTTTACGGTGTCGAAGGCAGCAGGTAGATCCAGCAGAATGAGAACAGATGATTTGGAACCAGCCTTTGCAATTCGAAGGGATTCTGTGACAGACAGTAGCGCAGTCTCTGTGGAATGGCCGCTCTTGAAACTAGATTGGTTGACGTCCAGATGGTTGTTCAGTGTGAGGAAGGATGACACCTGGTTGAACACAACTCGTTCAAGTGTTTTTGATATGAATGGTAGGAGAGAGACAGGTCTGTAGTTGTCCACGAGTGATGTGTTTAGCGTGGGTTTTTTTAGCAGTGGGGTTACTCGAGCCTGCTTGAATGTGGTAGGGAAAGTGCCTGTGTGGAGATACGAGTTAATAATGTGTGTAAGTGCTGGTAAAAGAGTGAGAGAGATGGCTTGTAGAAGGTGTGAGGGGATGGGGTCTAGAGGGCAGGTGGTGGGATGAGTGGAGAGGAGAAGTTTTGATACTTCTGCCTCCGTGAGAAGAGAGAAGGAAGAGAGATTAGTGGATGAGGAGGGGATGAGTTCCTGTGTGGGTGGTGCAGAGAACTGGCTCCTGATGGCAGATGTCTTGTCGGTGAAGAAATTGGCGAATTGATCAACAGTTTAAGATGTGATGGGTGGTGGTGGAGGGGGACAGAGGATTGCGTTGAATGTCTTGAAGAGTGAGCGTGTGTTTGTAGCGCTGTTGATCTTGTCGTGGAAGTATGAGGACTTAGCTGCATGGACTCCACCAGAAAAAGATGATAGCAGGTCTTGGTATCTCGACCTTCAATACCATGACTAAAGTGCCCTTGATCAAGACACCTAACCCCTAATTGGTCCCCTTGTAAGTCGCTTTGGATAAAAGCGTCTGTCAAATGGATAAATGTAAAGGTAAATGTGAGGCCACGGGGTAGTCGTGGCCTAATGGTGAGGGAGTTGGGCTTGTAACCTGAAGGTTTCCGGTTCAATTCCCATGCCAGCAGGAATTGAAAGTGTGGATTGTGAATGAACAGCACTCTCACCTTTGATACCATGACTAAGGTGCCCTTGAGCAAGACACCTAACAACTAATTGCCTCACTTGTAAGTTACTTTGGATAAAAGTGTCTGCTAAATGTTCTAATGCATTATTACCTTCTTTCTTTCATGGGAACACAAACTAAGAAATTAATGAATCAATTAATTAATTAATGTCCTGCTCGTGCTCCTCCATATAATTCCATGGCAGTGAATCATGAGCTTTAAAAATATATATGCAAAAGTATCCCAAAATGAACCTATACAACTTGTGTCGCATATTCCAAGTGTTTTAGGGTATATGATAGGATATGATTAAAAAAACAAACAAAAATAAACACATTTTATAAATATACTGTAGTCAGTGATCTCAAATTTATGTTTTATGCTCTTTTTTTATTTCCATTTTCAGATCCTCCCAGAAACGTCTCAGTGTTGATAAATGGATCTAGTGAAATAGTGTCAGGAGATTCAGTGACTCTGATCTGCAGCAGTGATTCAAACCCTCCTGCAAAAATCAACTGGTTTAAGGAGAATGAAGCCTCAGCTGTTGGATCTGGACAGAGTTTCAGTGCACTACAGAGTGGACGCTTCTACTGTCAGGCTCACAATCCACATGGATCTCAGAGATCAGACGCTGTAACTGTGACTGTTCAAGGTAAACTCATTTAAACATCTGCGCAGAACTTCTGACAGAACAAAAACAAGGGTTTTGAAGTTGAGCATTTACAAAAGTGCTAGTCTGTTGCAGAAAATGTGCTGCTCTCTGAGAGAAAAATTAAAATATCAACAATGCAACTTCAAAGTAAAGCTTCAGAAATAACACTATAAGCATTGCAATTTAAATATTAGCACTTTTTTTTTTACAAGTGGATAAAAATGTAAAATTTTTTACAACATTTATTTCATCATCTAAAGACCGGCCAGAATACGCTGGCTTGCATATGATATTTTTAATGCAAAGCTACCACCAAACATTTTCTGATGTCTGAATTTAATAAACGCTGTCAATGTTCCCTTTTTTTTTTACATATGTGAGATGTTCATTATTTTCTCCAGGAGACGGTACAATCCTGACAACAGCTATTGTGATCGCAGCTGGATGTGCAGTTTTACTCCTTCTCTGCATCATCGTGTTCATCAGGTGAGATCTTTTGTTTAAACAATGCACATTGAAGTATTCATTTATGATTATTAATTACATGTTTATCCTAACAGGAGGGGGAAATGTGGCAGAGTGTCCAACGTCAAGGTCAGAAGTTATCCATCTAAAAATGAAACTATAAATGATTTACGTTGTGCTTCGATATATTTAGAACAATATTGTATGTGAAAGTTCACAGGAACAGAACGCTCTTCGCTCATTTAGGCGATTTAGCGCGTTTCTGAAAGGTTTTGACGTCTTTCTCCAGGTTCAAGAGCCTTCCAGAAACCACTGTGATGATGGTCTGTATGCCAGAGTCTTGCCCAAAAGAACCAGAGAAAAACATACCCCAGGAAAAACCGAATCCACAGATTCTCAGAAGATCAGCTACGCATCCATCCTACACACCAGGAACAATGAAACCAACGATGAAAATCCTGATCCTGCTGTGAGGTGAGAAACAAAACGGGTTTTGAAATTTGTTTTCATATAACGTAACTAACATGATCTGGTTCTCATTCTGAGATCTGAATTACTATGAATCATCTCTGATTATGTTGCTCCACAGATCCGGTGCTGCGAAGGACAATTTGGTGATTTACAGCGTGATCAAATGATCCAGGACCCGTCGAATGGATTGAAAATGATGCCGTAAACAGTCATTCAGTCATTCATGTTCTGCTTTGATTCAGATGTTTATAATAGTATCAAGTCACATCAGGAGCATTACACTAGTTATGTCATTTACTTCTTCTTCTCTGTTGGGCGTCTGTAGGAAGCGTTGGTCAGATGTACCAACACCACAGACTAAAAAAAAAATCCATGGCAGTTATTTACATCATCGTGTCTAGGTCTTTGTAAGACTGCGGTTTGTTGCGTCTGTGCGGAAAGTTACAGAATCTACTCGCTTAAATTAAACGCTGATCAAAGCGCTTTCTGTTAATAGCATGTTTTGTAATACCTCCAAAGTTTTGTGTAATTTTCCATGAATTGCAATGTGTTATTTTGCAATCTTGTGCCTTAGTCAGTCTTTGTCTGTATCTTCCCTCTCTTTTTACATTTACAATCTTTTCATAGAACATGGTTTGTAGCTTTGACACACACACACACATTGTGTTTTTATGTTTTATGGGGACTCTCCACACAAGATCAAATTTACTAGTATTACTATACCAGTGGGGACATTTGGTCCCCATAACGTAGGAAATACCCGCACGCACACACACACGTTTTCATGTTTTATGGGGACATTCCATAGGCGTAATAGTTTTTATACTGTACAAACTGTACATTCTGTCCCCCTAAACTACCCCTAAACCTATCCTTCACACAAAATGTTCTGCTATTTTACATTTTCAAAAAAGATAATTCTGTATGATTTATAAGCTTGTTTCCTCATGAGGACCAAAAAAAAATGTCCCCACAAGATCAAAATTTACCAGTATTACTATACCTGTGGGGACATTTGGTCCCCATAATGTAGTTAATAATACCCACACACACACACATTTATATATTCATGTTTTGTGTATCTGTATTTAAGATTTAAATAAAGATTATGTAATAAAATGCGTGTTTTAGATTAATTCTATAGTGACAAATTATGTCTGATATTAGAAATACATTAGGACACATCAGAATCACTTCTGACAGTGAATTCGATTCATTTTACGTTGAATGTTAACATGGTTTTGTCCTTGAATATCAGTTTCAAAATAACGTGCAATTTTTACCTCAAAAACGCTGAAGACACGATGCTGAGAGGCTCATCTTCCTTCGATACGTTTAAACGACGACGATTTTTTCAATTTTCATTTCTAACAACGTGATATGACCGCACTTCTCTCCTGAGGCAAACGAAAACGACTGCGCATGTGCAGACAGAGAAGAGCGCGCAGTAGCGGCGCGCGCTTCAAAGTCGACAGGACTCTAATTGGCTGTCATTTATCTTTCATCATTTGGTGCAATTTTCTATTTTTTAAACTATCATTTCAATTCAGCTGTAATCTGTGTGTAGTTGAAGAAATGTAGTGTTGAAATCAGCCTCCACTTCAAAAAAGTAAGTTATGACATACAATTTCAACTTTTTATCTCATAATTATGATTTAAAGTCATAATTTCGACCTTTTAAGACAAGGCACCCCAGGTGAACGGGGTATAAACAAACAAACAAACAAACAAACAAAAACTCAGTCAAACTTCCCCAGTTGATCAGGTCTACATGAAGAACTGCAAAGATTTTTTTTTTTTTTATCATATTACAAGTTTTCTTAAATGAAATTATTTAAATATGCAAATGTTTATGCATCGGCCAACTAATTTGCGTATATTTCCAGAAAATAAATCTGAGCATTGAAAAAGCCAGATTCAAAATCCTTGTCGACGTATTAAAGTGAAGTTTTTTAAAAAAGCGATTTTTTTGTCGCTCCATGAATCAGAAAATACTTTCGCAGCCAGAAAAGAATACGTTTGATTTTTTTTTTAAATAATAAAATGTTAATTATATATCAACAAACTCCTTCATAAAAACCTTCAGATAAGAATAAAACTGTTGTGTATATAAATTTTATAAATTTAATTTAATTTAAATTTAAATTTAAATTTTTTTTATATTATTTGAAAAAAAAAATAACAACAATAAAAAATCTTAAGTTATAAAAGTGCCACAGTTATTCCAGTATCACGTGCAGAGGTGGCATTTTGCTCATATGAACGGGACATTATACAAAAGAGTTTTAAATTCATGATTTAATATTAATGAGATTTTTATTCATGTATTTTTTAAAAAAAATCTGGATGTTGATTTATGCAAATGATGCATGACGTGTTTTAACGCGCGTGCACGTCGAGCATTTGAATTGAAGCGGCGCAGAGTTGCCATGGAAACGGAGAAACAACAAACTGACAAGCGGCAAAAACTCCGTCTCTCGCTGTTATTTTCTCCTCTTTCAGGTGAGTTTACTCGATAAAATCACACGAATAATACACACAGCTGTTCTTGACACTTCTCTTACTTGTAATTGACACACTTCTGTTGAATATTTACTTCAGAGAAATGATGAAAAAGTTCGTTAGCATCTCAGTCGTATTCAGAAGGTAATTAGGCTAACTATCGATTGAGCTCTTGTTTATGTGATAGTTTAGGCTTTTAATTACATTTTTATGTGTAGATGAGAGGTTCTGGTAGTTTTGTAAAGGTTTTGCTGGCAATTTGTCAATTGCTTTCCCCAAGTCTGAAACAACACATTGCCTTAAATCATAATTTAAAGAATATCTATTTTATATTTTATGTTGGTGACAAAATTTCAATTTACAAAATCATGTTTTTCCGTTGTTTGGCAGAATCTTGCATGTGTTTCCTATACCATCCACCAGGGCGCGCTATACTCCATGAGTAGAATTATTTTGCATGAAGCCGAGTTTAGTTTCTCTTCGCTCAGCTCTTCTCCAGCTGACCGCCGGCAGGGCTGGGTGGGTTACTTTTAAAATGTATTTCACTACAGATTACAAAATACATGCTTTAAAAAGTCATTTGTAACGTATTTCGTTACATTACTCAAGTTTAGTAACTTCATCTAAATACTTTAGAATACTTTGGAACACTAATAAGTGTGAAACAAACACAAAAAAGGTCATTGAGAGTTTTTATCTCACAATTCTGACCTTTTCCCTCAGAATTGCTTGATATAAAGTTGCAATTGTGAGTTATAAAGTCAGAATTATGAGATATAAACTCACAATATTGAGAAAAGTCAGAATTATGACATTTAACTCACATACTAAATTCACAATTGCAAGAAAAAAGTCAGTATTGCAAGTTTATATCTCCCAATTCTGACTTTATAACTTGCAATTGTGAGTTTAAATCTCGCAATTCTGAGAAAAAGAAGTCAGAATTGTGAAACACAAACTCACAATTGTGAGGGAAAAAACAAATAGTGAGAAAAAGTCACAGTGACGAGTGAATCATAAAATGACTCACAAAACATGAAAACAGTTGAAAACATGAAACTGAACTCGTCTTTTTCAGACGGTCAGAGTCAGAGAATCACCAATCGCTGTTTAAATGACATTAAAACTCAAAGTAAGCACTTTGGTAATCTAAAACACTTTTCAGATGGAACTGGAATCTGATTACCACCCATTTAAAATGTAACTGTAATCAAACACAGTCACTCAAATTTTGTATTTTAAATACGTAACTAAGTGACTTGTATTTCGTTACTGCCCAACACTGACCGCCGGTCACACATATGTTGATGACCTGAGCTCTCACTGACCCTGGCAGCAGAGACTCGCCCTAAATGAAGCGCGTGTGCCGGAGGGAGTGTTGGGTGTCCGGATCTGGGATGTGTGCGCGAGGTGTTGGGTGTCTGGAGGATCAGGATAGCGTGTGCAGGGCGCGTGTGTTTCACTCTCACCAAAATACAAACACGCTCGAATATGAAGCTCAATTTCCTGTTGTAGCAACTCATAACTGCACATAATGTAGCCGATTTATGCATATTAGCAACAATGGGTATAATCATGACAATAATAACAGTTTTTTATTTTTTAAATGATCATTACAATATCATTTCAAGCACATAATGTAATAACTATTACATTATTATTGTAATAAAATGTTCATAATGTTCTCTAAGCTGTGAATGTGTGAGACTTCCAAAACTTGATGAAAATAACTAACAAAGCGAAACGGCGACACTATTTTGACCCACTGTGTTTATAATTGCTACAACAACATAAAATAATATAACGAATGCCGATCGGATAATGACAACCATAGTTCCCCTGAAAAACTTAACGGTGGTGGAAAAAATATGAAATGTTTCTTTGCGTTCGCTCGCAAAAAAAGTTTCCCGGGAAAACGCAAAAGCGTTGACAATTTTTCCTCCCGTCTCATTTTTTCCCGCTTCATGTCCCTTTACGCCGGAGCTTCGCACAAAAGTTTTGCGAGCGAACACAAAGTTTCTCGGGGGAACGCAAAAGCATTATATATCGTCAATACATATCCTCCCATCTCATTTTTCCCTCCCTTTAGGGCCTCTGGAGATCTGATATAGCAACTAAAAAAGTTAAATTTAATAAATAATTGTGCCTAATTACATCCCATTCATTTGGAGGTCAAGTTGAGTGCATTGCTTTTTGGGATACAGCTGCACATTTTGACAAATTAACTAGGTCGTTAAAGTACGCCACTGAAGGGTTCGCTCACCCAAAAATGAAGTTTCTGTCATTAATTCCTCACCCTCATGTCGTTCTACACCTCCGTTCATCTTCAAGGGGTTTTCGCACCCTAGGAGCCTTTCCATGGTTTCTAGAACTATTGGCTGAAGTACCCGGATTTTGCTGTGTTTGCACCGCAGGAACTAGGATTTTAGTTCTAGGGGGAACTAAGTATTTCCTACTTCTGATAGTTCCCGAAGTAGGATTTATGCGTTTACATCTCCGTTATCAGGAAACCCACGACACACAACAAACACAGCTCCGATCGCGGCGTCCTCCATCCCCTGGGTTTTAGCGTTTGTAAATGCCGCACTTCAAGATGTCGCTGTCCGCCGATTCAGAGTTCCTATTCCCGGTGCGAATGCAACCAGGAACATGTCCCGGGGGAGAAATTAGTTCCGAGCGGATAGTTCCTATAACTGAGTTCCTAGAACTACTCGAAAGCCCCTAAATTAAGATATTTTTGATGAAATCCGTGAGGTTTATGACTCGTCTATACATTCAAGGTCCAGAAAGATACTAAAAACATGACTTGACGTGACCGCAGTGGTTCAACCTTAATGTTCTGAAGAGACAACAAAAATAACCGCTTCATTCAACAATCTCTTCTCTTCACTGTCATTATTACACAGCGCTTCTGTGTTTACATCTGAACGCCGGCTCAGCATTGGCCAAAGCTGATCACATGATCAACACGACGCATAATAATGAGTCAGCGTTCTGACTTAGAAACTGGAAGCGTTGAACATAAACAACGTGCGAGAATGACTCAGAAGAGCCGATATTGTTGAATAAATTCGTTATTTTTGTTTCGTTTCTGCACACAAAATGTCTTCATCACATTAAGAACAGTTTTAACGATGTCTTTAGTTCCTTTCTGGACCTTGAAAGTGTTTATTATATTGCAGGACGAGTCATAAACCGCTCAGATTTCATCAACGATATCTTCATTTGTGTTCTGAAGATGAACGAAGGTCTTACGGGTGTGGAAAGACATGAGAGTGAGGAATTATTGACAGAAATTTCATTTTTGGGTGAACGAACCTTTTAGTACAGAAAACATGCTATAGAACAGGGTTGTGCAGTTTAAACACACTTAGTCGTAATGATTTCACTGGCTTCCAGCAGAGACCCAGACAGAGAGAAATAGCAACGGGAAAGAGCAGTTTTTTCTCGTTGTTAATAATAACCCGTCACACACACCCAGAGTCGGGTCTGAGTTATCTGTGCTTTCATTCCAGCCGTGCTTGAGACAGCTGAGCGGGTGAAAGACTTAAGACGACGAGCATTTGAGACATTCACACGGATCGGATGAGCGCTGGACTCGTGTGATCTGGATGGAGATCAGCCCACTTCTGACTGGATGCTTTACAGGAACTCTCGGTCAGACGGAGAGTTTTCAGAACTCTGAACTGTGCTGCCATGACATCATGATCACCCGGTGTCCATGGCGACACAGTTAACGGTTGTCATGGTTCTAGTGTAATGACCGCGCAGAGATGATGGATGATTAGAGGATCAAACGCTACTCTAGATTTACTGTCTCTCTAATTGGACTGAAAACATAACGCAGATTTTCACAGAAAAAAAAAAAAAAAAAAAAAAAAAAAAAAAAAATGGGTGGGAAACACTCATCCGGATATTACTAATCACTAGGGGCTGTAGAAATTCACCGATGTGCCAATGACAAAACTGACTTTTTAAAAACAGTAAATGTGCATCTGAATGCGGAAATCCAGAAATCGACAACCAAACTTGCCGTCAACATATTTCAAACATGAATTGGTCCGTTATTATTCTCAAACAGATTTTTTTTTAAAAAAAGGTTATTTTCAGATTAGACCCACCAATGTTGAGTTATAAAATCAGAATGGCAAGATATAAAGTCAGAATTGCTAGTTAAAAAGTCAGAATTGATTGATATAAAGTTAGAATTTATTAATATAGTCAGAATTGTGAGTTATAAAGTCTCAATTGATTGATACAAATTCAGAATTGCTAATTAAAGTCACGATTGAGAAAGTCAGAATTGCGAATTAAAGTCAGAATTGATTGAAATAGTCAGAATTGCAAGTTACAAAGTTAGATTTTATTAATAGAGTCAGAATTGCGAGTTATAAAGTCAGAATTGAGAGATATAAAGTCAGAATTGCGAGTGATAAAGTCAGAATTGCGAGTGATAAAGTCAGAATTGAGATATAAAGTCAGAATTGTGAGATATAAAGTCAGAATTGTGAGATATAAAGTCAGAATTGCGAGTGATAAAGTCAGAATTGAGATAAAGTCAGAATTGTGAGATATAAAGTCAGAATTGCGAGTGATAAAGTCAGAATTGAGATATAAAGTCAGAATTGCGAGTGATAAAGTCAGAATTGAGATATAAAGTCAGAATTGTGAGATATAAAGTCAGAATTGCGAGTGATAAAGTCAGAATTGAGATATAAAGTCAGAATTGCGAGATATAAAGTCAGAATTGCGAGTGATAAAGTCAGACTTGCGAGTGATAAAGTCAGAATTGAGATATAAAGTCAGAATTGTGAGATATAAAGTCAGAATTGAGATATAAAGTCAGAATTGCGAGTGATAAAGTCAGAATTGAGATATAAAGTCAGAATTGCGAGTGATAAAGTCAGAATTGAGATATAAAGTCAGAATTGCGAGATATAAAGTCAGAATTGAGATATAAAGTCAGAATTGCGAGTGATAAAGTCAGAATTGAGATATAAAGTCAGAATTGCGAGATATAAAGTCAGAATTGAGATATAAAGTCAGAATTGCGAGTGATAAAGTCAGAATTGAGATATAAAGTCAGAATTGCGAGTGATAAAGTCAGAATTGAGATATAAAGTCAGAATTGCGAGTGATAAAGTCAGAATTGAGATATAAAGTCAGAATTGCGAGATATAAAGTCAGAATTGCGAGTGATAAAGTCAGAATTGAGATATAAAGTCAGAATTGCGAGTGATAAAGTCAGAATTGCGAGTGATAAAGTCAGAATTGAGATATAAAGTCAGAATTGCGAGATATAAAGTCAGAATTGCGAGTGATAAAGTCAGAATTGCGAGTGATAAAGTCAGAATTGTGAGTTATAAAGTCAGAATTTATTGATATAAATTCAGGATTGGGAATCAAAGTCACGATTGATATGAAGTCAGAATTGAGATATAAAGTCAGAATTGTGAGTGATAAAGTCAGAATTGAGATATAAAGTCAGAATTGTGAGTGATAAAGTCAGAATTGAGATATAAAGTCAGAATTGCGAGATATAAAGTCAGAATTGCGAGTGATAAAGTCAGAATTGCGAGTGATAAAGTCAGAATTGAGATATAAAGTCAGAATTGTGAGATATAAAGTCAGAATTTATTGATATAAATTCAGGATTGGGAATCAAAGTCACGATTGATATGAAGTCAGAATTGTGAGTTATAAAGTCAGAATTGCGAGATATAAAGTCAGAATTGAGATATAAAGTCAGAATTGCGAGTGATAAAGTCAGAATTGAGATATAAAGTCAGAATTGCGAGTGATAAAGTCAGAATTGCGAGTGATAAAGTCAGAATTGAGATATAAAGTCAGAATTGCGAGATATAAAGTCAGAATTGCGAGTGATAAAGTCAGAATTGAGATATAAAGTCAGAATTGCGAGTGATAAAGTCAGAATTGAGATATAAAGTCAGAATTGCGAGATATAAAGTCAGAATTGCGAGTGATAAAGTCAGAATTGCGAGTGATAAAGTCAGAATTGTGAGTTATAAAGTCAGAATTTATTGATATAAATTCAGGATTGGGAATCAAAGTCACGATTGATATGAAGTCAGAATTGAGATATAAAGTCAGAATTGTGAGATATAAAGTCAGAATTGTGAGTGATAAAGTCAGAATTGAGATATAAAGTCAGAATTGTGAGTTATAAAGTCAGAATTGAGATATAAAGTCAGAATTGCGAGATATAAAGTCAGAATTGCGAGTGATAAAGTCAGAATTGCGAGTGATAAAGTCAGAATTGAGATATAAAGTCAGAATTGTGAGATATAAAGTCAGAATTTATTGATATAAATTCAGGATTGGGAATCAAAGTCACGATTGATATGAAGTCAGAATTGTGAGTTATAAAGTCAGAATCGACTGATATAAATTTGCAAAGTTATCAAGTCAGAAAAAAAAGTTAGAATTCCAAGATAAAAAATTGCAATTATCTTTTTAAATGTTTTTATTCTGTGGCAGAAACAAGCTTCCATACACAAGTAACATGAACGCGCTGTCTTTTCATAAAGTCTTTGAACGCTGCTCTGCGACACCAGGCTTGTGTTCCTGGAAGCTCTTGCGTTCACACGATCATTTGAACATTTTGCAATTTTCTCCACAGTTGGACAGATCGTGGAGAAAACACCCAGCAACACACAAATTGACACCCACATAAACCATGATTTGTCCTTGAAGAGTGTTTTATTCCAGACTCCAAGGAACAGAAAAGGCAACTCAACAAACACACACAAACTCACACGTGAACACACTCCAGACGTCAGTCAGAAGAATCGACCGCTCTATAACTATAAACAAAGCTTTTAAGAAAAGCACCGCCATCCTCTCGCAGCAGGCAAGAGCTCATGATTCACACACACACACCGATCCAAATGTTACGACACACTTTCTCTGTTCAGGTTTCAGACATATGAAATCAGGCAACAAGAACAGACAGAAACAAACAAACAAAACTTCTGTCTGTAACCAAGAAAAGCAACTTCAGGGAGGATTCCTGACTGAGATCCGTCCATCTGGAACCACTGAATATCCCATCTCCGAAACCTGCCAGCAACACATCCAGGCCTCGCTTCGCCCCAAAATCAACTAATTATGAAAAATAATAACATATAACATGAGAATGAATGTCCCCATTTTTGATAACAGAAATATGAAAACATATTAATACTATTACTATAATTAGTTAAATTTAGTACTGCAAATATGTATAAATATAACTTTTTAGTATTATTATTTTTATAAAACAATTGTAAAAAATAATATATAATAAAAATAACAATTATAACAGTAATTAAAAATAAAATAATAAATACATTGATA
Source organism: Opsariichthys bidens (assembly GCA_037194245.1). Taxonomy (NCBI): domain Eukaryota; kingdom Metazoa; phylum Chordata; class Actinopteri; order Cypriniformes; family Xenocyprididae; genus Opsariichthys; species Opsariichthys bidens. The sequence continues at coordinate 2,726,165 of CM074292.1, forward strand.
ATGAATAATAAACAATAATACCATTGAATAAAACATTTTAGTATTTAAATGTTAAGTGAAATATTGATACATAAGTGCAGAACTGAAAATATTCAATTATAAATTAAAATAAAAAATAGATTTCTTTTGGGTGGGAAATGTGTTTGTTATAAAAAAATGTCTAAAACTGTTCTAAAATAAAATGGTCTGAATATAATTTCTTATTTCTATTGATTTTGGGGTGAAATACGACCCGGACCTCGACACGCGTTCATCAGCTTGGACTGAGACCGTGTCTCAGTCTGTGTCTATGTGGCAGGGGTTCGTCCCCGCGTCCAGAGCCGAGCGGTACAGTCTGACGAAGTCTTTATAAAGCGGAGCACATCCCAGCCAGGCCTCTCCGAAGCGCACGGCTCCCGTGAAGAGGAACTCTCCCTGTCCCGCCCGCGGGCCGCAGCGGCGAGGCATCTTCACGCGACCCGTCCACCGGCCGCGCCCGCGTCCCCCGCCTCCGGACACGAACACGCGGCTCTTCTGACGGTACACGTGACTCAACGACACCACCACGGAGGCCTGACCTTCATCATCCTCCTCCTCCTCCACACGATGAATACTGCCGCGCACCGCTGAGAGACAGAGATACAGCATTCACAGCACTTTCCAGAATGTAAAAGTCACGTGCTGCAACTTAGTAACGCATTTAATGTCAAGCCTGCAAAACATTTATATTCATGCCGAATACGTGAGCCCAAGTTTTTTTTTGTAACACATTTTCCAGACGCTGGTAGTTTCCATTTCACTCGAAAAAAAAACAATAGTTAAGGCTAAAGCTCGTTTACAATGAATGCCACAATAATTTATATTCGCAGTTTTCAATCCTGTTCTGAATACTGTTAAATTTCATGGATTTTTTTGTGAAGTGAGAGGAACTAAAATACATGTTTATAGTGTTTCTAAAAACGTTCATTTTATTTACAGGTGCTTTTTCATTATTTCTGAATGCAATAATAAATTGTGACTCATAAAGTGTTGGGGAAAGTTACTTTTAGAAAGTTATAATGTATCGTTACTCCCTAAAAAAGTAACTAATTGCGTTACTTTTTATGAAAAGTAATGCACTACTTTACTTTTGCGTTACTTTTTCTCTCCTGGGCTGGGCTTGCTCGTTTGTTTTTTGAAAACAACAAAAAAAGTTGTATTTTTGACAAATATTAACGCTCTTTCACACCAAAAGTGAAATGAATAAGCCTCAGGCTGAAGGAAAAGCATATTTACGCCTGTACAGTAGAGGGCGCCGCTCAAACAAACCTGTCAGCTGCGCTTCTGGATTGCAGAAGAATGCGATTCAGGAGAAGGAAGTTCAAGACTCTTATTTCTAAATCTAATAAAAAGTAAATGTTGCTTAGTGATCATTGAAGTCGAAAACAAAGACATTGGCTAATAAAGTGAGATGAAATACATAAAGTATATTTGTGTAATTTAATATAATTAATTATTAGAGATTTGCGTAAAAGTGAGATTGCATTTCACTGTTTTTATTCATTCAAAATAAATGTGAGAAAGTAACTTGGTGTAGATATTTTATTGTAAATTGAAAAAGTAATGTGTTACTTTACTAGTTACTTAAAAAAGTAATCTGATTACTTAACTCACTACTTGTTACCCCCAACAAAATATGTTCTAAGAACGTTTCTACAATGTTACCATAATGTTTTATTTCAGAATGTTCTAAACATGCATTTTTTTAAATGGTCTAAAAACATTTGGTTATTTGAATGTTGTGTGAACATTCCATTTGATCGAACGTTGTGACAACGTTACTTCTGAACGTTCTCCGAACATTCCGAAACAAGTAGTGACATTTAAAAAATGACAGACGAAACACTTTTCAGAACAAAAAAATGCTCCAAGACTGATGCATAAATAACGTTTTTGATTAACTAACATGATTAACTTTGAACTAACATTGTATTAACGTTACTGGAAGAACGTTTCGAATTTTAGCCAAAGTTCTGAGAACGATTCATTTTTGCTGTATTACGACTATAATATGGTAAACAGTTTCTTACCAAAGTCGCTGGTGCAGAGCGCCATGAGCAGCTCGTGGTCAGCGCAGGGTCTGCAGGGAGCTGAAACACACACACACACACACACCTTAGATTACACGAGCGCAGGAAATCCAGACGTGTTTCCTGCTCAGACGCGTCTGGACTGCACTGCGTCACACCCGTCAGACTCCAGCTGTGCCTGTGATCTCTGACCTTTGACCTCTGACCCCGTTTGATAGTGTTATCATCATTATCTGCCTCCCCCACTCGACTCGAGTTTAAACCGCATTAATGCGTGTTGAACATACCGGGCTGTACAATAAACAGATGTGCTTTTAAAAAAGGCTTTAAAAGCTTGAATTGTAAATACTAATTAAAAAAAAAATTTTTTTGCCCCACACTATTTGTGCTACTGATTCCTTAAAACAAATGGATATTTTTAGGTTTTATATTTACAACTATTTAAAAAAAACTGATTTTTTAGGTTTTATGTTCTGCGAACCGTGATCCTTCAAATCAAATGCATAGAAAAAAATATATATTTCAGTAACAATTTCAATGTTTTAAAGATAGTTTAATGTTACTGTAGTATTAAAATGACAATATCATTTATTACGAAACAGGCGAGCAAGTGAATCAGATGTCCTGATGAATCACATCCGATGATTCAAACAAATCCGGAGTGTTTTTGCATGATTTTTTTTAAAGACAACATGACAGGAAGAGATTTAGTGCATTTATTGGCTTTTTCTCATCACAATTAAGACTCATAATGTAAAAGTGAAGCATTTTCTTCAGATTCGCCTTCAGGACAAAAGCATTCGCAAACCGATTCAATGTAAATGTGATTCCTCACCTGATTTAACACTAACAAAACGACTCTTTAACGACTCTCGACACCTCCCACCCCCGCCTCTAACGACTCATTACCGGGGGAGGGGGACCCTCAGACCTCAGATCAGCTGTTTAGAGACGCTCGCAGAGATAAACACAGACCAGATGATCATTACAGCGCTTTAAGTGCTGAGATATAACATTACATAACAAGCTCCTCCGAACGTTAGTGGTTCCTTATAATGCATTTAACATATAATGTTCTTCGAAGGTTTTATTTTTAAAATTGTAGGATAATTTTTACTGGTAATAATTAATAAAATGTGACTTGTGTGTGACTTCCAACCTAACCAGAATATGTTCTTAGAACATTTTGCTACAGTTACATAAACGTTATTTCCGAATGTTCTCTGAATGTTCCAAATGTCCAGTTTGTCAGAGGTTTCATTTTCTTAGTTATTCGTATGTTAAGAGAACATTCCATTTTAGGAATGTTACTTTTGAATGTTCCCCTACAGAACGTTCTCCTAATGTTAGTATCAGGTTTGGGGAGAAACGAAATGCAAGTAACTTAGTGACGTATTTAAAATGCAACATTTGAGTGACTGTGTTTGATTTTAAATGTGTGGTAATCAGATTACAGTTCCATCTGAAAAGTGTTTTAGATTACCAAAGTGATTACTTTGAGTTTTAATGTCATTTAAACAGCGATTGGTGATTCTCTGACTCTGACCGTCTGAAAAAGACGAGTTCAGTTTCATGTTTTCCACTGTTTTCATGTTTTGTGAGTCATTTTATAATTCACTCGTCACTGTGACTTTTTCCTCACAATTCTGACTTCTTTTTCTCAGAATTGCGAGATTTAAACTCACAATTGCAAGTTATAAAGTCAGAATTGGGAGAAATAACTTGCAATACTGACTTTTTTCTTACAATTGTGAATTTAGAATGCAAATTAAATGTCATAATTCTGACTTTTCTCAATATTGTGAGTTTATATCTCATAATTCTGACTTTTCTCAATATTGCGAGTTTATATCTCATAATTATGACTTTTCTCAATTTTGCGAGTTTATATCTCATAATTCTGACTTTATAACTCACAATTGCGACTTTTTTTTTCACAATTTGAAAGCCATATGATAAAAAGATTGTAATGTGTTCACTGCAAATCTGACAAAAGTGAGATTTGGGTCATGTTTTAAGTCATAAACACTTGAGTTTGAATAAATCAGAGTAACTTTCACAGCTTCAAGAGAACAGCAACACTAACACACATGTTTTCTTCCTGTGGACCAATCAGAAGGCCCACCCACGCCCGAGAGTGAGTGAGACCAACAGGTGAGGAGCTCCGGACACCTCAAGACTTACATGTTTACAAAGCCAAACCCTCTGGGAACGTTGAGCGGGAAAGAAAGGGAAAAGAGAGGGGGAAGAGACTTTCTGGAATACCTGCTAGAGCCTCTCAGCGAACGAAAACATGTTTCGCTACCGTTGCCATTGAGTTAAGAAAACATGGTTCATGAACGTTCTCCGAATGTTTCAAAAACGTTCCTCTTGGTTATACGGACGTCAAGGGAACATCTGCAGACGACACGAGAATGTTCTGAAACATTCTGAGAACAGACCAGAGAATTTTGAATTGTTCTGACGTTGCTGGGAGAACGTTTGTCGGGAGCTTTGAGACGGAACGCACAGAATGTTCCCTGGATGTGTGGGAAAAAAGAACAGCGGAAAAATTCTGAAAGTGGCATATTTTAGTGTTTTGACAGACAGACAGATTCATATTAGAGATGCACCGAATGTTCGGCAACCGAAATTATTCGGCCGAAAATAGCCAAAAAAAGCACTTTCGGAATAAGCAAAAAGGCCGAATAAATTTTGCCGAACAATGGCGTTTTTAATGACGCGATCAAATAGTCACCGGCAGCAAACATGTCAGAGAAAGAGGCAAAAACACTGTTCTGCTGAATTGGGGGTGCGTCTGCAAAAACGTACAGCACTTCAAGTTTAATTTATCACTTAAAATCAAGACGCCCCGAACATCATGCGGAGTACGAGAAAGACACGGCGGCGGCTACGGCAACAGCGAGAAGGAAAGTAGCTCCACCAGGAGGAACCAACTTTCATGTGAGAAGCCACTTTTCCTGAAGAAGTCGGCTTATGTCTAGGACGGTTATTTATTTGTTGTGAGTTCATCCACATTTGTTGCACTATTCAATGCACATTTGCTGTTGCAGACGTATAGAGTTACACTCTTTCAGCCGTCAGTTATAGGCTATTCAAGCTTCAAAGATGGCCAAATAAAAATATATTTGACTAATTTATTCATTTTAAGTTATATTGTGCTTCGTTTGTATAATATCCGCTGGAATGTTTAAAAAAATGTTCCGTGTTAAATAAATATTTTGCAATTATATTTTTGCTATTTGATTCATTTCTCTGAAAAGCAACACAAAATAGTAAAAAGCAAATTTTTACTATTTAATTATTGTAATGGTGAAAACAATTGGCAAAATAAATGCGAAACACCGCGTTCGGTATTCGGCCTTCGGCCAACCATTTCATTATTATTCGGCTTCGGCCAAGAATTTCATTTCGGTGCATCCCTAATTCATATTATTGCATATTCACACATACAGCCGCGCCTTTCATGTGCAACCAGCCAATGAGAGTCGACCCCGGCGACCATCGGACCAATGGCGCGCGGCGGCGGCTGTGACGGACAGCTCTACAGGCTGCTTGACCCCGGCGAGACCTCTCGATTAGACTGTTTATTTTCTTATGTCAGGCTGAACATGGCGCGTCGGGGGGCCGACGGTCCCGTCTGGGCTTTTACGGGGTCAGCGCCTGCAGACATTTTACTACCTCTCTAAAGCAGTCTTTCATGTGAGTGACGGCCATTTGACAGTGTTATTCCACCCCCAACACTCCTGAACATGTGCGATAGAGCCAATGTTTATGATATACTATATTTCTGATGATGTGAAATGAAAAAAAATTTCTCCACCGATACTGATTATTCAGAACCGATATCCGGTATTTGTGGGTTCTGGCTTTTATACCTTCTTTTAAATTAATTATAGGATATTTTCATTAGAATTAACACTTGTACTTTGAAAGAAATGCAAATAATAAGTTTATATTCTCTCCATTTCATCAACCTGTTTCAGAGTCACTAACACGTTAACACATTAACACACATCAACTAAATTGATTTGTCTTAACTTTGTGAATGCGATTAATTCATATAATTATTATTCATATTGAACATCAAACTGATTTCTTAAATGCAGGAAAGAGACTTTATTTTAAACTCATTTCAGAGCAAATTCATATGCAGATAAAGGTTGAATAAATCTGTAAAAATAGGCTCCAACATACTGTTAATATGAAAGAATGTATTTTTACATGAATGACACATTGTGTTTTTGGATTAAAAGGAAATGTCTGTAAACTAGGGATGCGCCGATATAATAAATCTTGCCGATAACTCGAAAGCCGGAAGCCGATATATTGGCCGATAAAAAATTTTTATATAATTTTTGAGAGCCTGATTACAAAAAGAAAAGTTTCTCCACTAAAAACCACATGGCAAACACACAATTATAATGTTCTCATCATATTTTTACGTAGTGTATATGATGTTCTTAACGGTATTTTTCTTTTTCGAAGTGATTTCAATCATATTTCAAGTCATTTATGGCGAACATCTGAAGTGTCTCAGCCGAAGGAAATAATCCATCATCTATCGGCTTTAATCTATCAGCCAAATTCTCTTACCCATAACGATAACATTTTAAAATGAACATAAATGGGCCGATATTGTGCATCCCTTCCGGCAGAAAATTCCCAGAACTGTTTCTGTTGTAGGGCTGTGCAATTAATCGCAATCGCGATTTGAGCGCATGCAATTTCTAAATCGCACAAGTCTGCGATTTTATTTGTTAATTTATTTATATTTTAATTAAAAAAAAAAAAAAAAACCTTTCCTTCCCTTTTCCCTTCCTACTGAGCAATGTATGAAACTTGTATTGTGAGCACTTCCTGTGTAATTTGCCAATTCATGAAGAATCGCTTGTTTGTTTTCCTCACTTGTAAGTCGCTTTGGATAAAAGCGTCTGCTAAATGACTAAATGTAATTGAGAACACTGCAACGTTACTGTGCGCATGTTTAAGATGTGAACCAATCAGAGCTCGGCACCAATGAGAACAAAGCAAAACGGGAGAACAGAATAGACAAACGGGAGGAAAGAGGAAAAAATATGGATGCGGTTCAGAATAAAAATGAGAAATTCAACATCAGTCGTTTGAGAGAGTTTTGGATTCAATCACTGGACAAAAGACGCCGACTCGCACTTATTTCACACAAGAAATGTAAGGCGGCGTTGAATACGAGTTTAAGCAGCTGAAATAATCCTCATTTATTTGATGTCATCTGTTTTTAAGACACAATTTTGTTTATCAAGCAGTTCATCTACTGTACAGTGTGACTTCATTCACTGAAACACAGTTTTGAACTTGACTTATTATGACTGGAACTTCAGGTTCGTTCAACTTAATTTATTTGATGTTTCTTTTTTAAAGATTACAGTTTTGTTAATGAAGCTGTAAATACAGTTACTTCACTGTGAAACATTTTGTTCTGCACTTCTTGTGCACTGAATACATTCAGAATGAAGCGTGTTTGAAAAAGCAAAAACAATTACCAAAATTGCAAAATAAATCGCAACTGCAATATTCATTAAAAAAAATATTATTTTGTCGTATTGCACAGCTCTGTTGTTCCACAGATTTTTCTTCTCACCTGCGGGCGAGTAAGGCTCGTCTCCCGGCGTCTGCGTGGAGATCAGCTGATACTGAAAGGCCGCGATCCTCCGGCTGATGTCCCGCCGCGCGGACGCCTCCACGAACAGCGCCCCCTCCCGCAAGCCGAAGCAGCGCACGAGTCCGGCCGCCTGCTCCGCCTCCGACAGCAGCCGCCGCAGCTCCCCGGCCCGCTCCACGTACAGCGTGGCTCCGCGCGAGTCCGTCCGGGGCTTGACGCAGACGTGGAGGTGAGCGGACGACGGCAGGTTGGGCCTCAGGTTGACGATGACGGCTCCGGTGGGATAGAGCCACTCCAGAGAGCCTTCGGCACAGCGCAGGTACACCTGCTCCACGTCCCGCGCGTGAGCCTCGTGCGTCAGCCCGCTGCACACACACAATCACAACAAGCTTTAGCCGTCTTGCTTCTAATTCAACACAGACAGTCTCGTCTTTCAAACGACGCATAAATCCGAGAGCTTGACAAATTGGGATGTCACCACCTTCAAGGTGAGCGTGACCTCCTCCTCGTCTCCGAGAGCTCTCTCAGCAACATGAGGAGAGATCGGATGTCGAAAGAGTGGGATATTAAGTCAACCTGACTTTAGGGCTGCGCAATATGGACAAAATAATTGCGACTTTTTTTTTTTTTAATGAATATCGCAGATTTATTTTGCAATTTTGGTAATTGTTTTTGCTTTTTCAAACACGCTTCATTCTGAATGTATTCAGCGCACAAGAAGTGCATCACAAAATGTTTCACAGTGAAGTAACTGTATTTACAGCTTCATAAACAAAACTAATTAACTGTCTTTAAAACAGACAACATCAAATAAATTAAGCATAACTAACCTGAAATTCCAGTCGTAATAAGTAAACTTCAAAACTGTATTTCAGTGAATGAAGTAACACACTGTACAGTGGGATTAACTGCTTAACAAAACTGAAAAAATAGTGTCTTAAAAACAGACAACATCAAATAAATTAAGCTTAACTAACCTGAAATTCCAGTCATAATAAGTAAACTTCAAAACTGTATTTAAGTGAATGAAGTAACACACTGTACAGTGGGATTAACTGCTTAACAAAACTGGGAAAAAAATAGTGTCTTAAAAACAGACAACATCAAATAAATTAAGCTTAACTAACCTGAAATTCCAGTCATAATAAGTAAACTTCAAAACTGTATTTAAGTGAATGAAGTAACACACTGTACAGTGGGATTAACTGCTTAACAAAACTGAAAAAATAGTGTCTTAAAAACAGACAACATCAAATAAATTAAGCTTAACTAACCTGAAATTCCAGTCATAATAAGTAAACTTCAAAACTGTATTTCAGTGAATGAAGTAACACACTGTACAGTGGGATTAACTGCTTGATAAACAAAACTAAAAAAATAGTGTCTTAAAAATTACAATTATTTCCCCTGCTTAAACTCGTATTCAACGCCCGCCTTACATTTCTCACACAGCAACTTGTGTGAAATAAGTGTGAGTTGGCATCTTTTGTCCAGTGTTTGAATCCAAAACTCTCTCAAACGACTGATGTTGAATTTCTCTTTGGTACCAAATCATTTTTATTCTGAACCGCATCCATATTTTTTCCTCTTTCCTCCCGTTCGTCTATTCTGTTCTCCCGCTTTGCTTTGCTCTCATTTGTGCTGAGCGAGCTCTGATTGGTCAACATCTTAAACATGCGCACAGTAACGGTGCAGTGTTCTCAATTAAAATATAAATAAATTGCAGACTTGTGCGATTTAGAAATTGCATGTGCTCAAATCGTGATGAATTGCACAGCCCTACCTGACTTAATAAGTCTTAAAAGGCTCATGGTTCGAGGAGAAGGGTTATGTGCAGATGAAAGATTTCACACAAGCTGTCATCCAGATGTGACATTTTCATTTTCCCCGCTACAGCGCTTTCAAGTGGTTGTGGCTGGCGTATTTAAGGATGATTACAGTGTTCTCGGCCGTTTCAGCTGGACCGGTGCCGACGGGTGTGCGGAGGCTTTGAGATTTACACTCTTCACCTGGTGAACAGCACGACTTCACTGAAACAGCTCAAAAACAACTTTTATAACGCAGCATTTAATATCCCGTCCATTGAGTTTGTTAGAGCTCAAAAAATAATGAATTGCTTTGAGTAGAACAAACTTAAATTAAACAAATTAGTTCAGTCCAATGAACTTTTATGAGTATTTAGCACTTTCTTTTTCTTTCAAGTTCACAGAACTCATATATTTTCAGTAGACCGAACTGTTTTGAGTTTTATGAACTCGTTTCTTTTAATTTAACTGAAACTGGGCTGGGATTTCTATTTCCCGGCACGCTTTGCCCATGACACTCGAAAGGGGAAGTAAATACTCGAATGAAGCGTCATATAATGTTTATTTGTGCACGATTAATGTAGATTTAGTTGCGATTAATGTTTTGTTATGCTAATTTAGAAGAGTTTGTGTCGATGTGGGTTTTCGGAGAGTTGCCGTCATGGATGTGGCTCGGTTTGAGTTGAAGTATGTCAAATGTTTTATACTGTAATCATTCAACAAGTGATATATCATGTTATTGTTAACATGTTAGCAAATTAGCTTGCTACAGCTAACTAAATTTACGCTAATACAAATATTTACATGGGGGTTACATGACGTGAAATGTATGTAAATTCGCTATTTATTTTGCCTCAAATTGTTTGAGTTTTGCCAACTTGTTTGGTTTTACGTTGTGTATTTCCACCAAATATGGAGGGTTTGGATGAACATGAGGGTGAGGAAATGATGGCAGGACTAAACCTTCACAGCTACAGCTGGGGTTCTGGACATTATAATTAAACTGACGGGGTTTGGTTTCGACTGAAATCTGTGCCAAATGTCCTCCAGTGAAGAAGAACCCCGCACACATGACCCCTAAATTCCACCAATTTCATCCGGCTTGCTTTTAATTAACGTTATTAAATCATTTTCTGGAGTCCATTAAGCCGTGGAGTGCATAATAGAGGCGCTGAGCGGTGAATCGATTCTTTTGAACGGTTCTTTTTTTTTTAGAATCCGCGAAGTCTTTCAAAGAGTTAAACACCAACCGTTTAGATTCTCTGGCAAGATTATACCAGATATTTGTGATATTTAGCTGATTCATAACCACTTCAGCATTCACAATTTTACCCCCAAAACAATGTTTTAATATACACCCGAGTAATAATTCACGCACAAAATCCTTCCAAAACCGAAAAGAACTGGATTATACGAACAATCGGTTCGCGAATCGGTTCATTTTAAGAGTAAATGTCAGCCGGACCTTCATCATCACCTCACAGAATTTCATTATTTAAACCTATATTACAGAGTTGTATTATTATAAAGTATAATGTAATATACTTTATATCATATTTGAGTCTTAAAATGTAAAAAGGCTTTGTGTGCCCACATACAGTCGACTAAAACTAATGAAATTATTACAAATTCAAACGACGACGAGTACTAACAGGCTTGCTTTTAATGAGCCATTAATTTTGTAAGTTAACATTTTACTAATATATATATATATATATATATATATATATATATATATATATATATATATATATATATACACATTACAAAACATATAATTAATGATAAAAATGAATAAAAAAAAACAAGGCTCACCTTCCTGTCCAGCTGCACTGGTCACTGGAGTATTGTGCACATCCACACAGGACTAGAGCTGAGAAAAGAATGAATAAAAACATCCTCCAACAGCCCAACAATCTCCTTCAGTCTGTAGAAAAACACTCCACCGCCAAACACTACATGTCCAAATCATGAGCACACATCAGACTTCAGTCCATGATCGCGTGCACGAGTGCGAACCCATTCTGATCCAGCAGAAACTTTCACCCTCGTTCGACCCCGCCCACGACACGCCCCAAACCACGCCCCGTTCACAAACCACGCCCCTCCGCAGGAGCCTCCAGCAGTATTTACTAAAACCTGTGAATTGAAAGTCATATTTTAGTGGTATTGAAGCACCTTCGTGTCTCTAATTACTATGGGACTTTAGATACTGAAATTCATAACACACAGGCGAAGTACGAATGAATAGTGTAATAGTCATGTAATAGTTTCACTAAAGCCACAGCACGCTCTTGTCAGGGTGTGGAGCTCCATGTGTGTGTCTTGAGGAGGTTGTGGTTATTCTGGGCTCTATAAACACTGGGATCAGATGCTGCTGAGTCGCGCGCTGTCATCAGGGCTGCACGCGCCTCGTCCGAAAAAGAGCGATAATACAAACACAAAATCACACTAGTCTCTAGATTATTGATTTATTATCAATTGCATATTTATGAGTATATATATATATATATATATATATATATATATATATATATATATATGCACCACAACAACAAAAAAATTTAAAACATTTAAAAAGAATTTTAGTTTCTAATTGCAAAATCTTTGCATTTTTAAAATATATATTGTTGATTTTTTTTAAAAAAAGTAAAAAAAATATATATATAAACATTGATAAATGTTTTTAAATCATGAAACTTTTATGTAAAAAAAATAAATAAATAATTCCCGCGATTTTCATGTCATTACCGAAACCGTGTGTTTCAGTCCATTATTAGCGGAGACTGATTTTAACACACTTTTATATTTTAGACAAATACTTCCGTGTCCCAGCCTCATTCCCTGAAGATAGAAACAATCATTTTGAGTTAAATGTGTTCAAATGTGAATTTTTTGGGGGGTGTTATTCCATAACATTTTATTTTTATTAGAGTACAACTGTTCAGAAATGTGCTAGCTAACCCTGTACTGATTAGCATCTTTGAGCTAGGCTCAAAAGTATCTAAAATAGTCACTACCGAAACAGTCACTACTGAAATAGTCACAACCGAGATTACATTATTGTTTTTTAGGGGTTGTTCCATAAAACTGAGTTTTTATGAGTGTAAAACTGTTCAGAAATGTGCTAGCTAACCCTGTACTAATTAGCATCTAGGCTCAAAAGTATCTAAAAATGTCACTACCGAAACTTCACCTGGTTTCGGTTGTGACTGGTTTGGTAGTGACAAAAGGGAACACATAATCATATATTTGGGGGAAATAAACAATTTTTTAGTACAGTTAGTTAAATTTTTAGCATGTTTTATTATGCAAATCATTAGTGTTTGAACATGTGACTTTAAATTAGCAAAACAACACATTCACACACAGTCACTATGGGATGTTTTGCCAAAAACAAAGTATATTGAACCATCAACTAAGATGTTATTATAGTGTTTTGTTCAATGTACAGCCAAACTGATGAATCCTTAACTTTGAAACCAGTGTGATAAACTGTACGCCTTTTACAAAGATTCAAAATAAAACAAATCTCATAAATTACACTTGAAATATTGGTAAAATACCTTTTAAAAAAGGTAGATCTTATTAGGTCAGTGTAACTTATTATTAATAATTGTGTTTTGGTAGTGACAAACGTAACTTCTAAACACTAACTGTAATTACATACGATTAATAAAAACATACTGATATTAAAAGGACACATGAAGTAAGACATATTTTCAGTTGCAGGCTTCTATGTAGAGACATGTTTATGTTTCAGATCAGATGTGTAATGACTCGTGCTGAGCTGACCCTCCACCTACAGGCCATGACCTCTGACCCCTCACTCGTACACCTACATCACGCTCCATCACCTGACACACACACACACACACACACAGGAACGTGGCCGCTGACCTCAGATAACACACACACATTCCAGTCACACACACACACACAGCAAAATGAACGACTGTTGAGAGGAAAAGAGATAAAACTAACCAGACCTGTCAGAGACTGTCGTGAATTATTAATGTTGGCTGTTATCAGAAAGTGATAAGCTCATACACACACATACACACACACGAAGAAAACACGCCTGGAGAGTATTTTTAAAAATTCTAAAAATACATCTTTATTATCACAAGGATTCAGAAACATAAAATGGTGAAATACTGAAACAGCGTTGTTGTTCACTAAAACTATTAAATATATATATATATATATATATATATATATATATATATATATATATATATATATAAAGCTGAAATAAAATATAAATATAAATGGAAAAATGCTAACTAAAATAAATAAGAGATTAAAATATTAAGTTTGCAGCACCAGATTGAGAGCGTGTCCGCGGGAAATGGGGTGTCACTCGGGAACGCTGGAGAAATCCAGTGACACGCAGCATCGGGAATGCAGACAGACACCTGTGTGTGTTTGAGTTTGGGTGCGAGAGGGATGTGAGAGCTTTCTCAAGCCGGGAACTCTGGGAAGGACACCAGGAACCAGTTCCCAGCTCTGACACACCAGGATTACTGGGATTTTTCATTGTCTCTATTAGCTCAGTGTGAAACTATAGATGTTTTCCAGACTTAAAACTCAAAAAACATTTTTGGCAATGTGCTAGAAAATGCCAGAGGCGCTAACAACGTGTTGAGAGACGCTAGAAACATATTCGCATTGTGTTGTGAGGGTTTTTTTTTTGTATGTTTCTTTTTAAATGGACCTTGTGTCTGGAAATGATACTGAATTGATATTTTAAACATGCTAGCAATGTGCTAACGATTTAAAACATGCAAGAAGCATGCTAATAACATGCTAAATCATGATAGCATTGTGCTTAAAAACGCTAGAAACACTAGCATCGTGTTTCATGTGGCTGTTCATGCATGAAACATGCAAAATCACATTTGCAACGTTTTAAACAATGTTAGCAATGTGCTAACAAGTTAAACACGCTAGAAGCATACTAACAACATGCTAAATCATGATAGCATTGTGCTTAAAAACGCTAGAAACACTAGCATCGTGTTAAATGTGTCTGTTCATGCATGAAACATGCAAAATCACATTAGCAACGTGTTAAACAATGCTAGCAATGTGCTAACGATTTAAAACATGCAAGAAGCATGCTAATAACATGCTAAATCATGATAGCATTGTGCTTAAAAATGCTCGAAACACTAGCATCGTGTTAAATGTGTCTGTTCATGCATGAAACATGCAAAATCACATTAGCAACGTTTTAAACAATACTAGCAATGTGCTAACAAGTTAAACACGCAAGAAGCATGCTAATAACATGCTAAATCATGATAGCATTGTGCTTAAAAACGCTAGAAACACTTGCATCGTGTTAAATATGGCAGTAATGTGTCTGTTCATGCATGAAACATCAGCAACGTGTTAAACAATGCTAGCAATACGCTAAAACATGCTAGCGTATTAGTAACATGCTATAACTTATTTGCATTGTGTTAAACATGATATAAACTAGCATTATGTTACAATTATGTTACAACACTAGCTTGTAATGAGTTTGAACATGCTCAAAACATGCAGAATTACGTTATCAACTTGTTAAAACAGGCTAGCAATGTGCTAACAAGTTAAACACGCTAGAAGCATGCTAACAACATGCTAAATCATGATAGCATTGTGCTTAAAAACGCTAGAAACACTAGCATCATGTTAAATGTGGCCGTTCATGCATGACACATGCAAAATCATATTAGCAACGTTTCAAACAATGCTAGCAATGTGCTAACAAGTTAAACACGCTAGAAGCATGCTAACAACATGCTAAATCATGATATAATTGTGCTTAAACATGCTAGAAACACTAGCTGAAATATGCTAGTAATGTGTTTGAGCGTGCTCAAAACATGCAAAATTACGTTAACGCGTTAAAACATGCTAGCATATATTATTAGCAACATGATACAACATACTTAAAACATGCTAGAGACATGTCAACAATATGTTAGCAACATGCTATAACAATGCGATCCACATGAGTGTTGCCTGTTTGTCATACTGTGTCTTTAAAACATCAAATTTTAAACTTTATTTTAAACATTCAGATAAGGATTTGTCAAGAAGAAGAACTTCTGTAGTTTCACACGGAGCCAGTGATGTTTTCCAGCCTCTAGCTTTACAGAAAAGGTTCGGCATTCTTTGATCTTAAGACATTATTGGTCTGTTACTCGTCTGCAGGTCCCACAGTACCGGAGGTTTGACTGTCCTTGTAGGACATTTGGATCTCCTAGCGCGGCTCAAACCTGCCGCCACACGCCGTCCTCAGTTGAAATGGTAGTAATGGATTCCCTCTCTCAGCTGCAGCGACCGCAGGTTTTCCTCCAGGACTCCGTGTGTCATATCCTACAGAGAGACCGACACTCAAAACACAGACGCACCTGCGAAGTGAATGTCGCTAAACTACGTTGCCCTCTTTTGGTCAAAATATAATACAGCATCGCATACGTCCTTTATGGAGAACGCAATCCCATAATGCATTGTGAGAGCGAACATATAAACGAAAATGTACAAATTAAAAAAAATATTGGGCAACTTACATGCTAATTAACTTAGCATCATTAGCGTAGGATGCTAACAGCAGATAATGTGTTTACTGTGTGGCTTGTAGAGCGTCTCAAATCAGTCACAGTTTATGTCAGTTAATGTGTAGCCTATGTAGGGCGCAGACAGGGCCGCTCACTGGAATCCATGTTATAGGTGATATTAGGCGATGCCGAAACAGCTGCGTGTGATAATATCTGATCCCGCTGGAATTTCATTAGCGGGAAACACTGATGATGATTGAGATTGATACGAGCCTCACAGTCATTTGGACACCAGTGTGTGTGTGTTTCAGAGAAAAGTCATTTCCTGTGTGCTAGAAAAGTCAAATTAAGGTCTGAAACACACACACACACGTTGTGTTTTCATGTTTTATGGGGACATTCCAGCATAATGGTGTAATGGTTTTTATACTGTACAAACTGTACATTCTGTCCCCCTACACTACCCCTACTCCTAAACCTACCCATCACACAAAATGTTCTGCTATTTTACATTTTCAAAAAAGATCATTCTGTATGATTTATAAGCTTGTTTCCTCATGAGGACCAAAAAGATGTCCCCACAAGATCAACATTTACTAGTATTACTGTGGGGATATTTGGTCCTCATAACGTAGGGATTACCCACACACACACACCCACACACACGCACACACTCGACACTTCTACGTCAACAGCCCTACAGGTACAAACACACACTCACCAGCTTCACACACACGATAAATGGAGGCGATGCGTTTCTGAAGTGCAGGATGGGAATCTTGGGCTTCGGCCGCTCCTGAGAGAAACACAGAAATTGAGAAAGAGGCCGTGTGTGTGTGTGAGTGTGAGTGTGTGTGTGTGAAGCGCTCCAGTGTGTTCAGAGTGATAACTGATCTCACTCCAGTGAGTGTGTGTGAGTGTGTGTGTGTGTGAGTGTGTGTGTAGCGCTCCGGTGTGTTCAGAGTGATAACTGATCTCACTCCAGTGAGTGTGTGTGAGTGTGTGTGAGTGTGTGTGTGTGTGAGTGTGTGTGTAGCGCTCCAGTGTGTTCAGAGTGATAACTGATCTCACTCCAGTGAGTGTGTGTGTGTGTATGAAGCGCTCCAGTGTGTTCAAAGTGATAACTGATCTCACTCCAGTGAGTGTGTGTGTGAGTGTGTGTGAGTGTGTGTGTAGCGCTCCAGTGTGTTCAGAGTGATAACTGATCTCACTCCAGTGAGTGTGTGTGAGTGTGTGTGAGTGTGTGTGTGTGTGTGTGTGAGTGTGTGTGTAGCGCTCCAGTGTGTTCAGAGTGATAACTGATCTCACTCCAGTGAGTGTGTGTGAGTGTGTGTGAGTGTGTGTGTAGCGCTCCAGTGTGTTCAGAGTGATAACTGATCTCACTCCAGTGAGTGTGTGTGAGTGTGTGTGAGTGTGTGTGTGTGTGTGAGTGTGTGTGTAGCGCTCCAGTGTGTTCAGAGTGATAACTGATCTCACTCCAGTGAGTGTGTGTGAGTGTGTGTGTGTGTGAGTGTGTGTGTAGCGCTCCAGTGTGTTCAGAGTGATAACTGATCTCACTCCAGTGAGTGTGTGTGAGTGTGTGTGAGTGTGTGTGTGTGTGTGAGTGTGTGTGTAGCGCTCCAGTGTGTTCAGAGTGATAACTGATCTCACTCCAGTGAGTGTGTGTGAGTGTGTGTGAGTGTGTGTGAAGCGCTCCAGTGTGTTCAGAGTGATAACTGATCTCACTCCAGTGAGTGTGTGTGTGTGTATGAAGCGCTCCAGTGTGTTCAAAGTGATAACTGATCTCACTCCAGTGAGTGTGAGTGTGTGTGTGTGTGTGTGAGTGTGTGTGTGTGTGTGAGTGTGTGTGTGTGTGAGTGTGTGTGTAGCGCTCCAGTGTGTTCAGAGTGATAACTGATCTCACTCCAGTGAGTGTGAGTGTGTGTGTGTGTGTGTGTGAGTGTGTGTGTGTGTGTGTGTGTGTGTGTGTGAGTGTGTGTGTAGCGCTCCAGTGTGTTCAGAGTGATAACTGATCTCACTCCAGTGAGTGTGAGTGTGTGTGTGTGTGTGTGTGAGTGTGTGTGAAGTGCTCCAGTGTTCAGAGTGATAACTGATCTCACTCCAGTGAGTGTGTGAGTGTGAGTGTGTGTGTGTGTGTGTGTGTGTGTGTGAGTGTGTGCGCGCTCCAGTGTTTTGGCTGCTGCGCGGCGATAGTTCGTCTGATTCTCATCAAGCTAATGATGTTAATGATGCTAATGATGGATTTTCCAGGAAATTAATTAGTCACGGCGTGTTCCTCTGAAAACAGCCGACGGCTGATCTGTGTCAAGCCATAAACTTTGATTCATTGCTAGCATTATATTAGCATAACTAATCCCCGTCCTGCGTTCATGGAGCAGGTTCCCATGAAGACGTCCAGCTTCAGGATCTGCTCACACTACATCCATATTCTCCAGTTTTATTCTCTCTTTTGTTTGGATTCAATGAACATTACAGTCATAGTGACGACTAAAAATATACGCTTAAAGCGGTTTACAAATATGCAATTGTTGAAAAATGCATATTTCATATGCAATTATTCATATTATATTTACCTCGCACTATTACTACTGCCACACATTCATCTTAAAACTATTACATATATTATTATTATTATTATTAATAAGTTCTGAAGTGACGATGAAACATGGAGACTCTCACCTTTGACTCCTCGTACGTGTAAAAGCCCTTCTGAATTTTGTTTTCGTCCACGTCACAGAACGCTTTCACCTGCGCGCACACACACACACACACACACACACACACACACACACACACACACACACACAACAACCGTTGCAGCACAGAAGCACCTCTACAATATTTCATATTAATTAAATTACAATCACTGCAGTTTAGTAGTAGTTGCTAGAATTTAAAATTGCCTTAATAATAGTAATAATAATAATTATAATAATAATAATAATGATTTTATTACTTTAAATATTATTTTTATTATTAATATAAAAATATGAATAACAAATATTAGAAATAATATTTTATTTTAAATTAATTACAATTTATTTATATTTTAGTATTTACCACTTTATCACATTTTAACTGATCACTTTTAATTATTTATTTTTAGATTTATTTTTAATTATTTATAATTATTATTTATTTTATTATTTATCTGCTTAATAATTATTATTATTATTATTTTACATTTTCAGAACATTTTTAAGTAGTTATTAAATTCAGCATTTTAAGTTTCTGTAGTATTTTACCAAAATACTAATAAATTTGTTTTAATTATTATTTATTTAAGCATTATAACTAATTCATATTGATCATTTTAATTATTATTTTATTTACTTATTTAGTATTTTTATCTCCTTTTAGTATTTTAACCACTTATTATTATCATTATTTCAATATGAATGTGCATTGTTATTCTGATTAATCATTATTTTAATATGATTATTTGTTTTAGTATTTTTAAGTCTCTTCGATGTATTAATTATTCATTTATTTTAATTATTTTAATTGTTATTTATTTATTATTATTTTTATTATTATTGTGAATAATTGTTAACTGGTTCATTAATAGTGTAACAATAATAATAATGAAGATTATTATCATGGTTTTGAATGAAATATTATTTTAGTGTTTTACAGTCTGTGTGTCCTGATGTTCCAGTCGTGTTTGGAGCCGTTACCTTCCTCTGATTGGTGGGACTCAAGCTGCGGTAGAGTTTCCGTCCCTGTTTTCCAGCGTTCCATATAGTGAACGATTCCCATTGGCTGAGCACTCGCTCCTGCAGGAAGTCCACGCGGAGATCCCAGATGGTCTCCCTGGGAGCAGGAGGACAGAGACGTGAGGATGAGCCTGATGAAGATCATCTATCCAGGACTTCACTCGTGTGAGATGACTTGAGGAAGAAGAAACTGTGGTTTTGGGTTATTTAAAGAGCACAGAACTTCCTCTGCGTACGTCCCTCAACTGAGAGCATCATAAACCCCTAAAATACACACACACACACACACACACACACACACACACACACACACACACACGAGAGCACACTGGGGTTTGACGTCCAGCTGTGGCCTGTTGGACAGACGGCGTGAAAATGTGTGGAATTCCAGACACACGGAGTGGGAAGATGCCAGTCATTCCACACACACACACACACACACACACACACACACACACACACACCGTGAGAATATGAGGATCTGGACAGTTTTTCACTAATAAATTGGATGAACACATGTAAGTTTCCAGCCTCACGCAGCTTTAGCTTGTGCAGACGAGTTTCCTGATTCACATATTCATGTATTTCTTTGATTGACAGAATACTTAAAATACTTCAGTATTTGAACTAATTAATAATAATAATAATAATAAAAATCATCATCATCATCACCATTAATCAATGACAATAATTAGTAATAATATTAATTTATTTTAAAGTCCCTTCAGTATTTTAATTAATTAATATTAATAATAATAAATATTATTATCATTATTTATTTTAATTTCTTTCAGAATTGCAATTAAATAATAATAATTTTAATTATTAATTCATTTAATTGTTTTTTTTTGCTTTAGTATTTTTAAGCCCCTTCAGTATTTTAACTAATTAATAATAATTATTATTATTATTTATTTGAATGACTTTCAATATTTTAACAAACTAAATAAAAATAATAATTTTCATTATTAATTTATTTTAATTATGTTTAATATTTTTTCCCCTTCAGTATTTTAACTAAAGATAATAATAATAATTAATAATACTGTTAATTTATTTTGATTACTTTGAATTAATCTTAATTATTTATTTATTTCAGTATTTTAACAATAGTAGTTATTATAATTATTACTCATTTTAAATGTATTATTTTTTATTTATTTTTAATATTTTAACAAGGTATTTTTAATTAAATGACTAATATTTTTAATTATTCATTTTTTAAAATATTTTCATAAACATGTTTTACCATTTGAAGTCCCTTTAACGAATTAATATTAAAAAATAATAATAGACTTTATGAGAAAATGAGGTTCTTATATACTTTTTTCACTCATAAAATGTATAAATCAGTCCATCTGAGCAGAAAATGTGTGTAAAATCACAGTCTCATGTGATTATAATGAGACTCACTCCAGCACAGAGTGTGTCGCTGCGCGCTCATGATATCGATAAACCAGCAAACACTCGTCCACTCGGACCACGGCCCCTCCGCGACGAAGACTCTGGTAGAAGAAGAGCAGATCCTCAGGAACGCCCTGAGAGAGAGAGAGAGTTCAAATCCCCGGCCGATCGAGGGCTGAACGTGTGTTTCAGAAGAGCCTCACCTTTCCTCCCTCGTCAAAGCGGCCGACCGTCCGGAACCAGCCGCGGGAGCAGAACCAGGAGGGCATGATGACCGTCGGCCCGTGAGACGTGAACACCTTTGAAAGAAACGAATCTTACATGGAGTTTGAACACTAATCGACTGTAACGTGTCACTTTAGAGATCAGTGAGATGTTCTGAAGCCCGGTCACGTGTGTGTTCAGAGACCGACACCGAGCTGGTCGAGTGTGTGTGTGTGTGTGTGTGTGTGTTTCACTGGATAACCTCGGCTGGAATGCACAAACACACCCAAGAGAAACACGACTCCCTTCTCAATGAAGCAGAACATGCGGAGGAGAAGAAAACCATCACTTAAAGGAGTGTTTCCATGTTCTGCTGATTTTGAGGATGGTTGCTGGTCCTGCTCTGAGGGGTTGCTAGGGTGTTACTAGCATCTGAAGATGGCTTAGAAAACACCCCTCTCTCTCTCTCTCTCTCTCTCTCTCTCTCTATGTCTCTCTCTCTCTCTCTCTCTCTCTCTCTCTCTCTCTATGTCTCTCTCTCTCTCTCTCTTTCTCTCTCCCTCTCTCGGTTCATAATTTGAGTGTTTTTGGATGATTTGGGCGTTTGGAACGTTCCACACATCACTCTGACCTCACGACCCTCGGGATCCGTTTCCCGCCGGCGCGTGTGGATGCTCTACGCTCACCGTTTCCGTGGAAATAACTGTCTGCAGGTACACATCCTGTTTCTGTGGCGACCTACTGACCGCGAGGCACGCGAGCCCTCAAAACACAACACGCCTCGCCTTTCCTGACACACATCCTGCCGACACACACACACACTGAGAGAGATCAAACACACACACACACACACACACACACTGAGAGAGATCAAACACACACACACACACACACACACACACACACACACACACACACACACACACGCGCTTCGAATCCAGATCAAGCCTCTTTACTTCCCTAATAAAGTGCACTATCCACCTTTTTCCTGAACACTGAAGTCTCGACCGACGCAGTGAAATTATTCTTTATATTTCTGCTCTCCAGTGTTTATAGTCAAATTAGCCCATTTTTAAGCTGATATTGTAACGATAAACCTATGAAAATGTTTAAAAAAAAAAAAAAAAATTTATAAGAGAGTGAATTTTCATTTCATGGGTGTGTGTGTGTGTGTGTGTGTGTGCGTGTGTGTGTGCGTGTGAGTGTGTGTGTGTGTGTCTGCGTGTGAGTGTGTGTGTGTGTGTGTGTGTGAGTGCGTGTGTGTGTGTGTGTGTGTGTGTGTGTGTGCGTGCGTGTGTGAGTGCGTGTGTGTGTGTGTGTGTGTCACCTGTGTGAGGAGCTGCTTTGCACTCAGAGAGTTGATCCAGCGGGTGTAGCGCTCCGTGGAGCCTTCGGGAAGTCGACACACTTTACAACCAACAATCTGACAAAACACACACGAGACATTAGTGTTCATGTTGACCATCTGACAATATATAATACAAGATATAAATGTTTCATACAGTGTGTTTAAGGTGAAATACAGACAGAAACCATCATTAAAGCAGGTTACACCCACAATACAACACACACACACACACACACACTCGTCTCATTTCCTCTCTGCCGTGATCAGACAGCGCTCGACTCTAATCTCAGCCGTGTTTCTCTGTTTGTTTAGCGCCGCAGGTCTTACGCCCGCTGCGCCCCGAGGTCAGAGGTCAAAGCAACAAACCAAACCCTCACAGGCTGTAAAAATAACTGCTGCTGCATTTGAAAAATAAAATGTTTTGCCAAGGAATATGAATGTGGCACATTTTTCAAATAATGTGAAAACATATTACGGTTTAAATCAGCTGTTGTCTATGTGAATATACAGTAAAGCGTAATTTATATCCAGTGATCAAAGCTGAATTTTCAGCGTCATTACTGCATTCTTCAGTGTCACATGATCCGTATGCTTCTCAACAAACACTTATGATTATTATCAGTTATTTTTGTGGGAAAACCCTGATGCATTTTGTTTTTCGGGATTCTTTTGAAGCATGGTAAATGTCTTTAACACTCAAAATAAAGTGATAAAACTGTCGGGACTCACGGCGGTGGGATTCACTGCGGCAGCTTCATGCTGCAGCCGGACTCTCTGAGGCCTCATGACATCATCCTGAAACACACATGACATCATCCTGAAACACACATGACATCATCCTGAAACACTCATGACATCATCCTGAAACACACATGACATCATCCTGAAACACACATGACATCATCCTGAAACACTCATGACATCATCCTGAAACACACATGACATCATCCTGAAACACACATGACATCATCCTGAAACACTCATGACATCATCCTGAAACACTCATGACATCATCCTGAAACACTCATGACATCATCCTGAAACACTCATGACATCATCCTGAAACACTCATGACATCATCCTGAAACACACATGACATCATCCTGAAACACTCATGACATCATCCTGAAACACACATGACATCATCCTGAAACACACATGACATCATCCTGAAACACTCATGACATCATCCTGAAACACTCATGACATCATCCTGAAACACTCATGACATCATCCTGAAACACTCATGACATCATCCTGAAACACTCATGACATCATCCTGAAACACTCATGACATCATCCTGAAACACTCATGACATCATCCTGAAACACACATGACATCATCCTGAAACACTCATGACATCATCCTGAAACACTCATGACATCATCCTGAAACACTCATGACATCATCCTGAAACACTCATGACATCATCCTGAAACACACGTGACATCATCCTGAAACACACATGACATCATCCTGAAACACTCATGACATCATCCTGAAACACTCATGACATCATCCTGAAACACTCATGACATCATCCTGAAACACTCATGACATCATCCTGAAACACACATGACATCATCCTGAAACACTCATGACATCATCCTGAAACACTCATGACATCATCCTGAAACACTCATGACATCATCCTGAAACACTCATGACATCATCCTGAAACACACATGACATCATCCTGAAACACACATGACATCATCCTGAAACACACATGACATCATCCTGAAACACTCATGACATCATCCTGAAACACACGACATCATCCTGAAACACACGACATCATCCTGAAACACACGACATCATCCTGAAACACTCATGACATCATCCTGAAACACTCATGACATCATCCTGAAACACATGACATCATCCTGAAACACACATGACATCATCCTGAAACACACATGACATCATCCTGAAACACTCATGACATCATCCTGAAACACACATGACATCATCCTGAAACACACATGACATCATCCTGAAACACTCATGACATCATCCTGAAACACTCATGACATCATCCTGAAACACTCATGACATCATCCTGAAACACTCATGACATCATCCTGAAACACTCATGACATCATCCTGAAACACACATGACATCATCCTGAAACACTCATGACATCATCCTGAAACACTCATGACATCATCCTGAAACACACGACATCATCCTGAAACACACGACATCATCCTGAAACACTCATGACATCATCCTGAAACAGTCATGACATCATCCTGAAACACACATGACATCATCCTGAAACACACATGACATCATCCTGAAACACTCATGACATCATCCTGAAACACTCATGACATCATCCTGAAACACTCATGACATCATCCTGAAACACACATGACATCATCCTGAAACACACGACATCATCCTGAAACACACGACATCATCCTGAAACACACGACATCATCCTGAAACACACGACATCATCCTGAAACACTCATGACATCATCCTGAAACACTCATGACATCATCCTGAAACACACATGACATCATCCTGAAACACTCATGACATCATCCTGAAACACTCATGACATCATCCTGAAACACACATGACATCATCCTGAAACACACGACATCATCCTGAAACACTCATGACATCATCCTGAAACACTCATGACATCATCCTGAAACACACATGACATCATCCTGAAACACATGACATCATCCTGAAACATATGACATCATCCTGAAACACTCATGACATCATCCTGAAACACACATGACATCATCCTGAAACACTCATGACATCATCCTGAAACACACATGACATCATCCTGAAACACTCATGACATCATCCTGAAACACTCATGACATCATCCTGAAACACACATGACATCATCCTGAAACACACGACATCATCCTGAAACACTCATGACATCATCCTGAAACACTCATGACATCATCCTGAAACACACATGACATCATCCTGAAACACACGACATCATCCTGAAACACATGACATCATCCTGAAACACATGACATCATCCTGAAACACATGACATCATCCTGAAACACTCATGAAATCATCCTGAAACACACATGACATCATCACAACTGCTCTATTATGCAAAACATAACAACATATTTCAGATTAACAACCTTAACATATTATTGCATCTTAACTGAATATAGTCATCAAGCTATTTGTCCCGGTGACAAGACGGTCGTGCTTCCTCACACTCTAACTTTTACACAGTAAAATACCGTTTTCCATTGAAACAGTAATATACTGTAAAAGCATTCTGAGTTATATTATGCAATATGTTAGTCATTTTCAAGAACTTTCACAAAAATGACAAATATTACACAGAATACATTGTTTTTACAGTATATTACTGTAAGTAAATAAGTATAGTACTGTTTCAAAGGAAAACGGTATTTCAGAGATTTAAACATGCAGCAGTGTAACACATTTTGTTAATATGCGACCATAAAATAACCTTCATCAGCATAAAAAGACGCTTTCAGTCATTCTGCTGGTCGCGTATCAAAACATGAAGCCCGTTACTTTGTGTTTACAGTCACGGCAGCTTGAGCAGAATTCCTGGCGTTCCTGTAAACCTCAAGGAGGGCCGATTCTGGCCTTCTGGAAACCAGCGCACAGATAAATCCCTCCGAAAAATACCCGACCCGCTGACAGCAGCCGTAAAACACGCCAGTATCAGAGTAAAGTCAACAGAACTAATGGAATTACGTGTGGAAGAGTGTGAGGGTGTTTTCAGGACCGGCGTAACTCACAATCCCACACTTAAAATGACAAACACACACAAAAACAGTATAAAGTATACACAGTAAGAAGTATAAATAATCGGCACTTTGTCATTCGTTATTAAAGCAGTAATTCATCCATAAATGCATATTCTATCCTGATTTAGTCCACATACTCTCAGGAGGAACATTAAATTCCACAGAACTGCTCAATCTTTCCATTCCACGAAAGTTTCTTAAGAGTGCAACGATATTCTATAGATGATTCAAATGTTCTTCACATGAAGAAGAAACGGTTCTTTCAAGAGCTGCTCACTGAAAAAAATGCTTCTTCTGAAAACAGAAATCTTTATTTTTTAGGAAAGATTTATCGCTGTCGGGCAGAAATCTTGTATCTCGATATTTCGTAACTTTTATTTTATTTTCATAAATCATTAATATTGTTCAGCCTTCACGTCTCTCTCCGGGTTTTGCCAAATATTTAACCAGTGGAAAGTATGTGACTAAACCTCATAACTCCACTGGATCCTCAAACTGTCAGTCAAAATTCATAGCTCCGCCCACCTCTGCTGTGAATGAAGTGCAGTGTGGAGCGTCTCTGCTCGTTTGCAATGCAAGGATAAATGAACCCGACAAGCCATGCGCTCTCACGCCACACATCACGTTCTCATGCGGTGAAAAATACATCGCGGAGCAAAGAAAGAGTTTCATATTTAATATATCGGAATTATTTAAAGAAGTAGCGTCTAGGGTCGTGACAGATCGCTGGAGCTCCTCGATCATCTCTAGTTCATTTATAGCATCAAATAAACATGAATGAACATCAGAAGGAATGTTGTTTCAAGACGTGATTCAAGTTCACCAACGTTCATCTACTGACTCCCCTGACCGCTTTGATGGACAAAATTGCGGATTCTGGGTTACGATTGGTCAGATCGCCTGTCAATCAAACTGTTTGATTGACAGCTGATCTGAATGTGAGAACGCTGTGTTTAATTATTAAAAAATGTTTACCATTTCAACTTCTTTTCAAGTGCTTTTCGCATTTTTTGGATGTTATTATCACTATGAACGACTGTTATATGGAAATGAGCAGCTTGAACGTTCAACTAAATATCTTCTTTCCTGCTCTACACAATAATACAGTCATCCAGGTTTGGGAAGCAGTGAATGTTGACAGAACAGCTGGATTGCGAGAACCTCCACGGCGCGTTTTTGCGCTGTGTTTCGGGTCTCACGCTCTCTTCTTGCGACAGACTTGGACTCGAGCGGCTCCAGCGGCTCCGCAGGAGAGAACATCAGCATCTCCATCACGGATCTGATTACACAACATCACCGTGCCAGAGGGCACGATACTGCAGGATATTACAACACTAAATCAAAACACAAGCGCACAGATTTGAGTTTAACTTCATTTTGAAAAGCTGCCCTGGCAGCACAAGCCTCCGTATAAAAACAGCAGAAGTCAATGGAAAGTCTCTATTATGACAGGAAAACAAAAGCGTGTGTGAATTTCTCATGATCCGAAGCCCGTCGAGGGCTTTCACGCGCCGCAGGGGAGGTTTACGCTCACAGCGCTGAATCTGAAGCACATGTTTCAGGACACGAAACACGGCGGACGTCATGACGCCGAGCTCTCGGACGCACGCGGGATCGGGGGCCGGACGGGATTCACATGCACACATGAACTCATTTTACCTTCACTCACACACTCACCGCGTCCTGAAAGCAGAGGAATCGCCCAGAGCTCTGAAACACCGCCTGGTTTTTAGCAAATCCAACTAGAAAAAGCCAAATAGAAACAAGTCACACACAAATACGACTTTCATTTTCTTGAAAACATCTACATAATTCATAGTTTGTCTTGATCAATATATACACTATATATAACTTTTTCCTATGTTTTCTTCACTGAACATGTCAAAATAGCTTTACTTGAATGATTAATGAATTAAAATGTCATGTTCATTCGTTAACATGAACTAATAATGATAATAACTAATAATTAACATTAGTTAATGCTCTGTGAACTGACATGAACAAACAATGGATTTTCATGAACAAAGTACAGTAATAAATGTATCGCTCACGGTTAGTTCATGTTTATTAACTAATGAACTTTACAGTAAAGTGTTAAGAAACATTATCTTCTGCATCAAGAGAATTAAACATGTTAGTTCTGCATTGAAAATAACGCGCAGTCCTCGCCTAAATCGGTCTTGTTCAAATATTTATCTTTAATTGATATAAAATAGTGTTTAATTTACTCTCTATTATAATCATTTATTAGGAATAATCATAATATAATGAGCATCATTATTAGGTATAACGAAAACAACGACATGTGGTTCCAAAAATATGCTTAATTTTGTTAAAGGCACAATATGTACGATTTTTGGATTAAAATATCTAGAACTATGTTATATATTTTGTTGAAAATGTTTAAATCCAGAGTGTCTCGCCTATCAGTGACATCATATCCCTCGGATTCCGCTTTTGTTTTGTAGAAACAAAATTTAAAAAATTGTATATGTTTTATTGATTTGGACACATTCATCGACGGAAAACTAATCGTGTTATAGATCTCATTTTCTTGATTATATTATTAACCCTCGTGTTGTTCCGGGTCAGTTTGACCCGTTTAGATTTTCTAGTTGTTGGAAATACTGTTGATATTTTGTGACTTTTTCTCATTGATCATCATGCAAAGTTTCAACATGCTGGTGTTTTTTGACACATACAAACAAAATCACTGTTACGTTCGCCGGGTCAATTTGACCCGCATATTTTAACGCTCTAAAGCAACTGTACTGACATTTCTTGGTTATATTTTGTTATTTCATTTTTTTTTTTACTACCTTATGAAGCTCAAAAATGAGGTTTTCCACACTTATTTCAACACAGAAACATGTTTTAAGCAGCAGCATTTGTGTGAAGTTCTGATCCAGAAAGCGCTCGACTTTCTGAAAAATACATATTTTCATTATTCAGCGAAATTTAATTGATCAGTTATGATGTTATAAGAAAAAAAAAGTTTTAAAAAATGTATTTTTGTATTTAAAACTGCTTATTTTCAAATTTTGTCAAATTTTGTGGTTAAAAAACACTTTCATTGAATCATATCTTCAGATATGTATTTTTTGGAATATTTGACAAACGTTGATATTAAAAGTTTACAGTTTGTACCTGTTGTTTTTCATAGTGTGATTTTTGAGGAATTGTATTGAATCCAATTAGGGTCAGTTTGACCCGCTCCATAACGAGTGCACACAGAAATCCAACAGCGCATGAGGGTTAATTTGATATTCCAATATCAGCCGCCGAGAGAACGCAGAGTAACACTGTAACAACTTTCAACACTCAAATGTGTCTCATACGATCAACAGTGCGGAAAGGCGGAAGCGGCGACTGTGTCATAATAAAAGTCCCGCTGCTCTCGAGGCGTGTCGTTCGTCTCTCATTATCAATCGTCTCGTTCAGCTCCACTTCAGACTACAGTAGCGTTAATAATCATCCGTGAACATGATTTCTGCTCATCAAGCTACGCCTCTGTTGTGAATAAGTGGCCTCTAGTGGCCATAAAATGTAATATTTCTTCTTTTGATTTTGGGGTAAAATGTGTGGTCAGCACAAACACTGTCACACTCGTCTGGTTCTGTTCTGGAGATAGTCCGGTGCACTCTCTCAGTGTGTGTCTGACGTGTTCGTCTACAGGTGTGTGTGTGTGCGTTTCGCTGAAAGCTCGGAATGCCGAACGCGGAGATGCTTTGAGCTCCCGACACCAACTGAACACCGATAAGAAACTTCTTTTGATTCCTGAAGCGCATGAACAGAGTGTGTGTGTCTGTTTAACGTCGCGTGAGCGCCACACACGCGTGTCATGATAACCAGGTGAATGTGAAGACAGAGTCCTTGAGCTCTCCGGGAACACACACACACACACCTCCTCGCGGACTGGGCGAGCTGTGGCCGGAGATCACCACGGAAAAGCCTCTGTCCTCGAACCTCTGCCTCCATCCCTCGATCAGTTCTCTGGAGTTATCCTGACACACACGAGGTGCTGTTAGAGCGTGTTCTTCATCAGATTCAGTGTGTGTGTGTGTGTGTGTGTGTACCGTACTGCCGTCGTCATACACGGACAGCTCCATACGGCCCGGGAAATCCTGCTCCAGGATCGCCTGCAGACACTCGTCCAGCCAATCAGACGCATTGAACACGGGCAAGATCACTGACTGAAACACACAGAAGAGAAGAGAATGAACTAGAACACGACGACACGGAACTAGAACAGAGAATAGAACACAACACAACACAACATTAGAGCACAACGGAGTAGAGTAGAATAGAATAGAGAAGCGCACAGAAGCATAAACTAGAATAGAGTGACAGAATAGAATACAAGACAAGTTCTAGAGAATAGAACAAGTACAACAGAGTACAGAATACAACAGAAGAGGGCACAATGGAAGAGAATAAAATAGAATCTCTTCTGAACACAAAAGAATAGAATTCAACATAATAGAACACACAGGAATAGAATAAAAAATAGCACAAAACAATAAAATAGAAAACAGCACACCAGAATAGAATACACCACAATCGAATAGAACAGAATACAATAAAACAGAAGAGAGCACAACAGAATAGAACAGAATAGAATAAAATAGAATAGAGAATGGAGTTGAATAAAACAAAAAAAACAGCTTAAAAGAATAGGATTCAACATAACAAATAGAAATCAAATAGAATACAATGCAACAGAATAGAATACTGAACAGATTATAGAATACAACAGAATACAATAGAATAGAACACAACAAAATAGAATAGAATACAGCACAATATAAGAGCACAATGGAGTAGAGTTGAACAGAACCGAAAACAGCACACAGGAATAGAAAAGGACAGAAAAGAGCGCAAAAGCATAAAATAGAATACAGTGAAACAGAATAGAGTACAGCACATCAGAATAGAATAGAGCAGAACAGAGTATGGAATACATCAGAACAGAAGAGAGCACAACGGAAGAGAATAAAACGGAAGAGAAAAGAACACAAAAGAATAGAATTCAACATAACAAATAGAAATCAAATAGAATATAATGCAACAGAATAAAATACAGCACAACAGAGTAGAATACTGAACAGATTATAGAATACAACAGAATTGAATTGAACAGAATGCAGCACAACAGAATACAATAGAACAGAACACAAAGAAATAGAATAGAATACAGCACAAAATAAGAGCACTATGGAGTAGAGTTGAACAGAACAGAAAACAGCACACAGGAATAGAAAAGAACAGAAAAGAGCGCATAAGAACAGAATTCAACGGAACAGAGCATAAAGAAATAGAATAAAAACAGAGCAAAGGAATAAAATATAACAATAAAGGAATAGAATACAACACGGCAGAATAAAACAGCATGTAATAAATAATTAGAATAAAGCTTAAAAGAATAAAATAAAACAGAATAGAATGAAGCACAGAAGAATAGAATATAGCTCAACAAAACAGCACAAAGAAATAGAGTAGAATAGAAAATAGAACAAAAGACTAGAATAGAGCACAAAAATATAGATCAGAATTTAAAAGAACGCAAAAGACTACAATAGAATACAGTGTAACGGAATAGAACCAAATAAGAATAAAACAGAG
Source organism: Opsariichthys bidens (assembly GCA_037194245.1). Taxonomy (NCBI): domain Eukaryota; kingdom Metazoa; phylum Chordata; class Actinopteri; order Cypriniformes; family Xenocyprididae; genus Opsariichthys; species Opsariichthys bidens. The sequence goes on from CM074292.1 coordinate 2,758,295, forward strand.
TTTTATTTCTGTCACGTGACTCAGCATTATTAAACACTTGAACACGATCCATTAATGAATCACAACAGACACTGTTGTTTTTTTTCCGCTTCCACTGCACTGCTTTAATATTTCACTGTTAATTTAACCCCAAACCGCTGGATGTGCGACAGATGTTTTGCTTTAAAGAAAGTTACACAGACACACTGCCGGGTGTTATTGTGACGTCATGTACAGTGAGACGCTGTTTGCCGCTCACCACTGCAGCGCGCGCGCCCTCTGCTGGATCACTGCGGTCATGTGACTCGATCCGCGTGCACAGCCGCTTCGCCTCGTGCTCGGACTCTCCACTGGACTCCAGTGTGCCGCTCATCTCTCAAACGCACGCGTGCGTGTGCTCACACAGATGGTGTTGAAGCTGAGCTCGTTCCGCTCTCGCAGGGCCCGGGAGAAGTTCAGATCGGCGTTGTTTGGGTTCTTCAGTCACTCTCGCGCGTGTGTGCATGCGCGCACTGATCACTTCCGCATCAGATCAAGGCGGGAGCGGCGAGCTGATTGGCCGAGAGAAAACGCGGACGGTCATTTGCTTGGACTAAATCGCTGTCAGTCAGCGAGCATAGCTGTGATTGGACGGTTGAGGCGGCAAAACCACACGTGACCATCTTGAGAAGTCATCAACAGTGCAGTCTTATAAAATAATAATTAATAATTATTCATTTGCTTGAATATTTAAAAAAAAACTAAATACTTACATACAATTTACATAAACAAATATGAAATAAAATAAAACAATAATAAATAATACAAAATAAAATAATAAATAATAATAAAATTAATAGTCATAATCTGCAGGACCTGTTGAGCTCACTTCACAGCGCCTCTGTTTACGCTAGACTGCCACACCTCAAACACACACACACACACACACACACACATGTTGTGTTTTCATGGTTTATGGGGACATTCCATAGGCGTAATGGCTTTTATACTGTACAAACTGTACATTCTGTCCCCCTACACTACCCCTACCCCTAAACCTACACATCACACAAAATGTTCTGCTATTTTACATTGTTTATAAAACATTGTTTAGTATGTTTTTAAAGATATTTGAAAAGTGGGGACATATGAAATGTCCTCATATTTCACGTTGAAGTTGTAATCCCAGTGTCATACCCATGTCATCATACACATGTGTCCTGATTTGTCACAAAAACACACACACACACACACACACACACACACACACACAGAACGGCACCCGAGGCCACACACCAATGTGTGTGCCCTACAGACAGACAAAGATCTCCACCAACCACATTCTGATCATGCCAAACCATCAACACACCAAAGACACTCTCTTTATGGGTTTACCTTTAATACAATAAAATGTACGGCATTAAAATAAACAAAACCACGTGGAACCGTTTACATTTATGGAATTTTTTCCATTCCACACAAAAGGGTTCAGATTATTAAAATGTTCTTCACACTAAGAAGAAGAAAAATGGCTCCTATAAGAAGGTTAGAAATAAAAATGCTTCTTCACTTCAAAAATTCACGATTGTTTGTAAACGTGTGAAATGTTCTAGTGAAAACACCTGATGTTATTGAGTGTATAGCTGCAGGCGCTAGTGTGTTGGCGTATCCTCAGGGCTCCTCGAACGGAGCCACGCCCCCTTCACACGTGACCCTCCAAGGACGGGTCGAGCCGGTCTGACAGATCTTCAGCAGACTTCAAAACACCTGTACCAGGACAGCAGCAGAACGAAGGAGCTTCTGCGACCGGACGCAGTGCCAGGTAAGATAAAAAAAAAAAAACAGCTGAAATCAGATTTTAACATTTATTAGTGAAACTAAGCAAAACAAAAAGCAGTTTGAGGGAGATAAACTCGTCTGTATTTTATCAAACTGCGAATAATAATAATAAAAAAACTAAATAAAACAGAAATGAGCATCATTAACCGATAAAGTACATGAATCAGAGTGTAGTTTCATGTTTCTAATACGAAATGAACCGTTTGCTGTCATTAATAAATGAACAAACAAAATGGCAAAATAATTTAGACATCGTATTATTAAGCTTTATTGTGAATTTACCGCGGTAAATATCCACGGTATATCCCGTTTTCGAGCTGTTTTGCGATTTATACAATCATGTGCACTTATATAAGTGTACATCCCACGTTTAAGCAGATCTACAGAAGCTTTTCAATATAAAAACATTAATTTAACCGAGCACGTGAGTCTCAGTTCCCGCGTCTGCAACGAACTGAGGAGAGTGACGTCAAACCAGAGGAACCTGAACGACGACGCGTTGCGACATGAGGCATGACATGAGTTTGTGGAAGCGAAGTCTGGTTTAAAAGAGGAAAGAGCGTAAAGATAAGACGGAAAATTGAATTTAAAGTGCTCCGTGTCTTCTGGGCCGAAGCTCATGCAAACGAGCGTGACCGGCGCGATGCAAAAGAACCGCGCGCTTCATTTCCATAGAGCTGAGCTGATTCAGACTCGCGCGCCTCAGGCTAGAGTTTCAGGAGCGCTTGCAGCGTTTATTCAAACAAGAGACTGAACTTTAAAGACCGGACTGCTGCTATTCAAATGACCCGCAGAAGGAACTGCACATCAAGATGTTTTCTGGCCTGTTGGTTATGGAGCACAAATACATCACAGTTAACATTCAGCTAGAAAATGGCGGCAAATGAACATTCAACATCACATCTGTCATCAATAAAAAGACTTCAAACAGCAAAAACACTTGTGTCCATGTAAATAATGGATGTGTTAGAGTGATAGTCCAGTTAATAACTGCGTTCTCAAAAAATACTGTAAACAAACAGCCTCATACTGTATTTCTACAGTAATTATTTTTTTTTGTTCTCTATTTTTTTCTTGGTTTTTGTTTCTTCTTTTTGCTTATTTTTTTTTTTTTTTCTTTTTAGCAGTTTTTATTGTCAGAGTTTTTTTGTTTTTTATTATATTTTGTGTGTTGTGTATGTGTTGTGTGTGTGGTGTGTGTGTGAAGGAGAAGACAAAAAATCAAAAAAAAAGAGTTTTTCAAAGATAAAGCTGAAATCCTTCTGTGAATTTATGAATTATGATACAATTATATACAGTGTGAAAAGAGACAAGACAAAACTCAAGAGGGTGAGGGGCCTCAAAAAACACTGCAAAAGCCACCACGACCCCCGTTAAAAAAAATATATACCATACAAATACATTTAACAAGTTTGTAGTTAAATTTTTTGTGAATTTATATTTTACAAATATATTTATAATATAAACAACTAACTTACTTACATTTTTTATTTTTTTTTTTTTTTTATATATTTTTGGACTAGCTACACCCCCACGGGGGGGGGGGGAGGGGGGGAGGGGTACAGTTTGGGAAGCGCTGAAATAAGATATTGGTAAATTTTCACTCTAATAATCGTATAGCTTTTATATATTGTAGTTTGTCGCTACGTTTACATGGACAGCGGTAATCTAATTATTGACCTTATTCTGAATATGACAATATTCTGATTAAGGCGTTTGCATTTGGAATAACATATTCCCGTTTTACGTTATTTAACGTAGATCGATTAATGGCACACGTCGTCACGTCAACAAGCCAACGTTCCCGCCAGAATTTCACGCATCAACAAAGTTTGTCCACATGTCGTAATTCGATTCGTGTTTACTTCGAATATGACTTTAGCCAGATTAAGGTAATCAGAATATTGTCTTCATCGGGTTAATATCGGAATATTGTTGATTGTTTTAGCAAATGTTTTCATTTGTCACACTTCTGAATAGGCTAGATCAGAAATTTGAATATGTATATATAAGATCCCAAACACTTATCACAATTCAAAACAATTACCGTACAAAAACAATGTAATTTCTTACCGTGGCCTGATGAAAGACAACTTTATCATGTGAATTCATGTGCAGTAAATGATTGTCAGCAGTAATAAAACAGTAAAACGCCCCAACATTCACTGTAAATTTCAGACTACAGTAACTTACTGTAAAATAATACTCTTTAATGCTGTAAATTCCTGGCAATCTCAACCATTTGAAAGAGTGTATAATAAACTAAAGATAGTTTGTTGTTATTATTGCCCCAATGTCTATTAATGGATAAAATCATTCTCTTTAAAGGGAAATTTATGTGTGCCGAGTTGAAAAACAATCCTTATCCTTCTCTGCAAACAAGATGAACGTCCCTGAGAAAGAACGCAAACCGAAGAAGCCTCACTACGTCCCTCGTCCGGCCGGCAAGCCGTTCAGATACCAGTGCTTCCAGTGTCCCTTCACCTGCAACCAGAAGTCGCACCTGTTCAACCACATGAAGTACAACCTCTGCGACGTCTCCGTCTCCGTCAGCTCCGGCAGACACAGCTCCGCAAACCTCTCAGCCCCTGCGGATGAAGACGTCCCCGCAACACGTCCCGCGGAGATCCGAGTGGAGTCTGAGCCGTCAGATCCTCGGACGGCGTCATCGTCGCCGGACAAGTGTGAGGAACCGGCCTCGATTGTACATAAACCAGAAGCGCTCCGGCCTCACAGTCCCGAGTCCGTCTGGAGGCCTCCGGTCCCGTTCGCTCCCGCCGCTCTGAACCTCCAGAACAAGCCTCACCTGCAGGAACGAACGGGGGACTTTCCGTACCATCTAGGGTTTCATCCATCCTTCCATCCTCCTTATAACTCTTACATCTACGAGCCCATCCCTCACCCTTACGTCCTGGACGCTCGCGGACTGTTTCCACACACGCTGTTCCCGGTGACGGCCCTGTCTCCGGTGGCAGAGGAGTATTTCAGGTACTACTACACAATCCCAACTCCCAGCTACCATCCACCGTACTCTTTCCAGCCGGTGATGGATGCGTTTGTAGCCCCGCCGCGGCACCCGTGTGACCCGTATGCTGCGCTCGCAATGAACCTGAAGGGGGAGGAGCATCAGGTGAGTCCGCAGACGGGACTCTCCGCCGCCGGATCACCCGACAGACTCGACAGCTTTGGTCATTCCCAGCAGCCGTCACATGCGAGGGATGCAGTACCAGCCAGCCAATCAGAAGAGAGGGGTGTGGCCACACAGCCACAGGAGGGCAGGAGTCTCCCTGACAGGTCAGAACATCCAAAATAAATTCAATTCAAACAATAACGAGATTCCTGAGAACAGGAACATCTGCAAAATAATAACTGATTAAATTCAATAAATTTATTATGATTTATATAATTTGTAATATTACTAATTATTAAATTAAAATGAAAAATAAGTACAATTATTTAATAAATGATTCATTGTAACATATATATATATATATATATATATATATATATATATATTATTTATATATAATATATAATTTTATGATAAATTAGATCTCCCTGAAATCAGATATTCTACAAATTATATGTATAATACATAATTTTCATTTTGCAAATTTTAATTGTAATTGTTTTAATTGATAATAGTAAATTAAATTATTGTAAAAAAAAAAAAATGCTCCATTTAGGTCAGAGTAAAATATACAATGAAATTATAAAACAAACTTTAAAATTAAAGTATAAGACAAACTGTAACAATTAAAATTATATATAAAAAATTAAACCTTCTTAAGGTCAGATCTTGTACATACTAATAATTTGTGTAATATACGCTTACAATTTTACACATTAATACTGATAATTTCACGAATCATTAAATCAAAAAATAATCTATAAAATTAAAATTATATTTAAAAAAATAAATAAACAATCGCCTTACGGTCAGATCTACGACATACTGATTATTTAATCAATTTTAATTTTACAATTTATTACATGAATGTAATACATAGAATATTGATAATTTTACAAAAGATTAAATTAAAAATAAATAAAATTAATTTTACAGTTTATTATAATTTTTTAAACTTATATCATTATAATTACCAAATAAATAGTTAATTATAATTAAAAAAAAAATATATAATCCTATGCATAAATATATTCAGCAATTTCTCATTTCTGTTTCAGGTCATCACCTGCGTTCAGAGAGATGGAGAGCAGGGGAAACGACAGTAAAAATGACACATTTGACGACGATGCCCCTCTCAATCTCTCCAGGAGAGACAGTCCTCTGAACCTGTCAATGAAGACGCCTACAGCTCCATCCGACAGCCAATCACAGAGCTGCGACATGATGGGAGCGGTGACATCACAAGAGGACGATCATCTATCAGTGGAGAAGACGGCCGCGTTTGCTCTCTGTCAGCTGGCTCAGTCCGGAGCTTCAGAGCTCAGCAGAAACCCAAACATCAGTCAAAAAACAAACCTTCCCGCCTCTGAACGGAGTGATCACGTGATCCTCACGCCAACAGCTTCCCCTCCTCCAGATCCTTCCGCTGCCGAAGTCTCCGCCTCCTCGTCAAGCGACGCGCATCAAACACGGACAAAAAGACACAACATGAAGAGAAAACACAACCTGAGGAAGAGAATTCACAGAAAAACCAAATAAAGCCTGTAAATGAAGAATCTATTTTATATAACCAATAGTTCATGTGAGGCACAGAATCATATTTATATTTGTTTGTTTTGTCTAAAGGTTTTCATGCTGGCATGTGTCAAATAAATACTCTGAAATGACTCCTTTGTGTCCACAAACACCTCAGATCTCAAACCCACCTGAAGATCACTGCAACACGAGCCTTAACTGCGACAATATCTGCGCTCCAGAGCAGGACCGGAGCCAGTGACGCACAGCGAGTGGAGCAGGTGCGTCCGAAACCTGCCAAACCGCTGAAAAAGTGCAGCTATATTGAAAAAAGCTGCAGGTTCAGACACGCGAGATCAGTGAGATCAGGCGTCTCTCTTTCCCACACACTCGTTTCAGAGGTCTGACGGATCCGAATGGCTTCATGGCTTTTACAGTCCCAATAGATCTGACCATTTGTCCTGGTTTTCGATAAGCCAGCTTGGGTTTTTCCGGCGAACTGTCAGTCTGTACTCAACGTACGTCAACACAAAACTATCAACGGTTGACTTTTTTAGTGCAGTTATCAACACTAATTGGCCAGTGAACCCGTTTTAATTGATTGCGATTCGTAATTAGACATTTTTTCCAGCACTTTTTCATGTTTCAAGATGTAGAAATACAATATTCGACATTATGAATGCAATATTAAAACCATCAGATGGCAGCAGAGGAGCATTTATTTGCTCATATTTTAGTCATTTTCTCTAATAGTTTCGCTTTGGAATAAATATTAAACATTTTAAAATCACTTTAAAATGACGTTTTGTCGAGGTGAAGTGACTCACAAAATCTCATGAAATCAACAACTTGCGAATAATTACTCGGTGCAGCTCAAACTCGATGATTTCGGCACTCACATTTTATTCAGTGAATCTAACAAAAGTGCAGCTTTTTGATCGTCGATTTGAATTTGGCCGAGGAGGAACACTTGAGACACGTCTTTATTTTTTACGTTTGAATCACTAAATCAAAGTTAGGCCAGACTATTGAAGTGACTATATTCTGAGTAATACACTATTGATGCTTTTAAGGGATTAATTCACTTTCAAATGAAAATCCTCCCATGATTTACTCATCCTCAAGCCATCCAAGGTGTATATGACTTTCTTCTTTCAGATGAACGCAAATTTTAATAAATATCCTGATGCGTCCGAGCTTTATGAACGAGGAAAAAACGAATATGAAGCTCTCCGTCCACATCCATCCATCATAAACGTACTCCACACGGGGGTTAATAAAGGCCTTCTGAAGCGAAGCGATGCATTTGTGTAAAAAAAAATATCCATATTTAACAAGAACGACAGATGGGGTTGAATAGGGAAGGCGTAGGACGCAGCGTACGCTTCTGGAAGAATACGGAAGGCGGTCTGGCGGAAGCTAGATATTTTACTTCATAACTTGTTAAATATGTTTGTTTTTTTTACTCTTCACTTCAGAAAGTCCCCGTGTGGAGTACATTTATGATGGATGGATGTAGATGGAGACACTTTCTTCCGCTCAAACTCGTGACCGCTGCTCACTGCCATTATAAAGCTTGGGAGCATCAGGATAGTTATTAATATTCTTCCGATTGTGTTCATCAGAAAGAAGAAAGTCATATACACCTTGGATAGCTTGAGGATGAGTAAATCATGGGGAAATTTCCTTTTATCCATCCATCCATCTTGTACCGCTTATCCGGGTCGCGGGGGCAGCAGTCTGAGCAGAGATTCCCAGACTTCCCTCTCCCCAGACACTTCCTCCAGCTCTTCCGGGGGGACACCGAGGCGTTCCCAGGCCAGCCGAGAGACATAGTCTCTCCAGCATGTCCTAGGTCTTCCCCGGGGCCTTCTCCCAGTGGGACACGCCCAGAACTAGGGAGGCGTCCAGGAGGCATCCGAAACAGATGCCCGAGCCACCTCAGCTGACTCCTCTCGATGTGAAGGAGCAACGGATCTACTTTGAGCTCCTCACCCTATCTCTAAGGGAGCGCCCTGCCACCCTGCGGAGAAAGCTCATTTCGACCGCCTGTATCCGGGATCTCATTCTTTCGGTCATGACCCAAAGCTCATGACCAGAGGTGAGAGTAGGAACGTAGATTGACCGGTAAATCGAGAGCTTCGCCTCGCAGCTCAGCTCCTTCTTCACCACGACAGACCGGTACATCGACCGCATTACTGCAGAAGCTGCACCGATCCGTCTGTCAACCTCACGCTCCTTCCTTCCCTCACTCGTGAACAAAACCCCAAGATACTTGAACTCCTCCACTTGAGGCAGGAGCTCTCCACCAACCTGAAGAGGACAAGCCACCCTTTTCCGACTGAGAACCATGGTCTCAGACTTGGAGGTGCTGATCCTCATCCCAGCCGGGATGCAAACCATCCAAATGCACACTGGAGGTCCCGGCCCGATGGAGCCAACAGGACAACATCATCCGCAAAAAGCAGAGAGGAGATCCTGTGGTCCCCAAACCAGACTCTGACTGGACCTAGAAATCCTGTCCATAAAGACTATGAACAGAACCGGTGATAAAGGGCAGCCCAAATTTCATTTTAAAACGACCTGATCCTATAAAGCTGCCTCAGAAGATACCGACACACCAACAAGTGACATTTCACCGGAAGTTTTCCATAATAAATTTATCCGAAGCTCAAATCAGATCCGAATAAATCTTGCATAAATGATCACACGTTGGAGATATTGGTTTGTCGTAGTTATTGGAAAGGCAGCTTCTCTGAATGTCAAACCCCTTCGATAGTGCTCATTTAAAAACGGTGACCTCTGAGGGAAAGAAAAGTTAGCAGTAAAAGTGAATAACATTCATTTATTAGTGTCTTCGATATATACCATTTGACTCATAGTAGATTAAACGATTAACCTGGTTCTCCTTCACTGGGACAGACTGGATGACAAACTCATTAGCAGTGATTAACAGTAAAGCTGGTACTTGATCTTGAATCACTTTTCTGAGTGGAGGAAATAACAGCATCGGATAATTCAGCATCGAGTCCGCAGCGATTATAAAACACGTCCGTCTGTCCCGGTCCTCTCAGACAGACACCGTGAGTTTTAATTGGCTATGCGGGTTCCTGTGGGGTGGGGGGTGGGGGGGGGGCGCTCCTGAGATCCAAACAGGAGGTGAGGCGCCAGCCCCAGTGCATTGTGGAACTGTCGGTGAGACAGGCACATTGAGGAGCTCGGTTACAATCAGTGCCGGATCTAATTGCAGAGGATCCATTGATTCGAGGCAACACAGAAAGGAAACGAGAAGGGTTCGAGGAACGAGGAGAGGACGGCGAGTTCGTTCTCGCTTAGAAGCTGATGTTCCTGAAATTTCTCTCCTCATGTCCTCAGTCCCGCTTTTGGCAGAAATATTGACATTTAACCCCTTCCCAGGTTCATTAGCAGCATGCTGTTCCTGTGCAACAGAAGAGTAAAGCGTTGAGCCGGCGGCACATTAAAGTCAACATGAAACGGCATTCATGACGTGACTGGGATTTTATCAATCGGTAGATTGCGAAAAGTGGACGTTGCATACCAGAATGGATATTATTGCTGCAATTTGCATTTAACACCAACTATTTGTAAAAAAACACGACCTACATCAGTGGCCTAATAATGCCCAGGAAACTGTCTGCCCGTTGGTTTACGTTATTTTCCCCGCACATGTGATCTAGATCGGGGGTTTTCAGACCGGGTTCTGTGGGGTCGATCGACAAGTTTACAGATAAACAGTTGAAAAACTGTACAATAAATGAATACAATTAGAATAAATAAATACATAAATAATAAAAATTTTTATCATAAATTGGGTCTTTACTAAGACTGCACAATATATCACAAAAAAATCGATATCGCAAATTCGTAATATGGCTTTCTGCGAGTATCGCGCGAGTAGCAATTTAACTAAGCGGGTGTTATAAAATTTTATAATGACATTGTGACGAGCCGTGAGGGAACGGCGCGAGGCCGGTGACGCGAGAGATAACGAGCGTCAGCTGCGCGCTACACCGGTCTCGTGTCTCTCACTTGAGGAGCTCCGGAAGCATAAAAGAGGAGTGACGACAGTGAAGGGCGAGAGAGGACCAGGCCTGGACTTTATGTTGTGGTTTATTTTGTTTGTGTGGGCGGCAGTCGCCGTGAGGAACTGCCGCCCTTTTACTTTCGTTTTATTGTTTGCTTATTTTATTATTAAAGTCATGTTGAACGTTCGCCGGTTCCCGCCTCCTTCTTCCCGCTCTTACGAACTCCGTTACATTAAGTCATTATTTTGAGATACCAAGTCATTATTATGAGAAGTTAAGTGTAACGAGGAGGGCGGGCGAGAGTCGTGAGGGAACAGCGCGAGGCCGGTGACGCAAGAGATAATGAGCGTCAGCTGCGCGCTACACTGGTCTCGTGTCTCTCACGGAGGAGCTCGGGAAGCATAAAAGAGGAGCGACAGCAGTGAAGAGGACCAGGCCTGGACTTCATGTTGTGTTTTTATTATGTTTGTGTGTATGTTCATTTTATTGTTTGTTTATTTATTTGATTAAAAGTTATGTGTAACGTTCGCCAGTTCCCGCCTCCTTCTTCTCGTTCTTACGAACTGCGTTACAGACATAATTAGGTTTATACTCATTTTTGAAGGTTTTTAGACTCTTTTCTAAACATTTAAAAAGTGGCTGTCATAAAACGGATTCATACATTCAATATCGAAGCGCATGGTAACTACAAATACAATGAATATGCATTGAAAAGCTCTCGTCTAAGTTCATTTTTGTAGCTGTCTAATGGGTTTTTGGACACTGAATGGCTTTTCTGAGATAAATGTGACATTTTTAAATGTAACATGTGACATGATACGGATTTGGGTGAGTTGTACCGTATCTTTCAACGTACCTTCAGATCTTCATTCATGTTTATTTCGTATAGTAACCAGTCAAGCGGAAGAGATGATCGGTTCGCGTGCGCTCTGCGTGAACTGAAGCGCTACAGCGATGTCGTGCCAAGAAACATCGCGACATCTGGAGAGACGTCTATGGTCTCACTCCAGTCTATGGAAAAGTGTCATTTTCCATTCTTGTGCGGTTTATTGTGCTTGCAATTTCACCCCGATCACGCCCCGAAAAAACCCAAAAAACTCTTCGGATCTACACGATTCACATTAATGACATATTTTGATTCAAAACGGCGAATTTCGCCGGAAAGCGACTAGTTTGCAGGTGTGATCTAGAAGTCATAATTCCTGTATATTTCAACTCACAATATGTATCGCAGAAAAGCGAAACATCGCAAAGTCCGTTTTTTTTTCCAATATCGTGCAGCCCTAGTCTTTACATGTAAATATAATATTTAATAATATATAATAGTAAGTGAACAAAGAGCAAAATAATATAACATAATAGAAACAAAAAAAATAAAATCCAAATATTTTACACTATTGTAGAATTACAATTTAATTAATGCAAAATTAATTTTTAATTCAACACATTGGGTGTTTAAACATGCAAATATATATCTTCCTTTTAATTTTGAGGATCCGTGGCAACTAAAAGATTGAAAACTCCTGACCTAGATCATGTCAGCCAATCAAGAGACAGCATGTAAAAATATCATTTTTTGGGGGAATAACATGCACGGATGACGTAATAAGTGCAGAGTAAGATCGGTGAGGATGGTGCATTAGCAAAGTAAGTCTGTTTTGAGTTCATGTTGACTTTAAGCTCGATATAAATGTGATAATCCAATGAATTATCACGCATAATACAGACGAACGAACGCGAGTTAATGGAGTCGGCTGGCATAAAATGTGTCTTATTGGAAAAGTACTGTCACTGAAAAGCAACCCTTGTGACACGGTAGGCTTCAAATCAGCTCCATTCACACTGAAACCGAATCTCCGATTCCCAGACTTCAGTGTGACTTCAGCGCTTCCTCAGAGGAAGGGGTTGTGGCTCTGTCGGCCGGAGGGCGTGAGCGGCAACAGCGGCTGCGGCAGGTTGCTGGGCATGTCCAGCAGGCCGTGGGGCGGCTGCGTGTAGGACGAGGGCAGGGTCTGGGGCCTCTGCTGCAGGAGCGGCTGAGGCAGGGAGGCGCTGTAGGACAGAGCGGGAGCCGGCAGCGGCGAGGTGGAGTGAGGCCGCATCTGATTCAGAGTCAGTCTGGGCTGCTCGCAGTGGAAAGGGTTCGTGGGCGACGGCGCGCTCAGACCTGAGACAGACAATCCGAATCATTTCACAAGCTTCAAAACAAAACGGCATCGTTCAGAAGTGCAAACGCAAGCTTTCCCACCTGACAGAAAGGGGTTTTTGCTCTTGGCCGGCGGGTTGGTCGGGATCAGCGCGTCCAGGTTCACGAGGGAAGCGGCGGTGGGCCCGAGGAACGCCTCGGGGGTCCGGCACTGTCTGGGGGTCAGCGCGTCGAGGGGAGGCCCGAGGCGAGAGAGGTCAAAGGTCTCCGGACTGTCGCTCGCCCGTCCGTTCACTTGAACGCCCGCCACCGACTCGCCGAACTGATCGGCATCTGGAACGAGAGATGCGAATGAGCGTCAACTCGACTCGGAGAGGGAAACGAGGGTGAAGACGGTCTGGTGAGGACCTGCGGGACTCTCGCAGCGAGGGCTGAACACTTGGATTGGCCCCTCCCCCTCCACTGTAAGCTCCTCCTCCTCCTCCGGGATGCAGAACGGGTCCTTCCCACTCGGAACTAGAACGGCAGAGAATATAGAGATGCATCCATATTTTTTATATTTAAAGCGAAAGGCTGAGTTTTGACACAAGAGTTAGCCACAAATTGTCTACAAAGAAATTGCAACTATTTAATTTTAAATTTAATTGTGAAAATCTGAAAACTTGAAATGTTGTCTCACTTTGTCGCGCTGGGCTCCTCCAGGCTTTTTCAGTCACATTAGAGGTGGAGTTTGAAGGCGGGGCATCCCAGGGGTCAGGAGGCGATTGGTGGGTTCCCCAGGGGTGGGCGGGGCTTCTGGAGGAAGGGCGGGCCGTCCAGGGACTACCAACCACCTGGTTACTGGACTTCACTCCAGCTAAAACAGACACAACCAGATCGAGCAATATCAAAGCAAAATCTTTAAAACACGATCAATTGACCTGTGAAGCAACGCTGCATCAGATAAAGACTTGTTTTCATCGTGTCTCTTGTTTTACTGCACTGGCAGTTTTTTTTTTTCCACTTGTTTTAAGTATAAACAAGGTTCTCAAGTTACTTTTGGAGACTAAAAAGGTCATTCGAACTATATAGACAAATGACAAAAAGGCAAAATTCCTAAAACCTTTAAAACGAAAATGCAAAATAAATAAAATAAACACTCAATTATACTAAAACAACTCTGTGGATTTTTATTTGAAAAGCTGTTATTCCAAAACAAAGAAAAAAACTGTTAACCCTCATGTGCGGTTCGGGATGTTTTCATCCACTATGGGGAATTTTTGAGTCTTAATTTGGCCAGAACTTTCTCTGTGTTTCAGCAAATGGAATGATTTTTGGTGACGAATCTTATTTTGACACATATTTTGGGAAAATGCTTTGAAAATGTTCAAAAACTCAACAGAACTCTGTGGGCAAATTCACCACCCTTTCGTTATGATTTTAACTGCTTTAAAAATGTATCAGATAAATATTTTTTTAAATTTATTTTGCTTAAATCTATTAATCAACCTCAGTCCTGATCAACACTACTAAATTTAAAAAAAAAAAAAAAAGGATTTTAACTCTTTAATTGCCAAATTCATAAATGATGTCCCTGATTTGGGAAAAAACGTGTCAAAGATTAGAAACAACATCGGCTTTGATGCGTTGATAGTTTTTGTGCAGCATCAGATTTTAACGTTTTAAAGAGTTAAAATCCTGATTTTTTTTTTTAATTTAGTAGTTTTGATCAGGACTGAGGTTGATTCATAGATTTAAGCAAAAAAATATTTATCTGATACATTTTTAAAGCAGTTAAAATCGAAAGGGTTGTGAATTTGAACAATGCACAAGGGTTAAATGCACTTTATTTTACAAAGGCAACAAAATACTGATCAAGCAACGTTGAAATTTTAACAAGATCTGTAGGAGAAAGCTGTTGTAACGTTTCGTCTTTAACGTTAATTTAATTTCAAACAAAAATCAACATCCATGACGTTGATTAACCCATGAATAAACACTGAAATGCGAGCCGGCGAGTCGAAAAGACGAATTAACTCTTTTTTTTTCTTGCGTTTTTACATAAAAAAGTGTTCACACATGATTTGGGGCGATTATAAATGGTATAAATTATACATTTTGTTGATAAAAACGTAAAAATGCACTAAAAAATTTACTGCTAAATCATTATAAAAGGTTAAATTTAAGAAAAAGTTGAAATGATAAGATCTGCACAAAAACAGCGATGTGATATCAACAATGATTCAATTGGCAAAATCAAAACAAAATTCAACATCCACGACGTTGATTAACCCATGAATAAACATTGAAACGCGAGCCGAAAAGACGAATTAACTCCTTGTTTTTTCTTGCGTTTTTACATAAAGAAGTGTTCACACATGATTTGGAGCGATTATAAATTGTAGAAATTATACATTTTGTCGATAAAATGTAAAAATATGCTAAAACATTTACTGCTAAATCATTATAAAAGGTTAAATTTAAGAAAAAGTTGAAATAAGATCTGTAACGATGATTCAATTGGCAAAATCAAAACAAAATTCAATATCCACGACGTTGATTAACCCATGAATAAACGCAGAAATACCAGCTGGGAAGTCAAAAAAGACAAATTAAACATTACTTTTTTTTGCATTTTGTACTATTGAACGTAATCAGCGACTGTCATGTGATCATTTTTAGATGTTTTTACGTAACTGACCTTTTATGTGGTTGAAACGATGTTAAAAAACAACATTTAATGCAACATAGTTTTAAAAGATGAACAAAATACTGATAAATCCACACTCAAATCGTGACATTTATACTGTTGAATGAAATCACAGTGACCGTGAACTAAACAGCGCATGCATGACTGACCTACAGACTCCCAGGGGTCAGAGTTCACAGAGCAGGTGGGCAGGGCGTCCCAGGGATCGTCGCTCTCCGGCGCCGCAGGCGTGGGACCAAACACATCCACCAGGTCGATCATGGCCGACTGCGAGACGAAAGCAAGCGTGAGTGGACCCAGAGCTCAGCTGATCGCGCGTGTGTGTTCAGTGCGAGTCTCACCTCTGAAGCGCCCGGGTCCCGCCGCCCCGCGCTCTCCTCCGACACCGTCTGAACATGAGGCTGAGGATCGTCTCCCTGACGGCTGCGCTGCTCCTGCGGGACGGGGAACAAGCTCAACGCAAGCCCTGCTGAAGGTGACGCCGTTAGATCGTTAGTGAACGGATTAATTAGGATTAAAAGAGCGGGAGGTTAATAAGCTCACAGCAGATCCACGGAAAACACTGGAGGGAAAATACATGAGAGGAACAGAGAAATATAATTAGAGGAGGAAACAGGCCCGTTCACACCTTGGACAATCACTGGAAAGGTATAGCTCAAAAAAACACATTCTGAATATAAACAAATAGCAAAGTCAAGAACACGACTGTAACGATAACGGCACAGAGAAACAATACGGAATCACTTTCTGTCCAGCTGGTGTGCGATGAAAACAGCCAATCAGAATCCAGCTTGAGCACTTAAAACAGCAGACGCCACAATGCGTTTAGAATAAACAGAAAGGTATCGTTGGACGCTGGGGTTGGGTATCGCTTGAATCTGAGCGATTTTTCTTATTCTTGATATTATCTTATCGATTCCAATTGGGAAAAAAAAAAAAAACATTTAGATATTTTTTTTGCTAAAACATTCTGTTCCAGCTGAGTACCATGAACAAAAACCAGCAACCTAAAGAAAAACGAACTAATAAACTAGACTAATATGAGTTTCAAACATGATTAAAGACAAGTATTCAGTCTCTCCGTGTTGCAAACAGCGCACGAGTGCCGAATTAAGTTCTCTTTCGTGAGATGATTTTATAGCAAGTATCCAACCCCTGATGTAGTTTTCATTATGGTAATCTTTCGTGGTGTGAACGGGCCTTGAGGAAGTTTGAACCAGGGTTATTATAGTTAACTAAAAATTAAATCATAAAAAAATGTTACTTGAAATAAAATACATTTTTTTAAAAAATGGAAGCATTTCTCATTTTCATTTAGTTGAAACTGATGTGCTAAAATACATAAATATATGATATTAAATATAAAAATAAAATCTAATTCAAACTATTAATAAAAACGTCTCAGGTTAGGACTGTAACCCTGGTTCCCTGAGAGAGGGAACGAGACGCAGCGTCAGATGAAGTTCCCTCGAAAGGGAACTAACAGTGTCTGGTTTGAATATTTGACAAATGCAAATGGATACAGTAACAGAAACAGCCTGTTTAACAGTTTAATCCAGCTTGTTTTCAAACTATTTGTCTGATTTCGTTCTGATTTAGTTAATGAATTTTCTGCGAATCGTCCTGACTCCAGAGGTTTAAGCATTTTTTCAGTTAAAAGAGGGAAATATTTATGTTTTATTATTTTTATTATATTATAATATGATATATATGAATAATATATATGAAGTCAATTTCAGTTTATATCATGTTTTTGCGATTTTTAGCATTTTTATGTTAGTTTAATCTATTAATAATTCTTAATATGTGTATAATAATAATATATATATATCATTAGTATAATTTAGTAATATGAACTGAAATACTGTTGAGTCGTCTTGAGGTGCTCTGGTTGAGAACGACTGGTTTAATTGAATGAAAGCGTCTGCAGCAGGATCTACGGCTCCTCGGATACCTGCGCAGAGATACCGGACGTCTTCCTCCGTCTCCATGACAACAGCGCAGCAGCGATACACACCACAGCGGACAGTAATTGGCTGTTGGGGAGAGGCGTGTCAGCGCTCGTTTTTAAGGCACATCGGAGCCGAACGCTGCGCTGGATTTGGGTTAATCAGGGTTATTTTCAGCAGCGCGTGCGGTTTCTGCACTTCCACTGCGTCCTGTGGGAATGGAAAAATTCCTGAAACAGCAGGAAAGGTCAACAGGAAAACTCTTCCTGCTCGTCTTTCTCCTCACGTTTCCTCCTCACACACACACACACACTCCACTGAGATGGAAAGGCTCCGGCTGCTGCATGCTGGGAATGAAAGGCACTCTCACCGCTGCATGTGTTCATTTACTACATCAAACACCACAGACTCTGAAGACCTACAGGGATCCTTTACAGTTCAGGAAACGTGTGTGTGTGTGTTTGTGTAACTGTGTGTATTGCAGGGTCTAAAACTAAATTTTCACCAAATCTGCCAAAGCCCAGTGAATTCTGAAAATTTACACGCCCTACATATTTTATTTACCAGCCATGCAACAAAGATTAAACATCACTAAAGTTTAAAAGGTATTCAGTCAAGAGCAGTGATTATTCTTTGTCTTTCATAGTTTGATTAACATTAAAAACACAGGAATATTAGGCTGCTGTCACTTTAAGAGCGAACGCACTGATCCAATATACTGTTAGGCCCCGATCGGACAGAACACGTTTTTCAGGTCTGAAGGCACCGCACTGTCTTTTTTGTTGATTTTAGAATCAAAAAATGATTTTGCGCGGTTATTTATGTTGCTAGGCAACCATTGAATCAGCCGTCCTATCACTGTAGAGCGAGCGCTCTCTAGTTTGCTGTTAAACTGTCAATTTAGCACAAACATAAAGCAGCGACCAAAGAACTTATTTGCCAATTCGTGAAGAATCGCTTGTTTGTTTTCCTCACTTGTAAGTCGCTTTGGATAAAAGCGTCTGCTAAATGACTAAATGAAAAAGTATTCTGAACTGTAAACATTCGTCAGTACGATGGAAAGCCCGTCTCTCCATTCATTCGATTGGACAATGGGAAAAAACGGGAATGACGTCGGGCGCTCCGCAAAAACGCGAGGCGCTGCAGGCGGTTCAAGTACAGGAAGACGTGAAAGAACTCGATTCAGTATTCGCACGCTGCCTGAAACGCATCTTTTGGGGTGCGAAACAACGAAATTCGAAGTTCTTCTTGCGTCTTCTCGAGCTTGAATTAAATTCGACGGTGTGACGATGGCCCATCTAATGTCCCGAGCGTTTGTTTATGAATCATTCTAGGATGATTGCGGTGATTGTGTAGATGAGCGAAAACGCATCTAAAGTAATGAACAGATTACAAGCATAGATAAATACAATAGAACAAAGATATAAATGAAATAAATAGTGCTTGATATAATTTCAGGTAAGTCTAACAATATTCAGGTACAGAAATTGACTAATCAAAGATAAAAACACTGCATATTATTAACTTAAACATAAAATTACACAAGTGATCTTTCTCATTGTGTTTTATTGTTTGATTCACATTCATAACAGGAATATTTGGCTGCTGTCACTTTAAGACCGAATGCGCAGATCCAAAATACTGTTACGCATCCAGTTTTCTTGCTTAATTGTTTCGTTCACCTAAACCGTAAGCCAAAAATGTGACATTTTTTGGCATGTGTGTGACCGTTCAGGCACAAATAGACATAGAAGAGCGTTCGTGTGCATCTGCGCGCTTCTGTGCGCTCAAAGGGTTTAAAATCTCTTGAACGTTTAAACACGTTTAAATGAAAAACTTTCATTGCGTGACGGTCAAACTCTTCAATTAACCTGAGAAGCACGTGCGTTTTGAACTGTGGTGTCTGATCCGTACGGATTAACAATCCCCAGAAGACGATGTGATTATCGAGATATTGATGGCGAGTTTTAATTTTAGTCCCCGTGTGTATGTGTGTGTGTGTGCGTGTACCTCTCTGCTCATGGCCAGCGCGAGCTGCAGCTGTAGCTCTTCTTCTCCGCTGGTCTGCGGTCGAGTCTGTTCCAGATCAGACGCTTGAGGAGACGAGGATGACGCTGACAGACAGACAGACGGGTGAGGGATCATTAATGTTTATTTTTGAGTGTAATCTGTTTGATTGATGTTTCTGTGAGGCGCTGTAACACTGTCATAAAGCGTCAGCATCTCACGTCCGTCATATCGTGTCACACGCCTCATTAGACTGTAAACAACACGACACGACAGAAGCAGCTGTGACGGCACACATCAGCGCCGGAGATATATGTATTTATGTGCCTCGTAAATAAATCAAAACTCGGATTAGTTGACTTCAGAATTCAAATTTCCTGATCATTTACTCTTCTCCATGTCATCCAAGATGTTTATGTCTTTCTTTCTTCAATGAAGGTTCTTGAGGAAAACATTCCAGGATTTTTCTCCATTTAGTGGACTTCAATGGGGTTCAACGGGTCCAAATGTCAGTTTCAGTGCAGCTTCAAAGACTCTACATGATCCCAGATGAGGAATAAGAGTCTGATCTAGAAAAACCATCAGACATTTTCTATACTTTTAACCACAAATAGTGGAGTTCAATGGGGTTCAACAGGTTGAAGGTCCAAATGTCAGTTTCAGTGCAGCTTCAAAGACTCTACATGATCCCAGACGAGGAATAAGAGTCTGATCTAGAGAAACCATCAGACATTTTCTATACTTTTAACCACAAATAGTGGAGTTCAATGGGGTTCAACAGGTTGAAGGTCCAAATGTCAGTTTCAGTGCAGCTTCAAAGACTCTACATGATCCAGACGAGGAATAAGAGTCTGAGCTAGAGAAACATTTTCTTAAAAAAAAAAAAATTTATATACTTTTTAACCACAAATGCTCTGCTCTGAGATGCTCCACACATTACATAATCATGTTAGAAAGGTCATGTGACGTATCCAGTGTTTACAAAGGGAACGTGCAAAGACTAAGTCAAAGGCCTTTACAATAAAAGATAAAACAACAATGTCGGACGATTTTGACGTTGGAGGAGAAAATGAGATGGGAGTTTTTCGTACTTCCATCTACCTTTCCATCATGATTGCGTAATGTGTGGCACATCACAGAGCAGAGCAAGACGAGCATTTGTGTTTAAAAAGTATATAATGTTTATTTTTTTTCACAAAATGTCTGATGGTTTGTCTAGACTCTTATTCCTCGTCTGGATCATGTAGAGTCTTTGAAGATGCACTGAAACTGACATTTGGACTTTCAACCTGTTGAACCCCATTGAACTCCACTATTTGTGGTTAAAAGTATAGAAAATGTCTGATGGTTTCTCTAGATCAGACTCTTATTCCTCATCTGGATCATGTAGAGTCTTTGAAGCTGCACTGAAACTGACATTTGGACCTTCAACCTGTTGAACCCCATTGAACTCCACTATTTGTGGTTAAAAGTATAGAAAATGTCTGATGGTTTCTCTAGATCAGACTCTTATTCCTCGTCTGGGATCATGTAGAGTCTTTGAAGCTGCACTGAAACTGACATTTGGACTTTCAACCTGTTGAACCCCATTGAACTCCACTATTTGTGGTTAAAAGTATAGAAAATGTCTGATGGTTTCTCTAGATCAGACTCTTATTCCTCGTCTGGGATCATGTAGAGTCTTTGAAGATGCACTGAAACTGACATTTGGACCTTCAACCTGTTGAACCCCATTGAACTCCACTATTTGTGGTTAAAAGTATAGAAAATGTCTGATGGTTTCTCTAGATCAGACTCTTATTCCTCATCTGGGATCATGTAGAGTCTTTGAAGCTGCACTGAAACTGACATTTGGACCTTCAACCTGTTGAACCCCATTGAACTCCACTATTTGTGGTTAAAAGTATAGAAAATGTCTGATGGTTTCTCTAGATCAGACTCTTATTCCTCGTCTGGATCATGTAGAGTCTTTGAAGCTGCACTGAAACTGACATTTGGACCTTCAACCCGTTGAACCCCATTGAACTCCACTATTTGTGGTTAAAAGTATAGAAAATGTCAGATGGTTTCTCTAGATCAGACTCTTATTCCTCGTCTGGATCATGTAGAGTCTTTGAAGCTGCCCTGAAACTGACATTTGGACCTTCAACCTGTTGAACCCCATTGAACTCCACTATATGGAGAAAAATCCTGGAATGATTTCCTCAAAAATTCGACTGTCTTGGATGACATGGGGGTGAGTAAATGATCAGGAAATGTTAATTCTGCAGTGAACCAATCCTTTAAAGTGACGTTTGTGAGTTCCTCTCACAGTTAAAGGAGGAC
The DNA here is from genome assembly GCA_037194245.1 of Opsariichthys bidens. Classification (NCBI taxonomy): domain Eukaryota; kingdom Metazoa; phylum Chordata; class Actinopteri; order Cypriniformes; family Xenocyprididae; genus Opsariichthys; species Opsariichthys bidens. The sequence continues at coordinate 2,779,899 of CM074292.1, forward strand.
GGCGATCCTCTGAAGTGGTTGAACTCTTCCCCGTACAGCGCGGCCATGCTGGGCTGACTGCTGCGCCTGCTGGGATACGCGGGAGGAACGCCGCCGCCGCCCGCCATCCGCTCTTTGGTCTTGAGGGCCTGCGCTCTCTCCAGCCGCAGACGCTCCTCGTCCCGCAGCAGCGCCACCAGCTGCTTGGCTTTCTCGCGCACGTTCACGCCCTGGTCGCGCCCGTCGCGGTCCACGTACTGGAAGTCGCGGAGCGTCTGGATGGTGAAGGCGTTCTCGCGGCACTGCTGGGCGACCCGCTCCGAACCCGTCTTGGCCAGATAGTCCAGCAGAGTCAGAGCCTGGACCAGACACACAAAACCGGCTCACAACACTCCACTACCAGAGATTATCAACCACTTCACTGCCAGATCAAGATTCCCAAACTTCAGATTACTTACAGAAACTAGGAGTTTCCACAGATAAAGTCATTGTAATTGTAATTGAAATAATGAAATTTCAGGATTCCAGAAGTTAAGAACTGAACGTTCTTCCCGCTCTCTTTCCACCAATGAACTTGCATGACTTTGTTTACTGGATAGAAGTTAAAGGATGAGGTTTTCCTCACAAATTTTACTGGATAAAATATTTAAGAACTCGGCCTAACTAGAAAAAATGTATAGTCTTTATAAAACAATATTTATTTAGTCATTTCCATGACTTTTTTCAGGTCAGGAAATCATACTTTGTAAATTAGGCTAAAAATCACTTGACCTGTTTCATTTTAGTTTTATTAACACTGTGAATTTAGTTTTTATTGATATATTTTCAGTTATAATGTTAAAGTGCTTTAGTTATTTTATTAGCTTTTTTTTTAATATTTCAGTTTATTACTAAGACAATATTTGTAACTTTCATTTAGTTTATTTTTTTGCTAATATTTACATTTATTGTAATTCAGCTTTATTTCAGTTAACATACATGTTTTTAATAACTTTAGTTTAGTTAATGATAATAACCCTGAAACAAACTAGAATTAGGCTAGAATTGACCTGAAATGACTAATTAGACTTGAAATAACTTGAAAAATTAACCAGTGTTATTTTATTTTTATTAATATTTTGAAAATTTTTCTTTTATCATTTTATTAGTTTTTAAAAAAAATAATATTGCTATTTATTTAATTTATTTTTATTTAAGCTTTAGTTTTAATTTATTTCCAGTTAATAATTTTAACTTAACTCATCGCCAAGTCGACATTTCTAAGTTTTTCCAATTAATATTTATATTTTTATTTAATTTAGTCAGAATTTTTTTAATAGTTTTAGTTAACGATAATAACCCTGAAACAAACTTTTGTTTAGAAATGACTCTTTTTTTAAAAAAGAAAAAAAAAGGATAGAATTGACTTGAAATGACTAATTAGACTAGAAATAACTTGAAAAATTAACCAGTGTTATTTTATTTTTATTAATATTTTGAAAATTTTTCTTTTATCATTTTATTAGTTTTTTTTTTAAAATATTGCTATTTATTTAATTTATTTTTTATTTAAGTTTTAGTTTTTATTTATTTCCAGTTAATAATTTTAACTTAACTCATCGCCAAGTCGACATTTCTAAGTTTTTCCAATTAATATTTATATTTTAATTTAATTTAGTCAGAATTTTTTTAATAGTTTTAGTTAACGATAATAACCCTGAAACAAACTTTTGTTTAGAAATGACTCTTTTTTTAAAAAAGAAAAAAGAAAAATAAGGATAGAATTGACTTGAAATGACTAATTAGACTAGAAATAACTTGAAAATTAACCAGTGTTATTTTATTTTGATTAATATTTTGAAAAATGTTCTTTTATCATTTTATTAGTTTTTTTTTAAAAATATTGCTATTTATTTAATTTATTTTTTATTTAAGTTTTAGTTTTTATTTATTTCCAGTTAATAATTTTAACTTAACTCATCGCCAAGTTGACATTTCTAAGTTTTTCCAATTAATATTTATATTTTTATTTAATTTAGTCAGAATTTTTTTAATAGTTTTAGTTAACGATAATAACCCTGAAACAAACTTTTGTTTAGAAATGACTCTTTTTTTAAAAAAGAAAAAAAAAAGGATAGAATTGACTTGAAATGACTAATTAGACTAGAAATAACTTGAAAAATTAACCAGTGTTATTTTATTTTATTAATATTTTGAAAAATTTTCTTTTATCATTTTATTAGTTTTTTTTTTAAAATATTGCTATTTATTTAATTTATTTTTTATTTAAGTTTTAGTTTTTATTTATTTCCAGTTAATAATTTTAACTTAACTCATCGCCAAGTCGACATTTCTAAGTTTTTCCAATTAATATTTATATTTTAATTTAATTTAGTCAGAATTTTTTTAATAGTTTTAGTTAACGATAATAACCCTGAAACAAACTTTTGTTTAGAAATGACTCTTTTTTTAAAAAAGAAAAAAGAAAAATAAGGATAGAATTGACTTGAAATGACTAATTAGACTAGAAATAACTTGAAAATTAACCAGTGTTATTTTATTTTGATTAATATTTTGAAAAATGTTCTTTTATCATTTTATTAGTTTTTTTTTTAAAATATTGCTATTTATTTAATTTATTTTTTATTTAAGTTTTAGTTTTTATTTATTTCCAGTTAATAATTTTAACTTAACTCATCGCCAAGTCGACATTTCTACGTTTTTCCAATTAATATTTATATTTTAATTTAATTTAGTCAGAATTTTTTTAATAGTTTTAGTTAACGATAATAACCCTGAAACAAACTTTTGTTTAGAAATGACTCTTTTTAAAAAAAAATAAAATAAAAATAAGGCTAGAATTGACCTGAAATGACTAATTAGACTAGAAATAACTTGAAAAATTAACCAGTGTTATTTTATTTTTATTAATATTTTGAAACATTTTCTTTTATCATTTTATAAGTTTTATTTTTAAATATTACTATTTATTTAATTTATTTTTATTTAAGTTTTAGTTTAGTTTTTTTTTCAGTTAATAATTTTAACTAAACTCATCGCCAAGTCGACATTTCTACGTTTTTCCAATTAATATTTATATTTTAATTTAATTTAGTCAGAATTTTTTAAATAGTTTTAGTTAACGATAATAACCCTGAAACAAACTTTTGTTTAGAAATGACTCTTTTTTTTAAAAAGAAAAAAAAAGGATAGAATTGACTTGAAATGACTAATTAGACTAGAAATAACTTGAAAAATTAACCAGTGTTATTTTATTTTTATTAATATTTTGAAAATTTTTCTTTTATCATTTTATTGGTTTTTAAAAAAAATAATATTGCTATTTATTTAATTTATTTTTATTTAAGCTTTAGTTTTAATTTATTTCCAGTTAATAATTTTAACTTAACTCATCGCCAAGTCGACATTTCTAAGTTTTTCCAATTAATATTTATATTTTTATTTAATTTAGTCAGAATTTTTTAAATAGTTTTAGTTAACGATAATAACCCTGAAACAAACTTTTGTTTAGAAATGACTCTTTTTTTTAAAAAGAAAAAAAAAGGATAGAATTGACTTGAAATGACTAATTAGACTAGAAATAACTTGAAAAATTAACCAGTGTTATTTTATTTTTATTAATATTTTGAAAATTTTTCTTTTATCATTTTATTATTTTTTTTTTTACAAATATTGCTATTTATTTAATTTATTTTTTATTTAAGTTTTAGTTTTTATTTATTTCCAGTTAATAATTTTAACTTAACTCATCGCCAAGTCGACATTTCTAAGTTTTTCCAATTAATATTTATATTTTAATTTAATTTAGTCAGAATTTTTTTAATAGTTTTAGTTAACGATAATAACCCTGAAACAAACTTTTGTTTAGAAATGACTCTTTTTTTAAAAAAGAAAAAAAAAAGGATAGAATTGACTTGAAATGACTAATTAGACTAGAAATAACTTGAAAAATTAACCAGTGTTATTTTATTAATATTTTGAAAAATGTTCTTTTATCATTTTATTAGTTTTTTTTTTAAAATATTGCTATTTATTTAATTTATTTTTTATTTAAGTTTTAGTTTTTATTTATTTCCAGTTAATAATTTTAACTAAACTCATCGCCAAGTCGACATTTCTAAGTTTTTCCAATTAATATTTATATTTTAATTTAATTTAGTCAGAATTTTTTTAATAGTTTTAGTTAACGATAATAACCCTGAAACAAACTTTTGTTTAGAAATGACTCTTTTTTTAAAAAAGAAAAAAAAAAGGATAGAATTGACTTGAAATGACTAATTAGACTAGAAATAACTTGAAAAATTAACCAGTGTTATTTTATTAATATTTTGAAAAATGTTCTTTTATCATTTTATTAGTTTTTTTTTTAAAATATTGCTATTTATTTAATTTATTTTTTATTTAAGTTTTAGTTTAGTTTTTTTTTCAGTTAATAATTTTAACTTAACTCATCGCCAAGTCGACATTTCTAAGTTTTTCCAATTAATATTTATATTTTAATTTAATTTAGTCAGAATTTTTTTAATAGTTTTAGTTAACGATAATAACCCTGAAACAAACTTTTGTTTAGAAATGACTCTTTTTTTAAAAAAGAAAAAAGAAAAAAAAGGATAGAATTGACTTGAAATGACTAATTAGACTAGAAATAACTTGAAAAATTAACCAGTGTTATTTTATTTTTATTAATATTTTGAAAATTTTTCTTTTATCATTTTATTATTTTTTTTTTTACAAATATTGCTATTTATTTAATTTATTTTTTATTTAAGTTTTAGTTTTTATTTATTTCCAGTTAATAATTTTAACTTAACTCATCGCCAAGTCGACATTTCTAAGTTTTTCCAATTAATATTTATATTTTAATTTAATTTAGTCAGAATTTTTTTAATAGTTTTAGTTAACGATAATAACCCTGAAACAAACTTTTGTTTAGAAATGACTCTTTTTTTAAAAAAGAAAAAAAAAAGGATAGAATTGACTTGAAATGACTAATTAGACTAGAAATAACTTGAAAAATTAACCAGTGTTATTTTATTAATATTTTGAAAAATGTTCTTTTATCATTTTATTAGTTTTTTTTTTAAAATATTGCTATTTATTTAATTTATTTTTTATTTAAGTTTTAGTTTTTATTTATTTCCAGTTAATAATTTTAACTTAACTCATCGCCAAGTCGACATTTCTAAGTTTTTCCAATTAATATTTATATTTTAATTTAATTTAGTCAGAATTTTTTTAATAGTTTTAGTTAACGATAATAACCCTGAAACAAACTTTTGTTTAGAAATGACTCTTTTTAAAAAAAAATAAAATAAAAATAAGGCTAGAATTGACCTGAAATGACTAATTAGACTAGAAATAACTTGAAAAATTAACCAGTGTTATTTTATTTTGATTAATATTTTGAAACATTTTCTTTTATCATTTTATAAGTTTTATTTTTAAATATTACTATTTATTTAATTTATTTTTATTTAAGTTTTAGTTTAGTTTTTTTTTCAGTTAATAATTTTAACTTAACTCATCGCCAAGTCGACATTTCTACGTTTTTCCAATTAATATTTATATTTTAATTTAATTTAGTCAGAATTTTTTAAATAGTTTTAGTTAACGATAATAACCCTGAAACAAACTTTTGTTTAGAAATGACTCTTTTAAAAAGAAAAAAAGAAGAAAAATAAGGCTAGAATTGACTAGAAGTCACAGGTTTCTTCAGGACTGATTTCTATCTGCTGTAGCTTGTGTTTCTGCCGGTTTGCAGTGACTGTGAGTGACACCTTGTAGACGTGTCTCCAGTTCTTGCCGTGGTCGTTGAGGCGTTTCCACACCATGGCCATGACCTCGCTGAAGGCCACCACGCTGAAGGTCAGCTCCGCGATCTCCGACATCAGCGAGCTGGACGGGCCCCAGGGGTCGTTGGAGGTCGCCTCCCGCACCTTGATCTCCGCATCCGAGTAGTTGTGCACGATGTTCTTCACCTGCCGCCGGAGGGCCGAGGTCGTCATGGCGACGGCGAGAGTGCGCGTGTGGGCGGATCACCGGCCTCCCGCTGTGAGACGAGGCAGACGGTCACGCCAAACAGAGCCGGAGCTGAGAGAGAGACGACACAAACACGTGCTTTTACACTTCACAAACTGTAATTAAACGCTCTTCGGGGCTATAAAGTCACTCGTAGTTGCATGAAATGCCAGTTTTATTCTCTGTAAAGGGATAGAATAATGTAGTTACCATGGCAACAAACACTGTCTTAAAAAATATGGTCTGTATGTATGGCATATTTACTACAAAACTAGCATTGATACAGATGATAATTAACATATTGATATATCAATATTGGTATGATGAAACATGACGATAACAATGTATCTATAATCAGGAAACCGTAGCAACCGCATCACAATGCCTTGGCAACCCACACGCATCATCAACCTCAGAATAGCTGTTTTATTTCCAACTAAAACTATTAAAAAGCTCGTTTTCGTTAGTTTAAATGAACCTGAAATAAGATCTGAATAGCAGATGAAAAACTTAAAACTTCAAAAACTTAAACGAAAATGTCGCAACGAAAAGTTGAGGTACGAAGATAACAAAAACAGAAAAATAAATTGAATTGAAACAATAAACCAATCTGAAATTAAATATAAATTAGGATGAAAACAGATCGTATAAAAATAAAAAAAAACTCAATTAAAATATACTGATATTTAATAGTGTCAAAATAATACTAAAGTAACGGTTCAAAGCATGTTCAAATCCACTTTATTCCTGGTGAATCCATAAAACGTCATTTCTTTCCATATAAAATGCATTTTAAAGTTCATTTTTTCCGTTTACAAATGAAATATGCTTTCAAACGTTTCATTTTCTCCTCCATGATCAAGTATAAATGAGGTCAGAGGTCAAAAGTCATTGACTAAACTAGGTTTCCGGTGGTTTCCGTTCATGCGGACTGTAGAGGGTTAACAAGAGTTTACGCAGCTGAGCGGATCTTCATTAGCAGCGACACTGGAGCGATTACCATTTTCAGGATCATCAATAATTCAGCGCGGCTCTCCGGTTAGAACTTCTCTTGAAAAACACGGGAACGGGATGTGGGACAGACGGTCGAGCGTCCCATCGACGACTCGTACGCTTCATCTGCTTCTCGGCGCTCGCAGCATCGAGGTGAAGGGTTCAATTCCCAGATTACACACCCAGTAATTAAAGCATCTGAAAGCATAAGCCTAAGAGCATCTGCTGATGAATAAATGTGTATTGACTCATGCATGAGTCACGAGCGCCACCAGAGAAGCGACTCATGCTGTTACCCATCAGCCCACGGACAGCCCGACAGCACCGGATGACTGGTGCCGGATCAGCTGCGAATCGACGCTGGAGAGCGAAGGGTTAACTCGGAGACGTCTGGAAACATCTCGGAAAGATGACTGAACGTCTGATGGACGGGTACGCTGTGGAATAATCGGCGAAATTTCTTTATTTAAAGGAGTGGTTTGACTTTTTTAACTTCAGTTAGTGCTGTTTGAACAACATCTGCGAAGTTACGACGCTCGAGTTCAATGCAATGGAGGTATTTTCTTTCACAGGAAACACTTTAGTAGAGACTACAACGAGCATCACTAACCACGAAATTTACATAAACTCCGCCCCCGAGAGCACTTCACAAAGGGGGCGGGGCCATGTCGGGCCGCTGTAGAGTTGTTGTAGTCGAGTGTTGTTGATGCCGTCATTTTGCGGCACAAACGAGGGTCGATTCGAGGAAAAAAGACGAACGTGCAACGATTTATCCACTAACCGTTCAGAAACGTCTAAAAGTTGTGACTTCTTCCTGAGTCTCTCCATCAGTGTCGGACAATGTAAGGATGAACGTGAGATTCTCCAGCTTTGTTGTTGTTGTTGAGCTGTTAAAGCTCCGCCCTCTTCTGGGCAGCTCATTTGCATTTGAGCACCAGAGACTTTTATTACATCTTGTGAAAGAGGCAGAATAGGTCCCCTTGAACAGTATTTTCCAAAATCAAAAAGATATTTCTGTCCAAACATAAGTTTTATGTAATTTAATTTCATTGCAATCTCCCATCCGTTTGGATGACATAGTTTTAACATAAACAAACTAATAAACTTAATGTGATTCGTATTTGTCAGTCGTATGTAAATGAAATAGGTCAGATTTATGTAATAGTTGAGTGTCTTTTATCTTCAGTTGATTTCATCAGTTGTAGTTCTTGTGTTTCTCTGTCCTTCAGTGATTCTGCTTGTTAACAGCAGGCGTTCATCATTAATGTTCAATGATCTCATTAACTCTGACACTGCTTCAACGGTGCTTTAACTCAATAGTGCGCACAAACATGAGCACTAAACAGTGTTCATTAACCTGGCCATTCTTCAGCTGATTTCATCAGTTGTAGTTCTTGTGTTTCTCTGTCCTTCAGTGATTCTGCTTGTTAACAGCAGGCGTTCATCAATAATGTTCAATGATCTCATTAACTCTGACACTGCTTCAACGGTGCTTTAACTCAATAGTGCGCACAAACATGAGCACTAAACAGTGTTCATTAACCTGGCCATTCTTCAGCTGATTTCATCAGTTGTAGTTCTTGTGTTTCTCTGTCCTTCAGTGATTCTGCTTGTTAACAGCAGGTGTTCATCAATAATGTACAATGATCTCTTAATGATCTCATTAACTCTGACACTGCTTCAACGGTACTTTAACTCAGTAGTGCGCACAAACATGACCACTAAACAGTGTTCATTAACCTGGGCATTCTTCAGTTGATTTCATCAGTTGTAGTTCTTGTGTTTCTCTGTCCTTCAGTGATTCTGCTTGTTAACAGCAGGTGTTCATCAATAATATTCAATGATCTCATTAACTCTGACACTGCTTCAACGGTACTTTAACTCAGTAGTGCGCACAAACATGACCACTAAACAGTGTTCATTAACCTGGGCATTCTTCAGTTGATTTCATCAGTTGTAGTTCTTGTGTTTCTCCGTCCTTCAGTGATTCTGCTTGTTAACAGCAGGTGTTCATCAATAATGTTCAATCATCTCTTAATGATCTCATTAACTCTGACACTGCTTCAACGGTACTTTAACTCAGTAGTGCGCACAAACATGACCACTAAACAGTGTTCATTAACCTGGGCATTCTTCAGTTGATTTCATCAGTTGTAGTTCTTGTGTTTCTCTGTCCTTCAGTGATTCTGCTTGTTAACAGCAGGTGTTCATCAATAATGTACAATGATCTCATTAACTCTGACACTGCTTCAACGGTACTTTAACTCAGTAGTGCGCACACACATGACCACTAAACAGTGTTCATTAACCTGGGCATTCTTCAGTTGATTTCATCAGTTGTAGTTCTTGTGTTTCTCTGTCCTTCAGTGATTCTGCTTGTTAACAGCAGGTGTTCATCAATAATGTACAATGATCTCATTAACTCTGACACTGCTTCAACGGTACTTTAACTCAGTAGTGCGCACACACATGACCACTAAACAGTGTTCATTAACCTGGGCATTCTTCAGTTGATTTCATCAGTTGTAGTTCTTGTGTTTCTCTGTCCTTCAGTGATTCTGCTTGTTAACAGCAGGTGTTCATCAATAATGTTCAATCATCTCTTAATGATCTCATTAACTCTGACACTGCTTCAACGGTACTTTAACTCAGTAGTGCGCACAAACATGACCACTAAACAGTGTTCATTAACCTGGGCATTCTTCAGTTGATTTCATCAGTTGTAGTTCTTGTGTTTCTCTTTTCTTCAGTGATTCTGCTTGTTAACAGCAGGTGTTCATCAATAATGTACAATGATCTCATTAACTCTGACACTGCTTCAACGGTACTTTAACTCAGTAGTGCGCACACACATGACCACTAAACAGTGTTCATTAACCTGGGCATTCTTCAGTTGATTTCATCAGTTGTAGTTCTTGTGTTTCTCTGTCCTTCAGTGATTCTGCTTGTTAACAGCAGGTGTTCATCAATAATGTACAATGATCTCATTAACTCTGACACTGCTTCAACGGTACTTTAACTCAGTAGTGCGCACACACATGACCACTAAACAGTGTTCATTAACCTGGGCATTCTTCAGTTGATTTCATCAGTTGTAGTTCTTGTGTTTCTCTGTCCTTCAGTGATTCTGCTTGTTAACAGCAGGTGTTCATCAATAATGTTCAATCATCTCTTAATGATCTCATTAACTCTGACACTGCTTCAACGGTACTTTAACTCAGTAGTGCGCACAAACATGACCACTAAACAGTGTTCATTAACCTGGGCATTCTTCAGTTGATTTCATCAGTTGTAGTTCTTGTGTTTCTCTGTCCTTCAGTGATTCTGCTTGTTAACAGCAGGTGTTCATCAATAATGTACAATGATCTCATTAACTCTGACACTGCTTCAACGGTACTTTAACTCAGTAGTGCGCACACACATGACCACTAAACAGTGTTCATTAACCTGGGCATTCTTCAGTTGATTTCATCAGTTGTAGTTCTTGTGTTTCTCTGTCCTTCAGTGATTCTGCTTGTTAACAGCAGGTGTTCATCATTAATGTTCAATGATCTCATTAACTCTGACACTGCTTCAACGGTACTTTAACTCAGTAGTGCGCACACACATGACCACTAAACAGTGTTCATTAACCTGGGCATTCTTCAGTTGATTTCATCAGTTGTAGTTCTTGTGTTTCTCTGTCCTTCAGTGATTCTGCTTGTTAACAGCAGGTGTTCATCAATAATGTTCAATGATCTCATTAACTCTGACACTGCTTCAACGGTACTTTAACTCAGTAGTGCGCACAAACATGACCACTAAACAGTGTTCATTAACCTGGGCATTCTTCAGTTGATTTCATCAGTTGTAGTTCTTGTGTTTCTCTGTCCTTCAGTGATTCTGCTTGTTAACAGCAGGTGTTCATCAATAATGTACAATGATCTCATTAACTCTGACACTGCTTCAACGGTACTTTAACTCAATAGTGCGCACACACATGACCACTAAACAGTGTTCATTAACCTGTGAACTATTACATAAATCTGACCTATTTCATTTACGTATGACTGACAAATATAATCACATTACGTTTCTGAGTTTGTTTATGTTAAAACTATGTAATCCAAATGGATGGAAAATTGCTGTGTAATTAAATGACATAAGACTGAATTTTTTTTTGAGTGCATATAGAATAAGCGATCACGCCGTTAACAAGTTAACAGTTTCTGATCGTGTAGCACCAGCTGACCTGAACATCTCTGCCCTTCACACGGCCGCGCTCATCGACTTTGCATTTCTGTGTGTGCGGCAAAACCTAATCCTGCCCGTTCTGAATTGATTTGTCCTTCTTCTCTAAACTGTGAAGAGCTCATGGTGTTCCTCAGCGTTCGTCAGCTTCACCCACAGGTCTTTAAAGCACCATCAGGACATCCGTTCCTCAATTTACCAAAGAAGAAAAACCGGTTTTGCATCAGCCGTAAAACACACCATTCCAGGAGCGGTGGACATCAGCACTTTTTCAGAACAACAAAACTAGACCATTATGATTAATGAAGATGGGCTTGAGGAACATTAACAGGGAACGTTTCGAAAACATCGGTTAAAATGAGTAAACTTTGTTAAACACCCTTATTATATTATTAATAATATCTGACAACGGTTCTAACAATATGAGGAGTAAACGTTCTTACCGTAATATTGGTATTTCGTGAGCTAACGTTAAAGAACGTCATCATGAATGTGGGAACCATTTTTTGTACAGTTTCCAAATGTTTTCAATCTTTAAACAATGTGGATGATCCAGTCTAGATGAAGCAGTGGCCTATTTATGCATCTTACTGTACATAAAATTGTCTATATTGTACATTTGTATTTTTATTCCTTTATTCTTTTTTATTATCTGTGTCTTGTCTTGTCGCTGTCACTTTGTTGCACTGTGGAGCTTCTGTCACTAAAAAAAATTCCTATTACGTGTAAACATACCTGGCAATAAAGCTCTTTCTGATTCTGATTCTTCATCAACATGACGTGCAATTCCTTGAACGTTACGCAAATGAGTTCAAATAATGTTCCCGCTCACACTGAAATACTTGGGCTTTTTATGAGCTCGTTTATGTCATTAACCTTCAATACACTCCTAAAAAATGAAGGTTTCCACAGGCTTTTATAGAAGAACCATCTTCGGTTCGCCCAAAGAACAGTTCTTAGAACATTTTAACAATCTAAAAGAACCGTTTCCACTATTAGAACCTTTTGAACAATGGAAAGTTCCATGGAAGTTGAAGGTTCTTCATGGAATCATGTTTTTAAGAGTGTCTATATTACCAGAATTCTGACCGCCGCTCATCCTGCTCTCTAAATATCAGCCATCGATCCTAGTTGTCCATTAATGCCTGCTACTTTTAGGCCCACTGAAAACACTCCTGTGAACAGGCCATGGTCCAGGTACGAACGCAGCAGGTCCAGAAACACATGATCAACAACACGCTCCATGACTGGAGTAACGTGTGTGAGTAGCCGAGCACAGATGAGCGTGATCTCAGCGGAGACATCTGCTCCGCGACATGACACACTTTCATCGAGCACATCCCCGCGGAGACGCTTAATTCTGTCAACGGCCTTTTGTGCTTTCCTTATTGAATTATTCCACGCCATGATTCATCTCACTCACACTACTACAAATTCAAGGGCCAAAGACACCTTGGGATGAACGTAGAGCGGTTCTTCAGTGATCAAATTTTAAACTCGTATGTCATTGAACCCTTGTTTGAGTTGCGTGATGCCATCGAGCATGTCCTAAAAAAGTCATAGTAGAACTTTAAAGAGCTGCACTGTAAGGAATTACTGTAAAAATTACAGCATTATTTTACAGCCGCTGGCTGTTTTTTTTTAATAATACGGCATATTGCTGTAAACTGCAATGCATTCTGGGGTCACGTGTTGGTTTGACTCAAATTTATAGAATATTGCTGTAAATTGACCCTTCGTAATTTAAAAAATACAGTTATTTACTGTAATCAGAGAATACAGGGAAATTCTGTAAATTAAATTACAGTAACACTACAGTAAATTGTATAGTAACTGGCTGGCAACCCTGCTGCCAGTATTATACTGTAAAATTTACAGTAATTTTTTAACAGTGCACTGTAATGAATTACAGCCGCTGGCTGTTTTTTAATAATACGGCATATTGCTGTAAACTGCAATGCATTCTGGGGTCACATGTTGGTTTGACTCAAATTTACAGACTATTGCTGTAAATTGACCCTTCATAATTTAAAAAAATACAGTTATTTACTGTAATCAGAGAATACAGGGAAATTCTGTAAATTAAATTACAGTAACACTACTGTAAATTTTACAGTAACTGGCTGGCAACCCTGCTGCCAGTATTATACTGTAACATTTACAGTAATTTTTTAACAGTGCACTGTAATGAATTACTGTAAAAATTACAGCATTATTTTACAGCCGCTGGCTGTTTTTTTTTATAATACGGCATATTGCTGTAAACTGCAATGCATTCTGGGGTCACGTGTTGGTTTGACTCAAATTTATAGAATATTGCTGTAAATTGACCCTTCGTAATTTAAAAAAATACAGTTATTTACTGTAATCAGAGAATACAGGGAAATTCTGTAAATTAAATTACAGTAACACTACAGTAAATTGTATAGTAACTGGCTGGCAACCCTGCTGCCAGTATTATACTGTAAAATTTACAGTAATTTTTTAACAGTGCACTGTAATGAATTACAGCCGCGGGCTGTTTTTTAATAATACGGCATATTGCTGTAAACTGCAATGCATTCTGGGGTCACGTGTTGGTTTGACTCAAATTTACAGACTATTGCTGTAAATTGACCCTTCATAATTAAAAAAAATACAGTTATTTACTGTAATAAGAGAATACAGGGAAATTTTGTAAATTAAATTACAGTAACACTACTGTAAATTTTACAGTAACTGGCTGGCAACCCTGCTGCCAGTATTATACTGTAACATTTACAGTAATTTTTTAACAGTGCACTGTAATGAATTACTGTAAAAATTACAGCATTATTTTACAGCCGCTGGCTGTTTTTTTTATAATACGGCATATTGCTGTAAACTGCAATGCATTCTGGGGTCACGTGTTGGTTTGACTCAAATTTATAGAATATTGCTGTAAATTGACCCTTCGTAATTTAAAAAAATACAGTTATTTACTGTAATCAGAGAATACAGGGAAATTCTGTAAATTAAATTACAGTAACACTACTGTAAATTGTATAGTAACTGGCTGGCAACCCTGCTGCCAGTATTATACTGTAAAATTTACAGTAATTTTTTAACAGTGCACTGTAATGAATTACAGCCGCTGGCTGTTTTTTAATAATACAGCAGATTGCTGTAAACTGCAATGCATTCTGGGGTCACGTGTTGGTTTGACTCAAATTTACAGACTATTGCTGTAAATTGACCCTTCGTAATTTAAAAAAATACAGTTATTTACTGTAATCAGAGAATACAGGGAAATTCTGTAAATTAAATTACAGTAACACTACTGTAAATTTTACAGTAACTGGCTGGAAACCCTGCTGCCAGTATTATACTGTAAAATTTACAGTAATTTTTTTAACAGTGCACTGTAATGAATTACTGTAAAAATTACAGCATTATTTTACAGCCGCTGGCTGTTTTTTAATGATACATCATATTGCTGTAAACTGCAATGCATTCTGGGGTCACGTGTTGGTTTGACTCAAATTTATAGAATAGTGCTGTAAATTGACCCTTCGTAATTTAAAAAAAACAGTTATTTACTGTAATCAGAGAATACAGGGAAATTCTGTAAATTAAATTACAGTAACACTACTGTAAATTTTACAGTAACTGGCTGCCAGTATTATACTGTAAAATTTACAGTAATTTTTTAACAGTGTAGTTCACCTTCAAGCCATCCTAGGTGTTTATGACTATCTGTTTCAGACGAACACATTCAAAATTCAAATAACTAGCTTCCAGCGGACAACCGTACGCATACTGTACAATTCCACTGTACGACGCAGGATGTCAAACTCACGCTCCTCTTCTCTTATATATATATATATATATCGGAATCCTCCGACATTTCTTTTTAAAAATGATTGTGTTGGACTATAATTCGTGATCAGTGTTTTGTTTAGCTTTATCATCGGTACATCAGGTGTCGGGTCAGAGTCACTCCTCCAGCGGAAATCGATGTGTACGGCATCTGCTGGAAGCTAGTTATTATAGTTTATAAAGTTGTAAATATGGATATGGATGTAAAAAACTATCATGTCACTTCAGAAGGGCTTTATTAACCCACTGGAGTCGTGTGGATTACTTTTATTATGGATGGATGCATTTTTGGGGGCTTCAAAATATGCCCCACGTTCACAACCATTATAAACCTGAGGATATTTTTAAATAATATATCTCTGAGTGTGTTCGTCTGAGAGAAGATAGTCGTATACTCCAAGGATGGCTTGAGGGTGAGTAAATCATGGGATTGTTTTCATATTTGGGTGTAATATCCCTTTAAGATACTATGCTAGCTTTTTAACCCATTAACTGACACGTTCCCGGTAGCGGTGCGATTGGCGCTCTTCTTTTATTGCCTTTTTTTTTTAGTAATCATCTTAAATTAGGTATGAATTGAAAGTTTAAAAACGCAAAATTCAAGCTCCTCCCCCTAGTGGGTGATGTCATGTTTCATACTACAACGTTGATTTTAATTATTTTATAATCTTTTTGTTTTTCTAATCTTGGCAAAACACAAGGTCTGAGACTCAAGGTTCCATATTTCTCATCCATTTTTGTGATCTCAACTTCAAATTTGGAACTCAACTCGGTTAGACATACAGCTTTGATTTTATAGCAATTTTCGAGTAAAAAAAAAAAAATTTGCAGAATATGTATTTTGCATAAAATTAAAGAAGTAAAACAGTACCTTTGTTTTACAGTAAACTTAAAGTTCTATAACTTATTTTTGATATGTTGAAATGCTTTCATTTACACAAATAAGTGCCTTTTTTTTTTTTTCTTTTTTTTTTTAAAGAGAGATGTATTCCAAAGCATTCTTGAATTACAGCCTTTTAAGTCTGGATTTGTCATGTCTACGCTCAAAAATGCGGATGATAGTTAAGTTCAAAAGTCATAAAACACTTTAAGCCCATTTAACCCTTTCAAAAGTTCTAATAAAGTCACTGAAGAAGCTCTTCGGAATGTTTCTGGTGTTCTGATTCTGTAGAAACCCATGTATGACATTTTGAAGAAGGAAAACAAGCTTCACTTTCATTAACTAGTGCTCTATTCTGACCTGTAACATGAAATCAAGAAGATTTTTAAATCTCCAGAGAAGCATTTATGCAGCACGAGCAGATCCCACACACCACCACCAGAAATAGACTGGAGACTGTGTGTAAATGCTCCAGTAGGCCTTCAGGTCCAGCATTGAGCCTCACAGAACCTCTTCAGATGTAGATCACAAGCACATCCACTCTCTATCAGACACACACTGACAGATATGCGCATCATCTGTAGGGTTAATGGAGAAGATAAATGAACCCCGCTTACCTGCAGCATCTTATGGAGCAGAATCCACCGAATCCAGAGGGACGGACGGACAGCGATACAGACGGACGGAGAGAGATGATATATATCTGAGCTGATCGATGTGTGCGAGAACAATCGCGTGGATGCTGCAATGTCTCCGGTGATGTGGGTGAAATGATCCATCTACACGCGCTCACGCATGCGGTGTGGAGGCACGAACCGAGAGAGAGAGAGAGAGAGAGAGAGAGAGAGAGAGAGAGAGAGAGAGAGAGAGAGAGAGAGAGAGAGAGAGAGAGAGAGAGAGAGAGAGAGAGAGAGAGATGCTCTGCGCACTCAGCATTTAACTGTATCACTGCCGGACTCCCTCAACGGTAAAACAAACAACGATTACATAAATTAATAATACAAAAATATAAACTCGTTACTAAATATTGTGAAAACAGAAAGGTACTTCATTGTGAATGTTTTACTTCATTAGCGAGCTAACTGGAATGATGGCTAATACTATTCATATTTACAATGCAGACTAGAGAATAATAATAAAGCTGGCAAAAGCGAATTAAAACTTAGTTTTGGAATATATTTAAGTTTAAATACATAATATATTAAAGTTGTTGTAGTAGTTCCATAACGATATAGTTTTAGGCTGCAGATTCGACCGTTAAAATTTGAATTCCCGCGGGAACTGCGTCTCATTTCTTGTGCCGCATTTGAAGGCTGCGTATCAACGTCTAATTTAAAGATATTCCTCGTGAGGTGTAAAATACTGTCATTTCGTTCTTACCTTGCTATCTAATCAATACTTTTCTTAAACAAGACCGACGCCTTCGAATTCGACCTGGAGGACGCAGCCTTCGAAAAGGGACGCGGCGGCAGTTCCCGCGGAAATAGATTAACGGACCGAAGCTGCAGCCTAAAAAAAGAAAGTCATTCCCAATTGACCCTTCGCAAAGCCCCGCCCCCTTGAGTTACTGTTGCTATGCGCTCTCACGCCACACATCATGTTCTCACGGAGTGAAAAATAGGAGCAAAGAGGACACTGACAACATATGAAACAGTTTCATATTTAATATATTGCAATTTTTTAAATAAGTTTAATCAATAAATAGCGTCTAGTGTGTGTTTAATGTGTGAAGCGATCATCTCTTCATACTAGTTCATTATAGCATCAAATAAACATGAATGAACATCAGAAGGAATGTTGTTTCAAGCACGGAAAGACGTGAACACACAATTTTTACGTTAATCTACTATAGGCTGACGGCTTTGTCGGATAAGCGGATGGCGGATTCGGCATTATCATTGGTTAGATCGCCTGTCAATCAAACTGTTTGCGAAGAGTCAAATTGACCTTTTTTTGCGATAATCAGCACCGTAAATCCTGCAACTTTTTTTTTTAATATTTTCATTTATTTTTAAATGATGTACATTTATAACACTATAGGGTGTTTCTACGGTCAAACTGACATCGTTCTCCCTTCTGACGGCCGTTACCAATCGATTTATTTTTGCTCTTTTGAAACTTGTGAAAACACTATTATAGAGTTTTTCCTATGGATATTTGAACACTACAAATATAACACAATATTTATGAACGTCCAGTCTGCTATAACTGTATAATGTTCATTTACTTTAACCTAATTTGTTATTTTCTGCCTATTTCATGTATAAACCGTCTATAACAGGCATGCTGAGCAACACAATGCATAAGCACTAATCAGTAGGAGTAAGCTTTTTTATTATTATTTTGAATCAGAATATATGGATATTTTCAGACAGTCATAAAAATCAAGACACTCACATGCATCCAGCAGCAGAGAAAAGTGACAACAACCAGACTGAACCAATAGAAGGACTTCCTGAATCATTAAACAACCAAAACTGCAGAAAAGATGTACAGTAAAAGCACTAACAAATTCAAAGAAGATTTGACACTTTATGAGATAACTAGAGAAGCTGCAGTCTGAGAGTCATGGAGTAAATCACACAGAGAATCCAGCATCCTCTCCATCAGCGCATACGCCTGAAACACACACACATATCATCACCTCATGACTCAATGTGACAGTGTGACTCATGACTGTGTGTGTGTGTGTGTGTGTGTGTGTCTTGCCTGTGTGTGCAGCAGCGCTCTGTATCGGTCCTGTCGTGTGTGTTTGGTAGAGCTGGAGTCTCTCTCTCCTGCATCCGTCCTCCTCTCTTCTGGCACGGGTTTCTTCACTCTCCCACGTTCCTGAACACACACACACACACGGTATTAAAAGCACATATTTGTAAGTGTCAGAGTGTAGAGCGTCAGTCTGAGTGTTTGTACTCCCGCTGTGAGCGAGCGTGCGAGAGACAGATCCAGAGAGAGAGAGAGAGACAGGTTTGCGCTGTTACATGGTGTGAAAACGTGCACCTGTCGCCGTGACGCCCACAGAGCGTGAGTCAGCAAGAGACGCGCTCTAGTGAGCTGCCTACATAGACAGCACATTCAGGCCTCACATCTCTTCTGAAGAACACTTGAGTGGAGTTCAGCTCGGGATGCTTTCTAGGGCACTCGGTGAAGCTCCGGCACGCTCTCCTCAGCAGCTCACGTGATCTGGAGAGCCGAGGTTTGCTGGCCTGTGCTGTCCTCTGCTGGTGAAGAGCGCTCATCACACTCACCTGCACCGCTCGCGCTCCTCTCGTCTCCTCCAGCGCTCGGACGCTTGCTCGTCTCGTGAGGAGCGCTCCTTCTGCCCTGCTCTTCCTTCGGCTCCGCTGTGGATCATCACGTTAGACCGTCCTCAACGTTTCGCACACGTGTGTGTGTGTGTGTACTCACAGGTGTGTTGGTCGTGTGTTGTGTCACTCCAGGTGTTGTTCTCTGGAAGCCCCAGTTTTGTCCTCAGTCTCACAGACTCGGTGACCAGGCCATCCAGCATCTCCCTCCATAACTGCAGACTACACACACGTTCATGTTTAATGAAGACTTTCCGTGAACATCATGTTTAGACTGTAGATCCTCCCCCTGAACCCTGAACCTACACAACATTCTGCATTTTTTCATCTTCTAAAAACATTCATTAGTATGATTTTTAAGCTGTTTTTTATGGAAGCCCGTTTCCGCCACTGAAAAAAAAGGAGATTTTTGCGACTTTTTATCTCAGAATTCTGAGTTATAAAGTCAGAATTCTGGGATAAAAAGTCAGAATTGTGAGATAAAAAGTCAGAATAATCTTTTTTTTTCTTCAGTGGTGAGGCTTCCATACTCAAGTGAAGGTCAACCTCAGTAACAGGAAACTAGTTTTTTTTTTTTACTGAGAAAAAAGTCAGAATTCTGACTTTATATCTCAATCCTGACTTTATAACTCACAACTCTGACTTTATATCTCAATTCTGACTGTATATCTCTCAATTCTGACTTTATAACTCTCAATTCTGACTTTATAACTCGCAATTCTGACTTTATATCTCACAATTCTGACTTTATATCTCACAATTCTGACTTTTTATCTCACAACTCTGACTTTATATCTCAATTCTGACTTTATATCACACAATTCTGACTTTATATCTCTCAATTCTGACTTTATAACTCGCAATTCTGACTTTATATCTCACAATTCTGACTTTATATCTCACAATTCTGACTTTTTATCTCACAACTCTGACTTTATATCTCAATTCTGACTTTATATCTCACAACTCTGACTTTATATCTCGCAATTCTGACTTTATATATCGCAATTCTGACTTTATATCTCTCAATTCTGACTTTATATCTCTCAATTCTGACTTTATATCTCACAATTCTGACTTTATATCTCTCAATTCTGACTTTTTATCTCACAATTCTGACTTTATATCTCACAATTCTGACTTTATATCTCACAATTCTGACTTTTTATCTCACAATTCTGACTTTATATCTCACAATTCTGACTTTATATCTCTCAATTCTGACTTTATATATCGCAATTCTGACTTTATATCTCTCAATTCTGACTTTTTATCTCTCAATTCTGACTTTATATCTCACAATTCTGACTTTATATCTCTCAATTCTGACTTTATATCTCTCAATTCTGACTTTATATATCGCAATTCTGACTTTATATCTCTCAATTCTGACTTTATATCTCACAATTCTGACTTTATATCTCTCAATTCTGACTTTTTATCTCACAATTCTGACTTTATATCTCTCAATTCTGACTTTATATCTCACAATTCTGACTTTATATCTCTCAATTCTGACTTTTTATCTCACAATTCTGACTTTATATCTCACAATTCTGACTTTATATCTCTCAATTCTGACTTTATATCTCACAATTCTGACTTTATATCTCTCAATTCTGACTTTATATCTCACAATTCTGACTTTATATCTCTCAATTCTGACTTTTTATCTCACAATTCTGACTTTATATCTCACAATTCTGACTTTATATCTCTCAATTCTGACTTTATATCTCACAATTCTGACTTTATATCTCTCAATTCTGACTTTATATCTCACAATTCTGACTTTATGTCTCACAATTCTGACTTTATATCTCACAACTCTGACTTTATATCTCAATTCTGACTTTATATCTCACAATTCTGACTTTATATCTCACAATTCTGACTTTATATCTCACAATTCTGACTTTTTATCTCACAACTCTGACTTTATATCTCAATTCTGACTTTATATCTCACAACTCTGACTTTATATCTCGCAATTCTGACTTTATATATCGCAATTCTGACTTTATATCTCTCAATTCTGACTTTATATCTCTCAATTCTGACTTTATATCTCACAATTCTGACTTTATATCTCTCAATTCTGACTTTATAACTCTCAATTCTGACTTTATAACTCGCAATTCTGACTTTATATCTCACAATTCTGACTTTATATCTCACAATTCTGACTTTTTATCTCACAACTCTGACTTTATATCTCAATTCTGACTTTATATCACACAATTCTGACTTTATATCTCTCAATTCTGACTTTATAACTCGCAATTCTGACTTTATATCTCACAATTCTGACTTTATATCTCACAATTCTGACTTTTTATCTCACAACTCTGACTTTATATCTCAATTCTGACTTTATATCTCACAACTCTGACTTTATATCTCGCAATTCTGACTTTATATATCGCAATTCTGACTTTATATCTCTCAATTCTGACTTTATATCTCTCAATTCTGACTTTATATCTCACAATTCTGACTTTATATCTCTCAATTCTGACTTTTTATCTCACAATTCTGACTTTATATCTCACAATTCTGACTTTATATCTCACAATTCTGACTTTTTATCTCACAATTCTGACTTTATATCTCACAATTCTGACTTTATATCTCTCAATTCTGACTTTATATCTCACAATTCTGACTTTATATCTCTCAATTCTGACTTTTTATCTCACAATTCTGACTTTATATCTCACAATTCTGACTTTATATCTCTCAATTCTGACTTTATATCTCACAATTCTGACTTTATATCTCTCAATTCTGACTTTATATCTCTCAATTCTGACTTTATATCTCACAATTCTGACTTTATATCTCTCAATTCTGACTTTTTATCTCACAATTCTGACTTTATATCTCTCAATTCTGACTTTATATCTCACAATTCTGACTTTATATCTCTCAATTCTGACTTTTTATCTCACAATTCTGACTTTATATCTCACAATTCTGACTTTATATCTCTCAATTCTGACTTTATATCTCACAATTCTGACTTTATATCTCTCAATTCTGACTTTATATCTCACAATTCTGACTTTATATCTCTCAATTCTGACTTTTTATCTCACAATTCTGACTTTATATCTCACAATTCTGACTTTATATCTCTCAATTCTGACTTTATATCTCACAATTCTGACTTTATATCTCTCAATTCTGACTTTATATCTCACAATTCTGACTTTATGTCTCACAATTCTGACTTTATATCTCACAACTCTGACTTTATATCTCAATTCTGACTTTATATCTCACAATTCTGACTTTATATCTCACAATTCTGACTTTATATCTCACAACTCTGACTTTATAACTCGCAATTCTGACTTTATATCTCACAATTCTGACTTTTTATCTCACAACTCTGACTTTATATCTCAATTCTGACTTTATATCTCACAATTCTGACTTTATATCTCACAATTCTGACTTTATATCTCACAATTCTGACTTTTTATCTCACAATTCTGACTTTATATCTCAATTCTGACTTTTTATCTCACAATTCTGACTTTATAACTCACAATTCTGACTTTATATCTCACAATTCTGACTTTTTATCTCACAACTCTGACTTTATATCTCACAATTCTGACTTTATATCTCACAATTCTGACTTTATATCTCACAATTCTGACTTTTTATCTCACAATTCTGACTTTATATCTCAATTCTGACTTTTTATCTCACAATTCTGACTTTATAACTCACAATTCTGACTTTATATCTCAATTCTGACTTTATATCTCACAATTCTGACTTTATATCTCACAATTCTGACTTTATATCTCACAATTCTGACTTTTTATCTCACAATTCTGACTTTATATCTCAATTCTGACTTTTTATCTCACAATTCTGACTTTATAACTCACAATTCTGACTTTATATCTCACAATTCTGACTTTTTATCTCACAACTCTGACTTTATATCTCAATTCTGACTTTTTATCTCACAACTCTGACTTTATAACTCGCAATTCTGACTTTATATCTCACAATTCTGACTTTATATCTCACAATTCTGACTTTTTATCTCACAACTCTGACTTTATATCTCAATTCTGACTTTATATCTCACAACTCTGACTTTATAACTCGCAATTCTGACTTTATATCTCACAATTCTGACTTTATATCTCTCAATTCTGACTTTATATCTCACAATTCTGACTTTATATCTCTCAATTCTGACTTTTTATCTCACAATTCTGACTTTATATCACACAATTCTGACTTTATATCTCGCAACTCTGACTTTATAACTCGCAATTCTGACTTTATATCTCACAATTCTGACTTTTTATCTCACAACTCTGACTTTATAACTCGCAATTCTGACTTTATATCTCACAATTCTGACTTTATATCTCACAATTCTGACTTTATATCTCACAATTCTGACTTTTTATCTCACAATTCTGACTTTATATCTCACAATTCTGACTTTATATCTCTCAATTCTGACTTTTTATCTCACAACTCTGACTTTATAACTCGCAATTCTGACTTTATATCTCACAATTCTGACTTTATATCTCAATTCTGACTTTATATCTCACAATTCTGACTTTATATCTCACAACTCTGACTTTATATCTCAATTCTGACTTTATATCTCACAACTCTGACTTTATAACTCGCAATTCTGACTTTATATCTCACAATTCTGACTTTTTATCTCACAACTCTGACTTTATATCTCAATTCTGACTTTATATCTCACAATTCTGACTTTATATCTCACAATTCTGACTTTATATCTCACAATTCTGACTTTTTATCTCACAATTCTGACTTTATATCTCAATTCTGACTTTATATCTCACAACTCTGACTTTATAACTCACAATTCTGACTTTATATCTCACAATTCTGACTTTTTATCTCACAACTCTGACTTTATATCTCAATTCTGACTTTATATCTCACAATTCTGACTTTTTATCTCACAACTCTGACTTTATAACTCACAATTCTGACTTTATATCTCACAATTCTGACTTTATATCTCACAACTCTGACTTTATAACTCACAATTCTGACTTTATATCTCACAATTCTGACTTTTTATCTCACAACTCTGACTTTATAACTCACAACTCTGACTTTATATCTCACAATTCTGACTTTATATCTCTCAATTCTGACTTTTTATCTCACAACTCTGACTTTATATCTCAATTCTGACTTTATATCTCAATTCTGACTTTTTATCTCACAATTCTGACTTTATAACTCACAATTCTGACTTTATATCTCACAATTCTGACTTTTTATCTCACAACTCTGACTTTATATCTCACAATTCTGACTTTATATCTCACAATTCTGACTTTATATCTCACAATTCTGACTTTTTATCTCACAATTCTGACTTTATATCTCAATTCTGACTTTTTATCTCACAATTCTGACTTTATAACTCACAATTCTGACTTTATATCTCAATTCTGACTTTATATCTCACAATTCTGACTTTATATCTCACAATTCTGACTTTATATCTCACAATTCTGACTTTTTATCTCACAATTCTGACTTTATATCTCAATTCTGACTTTTTATCTCACAATTCTGACTTTATAACTCACAATTCTGACTTTATATCTCACAATTCTGACTTTTTATCTCACAACTCTGACTTTATATCTCAATTCTGACTTTTTATCTCACAACTCTGACTTTATAACTCGCAATTCTGACTTTATATCTCACAATTCTGACTTTATATCTCACAATTCTGACTTTTTATCTCACAACTCTGACTTTATATCTCAATTCTGACTTTATATCTCACAACTCTGACTTTATAACTCGCAATTCTGACTTTATATCTCACAATTCTGACTTTATATCTCTCAATTCTGACTTTATATCTCACAATTCTGACTTTATATCTCTCAATTCTGACTTTTTATCTCACAATTCTGACTTTATATCACACAATTCTGACTTTATATCTCGCAACTCTGACTTTATAACTCGCAATTCTGACTTTATATCTCACAATTCTGACTTTTTATCTCACAACTCTGACTTTATAACTCGCAATTCTGACTTTATATCTCACAATTCTGACTTTATATCTCACAATTCTGACTTTATATCTCACAATTCTGACTTTTTATCTCACAATTCTGACTTTATATCTCACAATTCTGACTTTATATCTCTCAATTCTGACTTTTTATCTCACAACTCTGACTTTATAACTCGCAATTCTGACTTTATATCTCACAATTCTGACTTTATATCTCAATTCTGACTTTATATCTCACAATTCTGACTTTATATCTCACAACTCTGACTTTATATCTCAATTCTGACTTTATATCTCACAACTCTGACTTTATAACTCGCAATTCTGACTTTATATCTCACAATTCTGACTTTTTATCTCACAACTCTGACTTTATATCTCAATTCTGACTTTATATCTCACAATTCTGACTTTATATCTCACAATTCTGACTTTATATCTCACAATTCTGACTTTTTATCTCACAATTCTGACTTTATATCTCAATTCTGACTTTATATCTCACAACTCTGACTTTATAACTCACAATTCTGACTTTATATCTCACAATTCTGACTTTTTATCTCACAACTCTGACTTTATATCTCAATTCTGACTTTATATCTCACAATTCTGACTTTTTATCTCACAACTCTGACTTTATAACTCACAATTCTGACTTTATATCTCACAATTCTGACTTTATATCTCACAACTCTGACTTTATAACTCACAATTCTGACTTTATATCTCACAATTCTGACTTTTTATCTCACAACTCTGACTTTATAACTCACAACTCTGACTTTATATCTCACAATTCTGACTTTATATCTCTCAATTCTGACTTTTTATCTCACAACTCTGACTTTATATCTCAATTCTGACTTTATATCTCACAACTCTGACTTTATCTCTCAATTCTGACTTTATATCTCACAACTCTGACTTTATAACTCAATTCTGACTTTATATCTCACAATTCTGACTTTATATCTCACAATTCTGACTTTATATCTCACAGTTCTGACTTTATATCTCACAGTTCTGACTTTATATCTCTCAATTCTGACTTTTTATCTCACAACTCTGACTTTATAACTCAATTCTGACTTTATATCTCACAATTCTGACTTTATATCTCACAATTCTGACTTTATATCTCACAATTCTGACTTTATATCTCACAATTCTGATTTTATATCTCTCAATTCTGACTTTTTATCTCACAATTCTGACTTTATATCTCAATTCTGACTTTATATCTCACAATTCTGACTTTATATCTCACAACTCTGACTTTATATCTCACAACTCTGACTTTATATCTCAATTCTGACTTTATATCTCACAACTCTGACTTTATATCTCAATTCTGACTTTATATCTCAATTCTGACTTTATATCTCACAATTCTGATTTTATATCTCACAACTCTGACTTTATATCTCATAATTCTGACTTTATATCTCAATTCTGACTTTATATCTCACAGTTCTGACTTTATATCACAACTCTGACTTTATATCTCATAATTCTGACTTTATATCTCAATTCTGACTTTATATCTCAATTCTGACTTTATATCTCAATTCTGACTTTATATCTCAATTCTGACTTTATATCTCACAGTTCTGACTTTATATCACAACTCTGACTTTATATCTCATAATTCTGACTTTATATCTCAATTCTGACTTTATATCTCAATTCTGACTTTATATCTCAATTCTGACTTTATATCTCAATTCTGACTTTATATCTCACAGTTCTGACTTTATATCACAACTCTGACTTTATATCTCATAATTCTGACTTTATAACTCAATTCTGACTTTATATAACAATTCTGACTTTTTATCTCATAATTCTGACTTTTTTTTTAAAAAAAAAAGAAGATTTTTGCAACTTTTTATCTCAGAATTCTCAGAATAAAAAGTTGCAAAAATCTTCTTCTTTTTTTTTCAGTGGCAGAAACGGGCTTCCATAGTTTTTCCTCATGAGGACCGAAAGATATACCCACGAGGATAAGGATTTCATCTATTCCCATCTTTGTCGGGACATTTTATCCCCATAATGAAGGGTTATTATTACATGGCTCTCTGATTCTGCTCGGTTCTGATTGGTCAGTTGCAACATTCTGAGATCAGTTACTTGCTGATAATGACATTTAATGATAATGATAATGACTATTATGAGCCGCTGCTCTTTCTCTTGTTGTCCCTTTTTTCTTTTTTCCGAGCATATTTGCCAATTGGAAGGTGACGGAGTCTGATTATCCCCCCACCCGAGGGCTGTAGTCATCTCGGCCTTCGTCAGGAAACCTTTGGAGTGTGTGTTTTCTTTTCTTTTGTACAGGAAGGGGAGTTTTGTTTGTTTACTTATATTAGAATAGAGGGAAAGCATTATTTTGTTTTTGTTATTTTTTCTCGGGAGTGAGAAAAGTTTAACTAGCTTAGTTAGCTCACCAGTTTTGTATGTTTATATGTTCCTTTGTTTGTGTTTGTTTGTGTGTTTGTTATTGTTTTGTGACCTGATGCAGTGTGCCGTCACAGGTGGCGTGTGTATCTGCGGCCGCTGCAGCTCCAGCATCAGAGAGTTAAACCGACTCAAACACGTCTCTCTGACCTCATCGTCCGTGTCAGGAATGCACAGCACCGCCTAGAGGACAAAACACACACTGACTTCACCTGGAAATCATTTACTCTCCCTCATGCCGCTCCAAACCCGTGTGACTTCCTTGGTTTTGTTGAGATGTCTGTTCATGCTGGTCTTTTCCATATGGAGTGTTCCGGTGAATTAATGGCTGAAATGTTAGTTTGATTCTCACACAGTTTAATAAAAGACACACAAGTCATATGTTATGCTACTTTTTGTCATTTGAGCTTTCAAGGTCACTTTGAACTGTCTTTGTGCTGAAAAAGTACTGCGTGAAGATGGTGTCCCACAGAAGAAAGAAAATCACACTGGTTTGGAGCGACATGACAGAGAGGAAATCATTCATTTCTGGTAGAACTACACGCTTGAGTGTACAGAGAGTTATGTTATTTATATTTATATATATACAGGGCTGGGCTGGTTACTTTTAAAATGTATTTCACTACAGATTACAAAATACATGCTTTAAAAAGTCATTTGTAACGTATTTCGTCACATTACTCAAGTTTAGTCACTTCATCTAAATACTTTAGAATACTTTGGAATACTAATAAGTGTGAAACAAACACAAAAAAGATCATTGTGAGTTTTTATCTCACAATTCTGACTTTTTACCTCAGAATTGCGTGATATAAAGTTGCAATTGGGAGTTATAAAGTCAGAATTATGAGATATAAACTCACAATATTGAGGAAAGTCAGAATTATGAGATATAAACTCACAATATTGAGAAAAGTCAGAATTATGGGATATAAACTCATACTAAATTCACAATTGCAAGAAAAAAAGTCAGTATTGCAAGTTATTTCTCCCAATTCTGACTTTATAACTTGCAATTGTGAGTTTAAATCTCGCAATTCTGAGAAAAAGAAGTCACAATTGTGAAACACAAACTCACAATTGTGAGGGAAAAAAAACTAATTGTGAGAAAAAGATGCAGTGACCTTTTTTTACAACAGTGGAAAACATGAAACTGAACTCGTCTTTTTCAGACGGTCAGAGTCAGAGAATCACCAATCGCTGTTTAAATGACATTAAAACTCAAAGTAATCACTTTGGTAATCTAAAACACTTTTCAGATGGAACTGGAATCTGATCACCACCCATTTAAAATGAAACACAGTCACTCACATTTTGTATTTTAAATACGTCACTAAGTTACTTGTATTTCGTTACTTCCCAACGCTGTATATATATATATATACACTTTTATTAAAGTAATAATTTGAGGTAACATGCACTTAAATGTCATTAAAATAATGCCACAAATGTTCCCCAAAAAATATAAAAGATTTCGTTTAAGCCAAACACAATTTCGTATCTCTTGTCTTTTGATTTTGGGTGACCTGTGCATGTTCTGACCAGGTGACATTCATCCTTAAAGCACACACTGATGTTTCATGTCGGATCATGAGCGCTGCTGTACCTGTCTGAACGCGTTTAATGACAGATCCCACACAGGTGCGTGTCGTCCGCTGACCTGCTCCCACAATCCCCGCAGCGCCTCCACAGGCTCACGGTGGAACTGCAGCTGTGTGAAACACCGCCGTGAAAGAACACCACAGATACAGACGACAACAACCAACCGTAACCCATCGGCTCTGCTGAAGGAACAGCGTGTTTTGACCACATGCTCAGTTCCGGGGTTTGATAACGCTGTTCTCCGGCGGGAACACGAGGGACCCGACACATGCTGAGCTGTACCGAGACCTTCAGTCATGTTCTTGACTAAATTACACGACTCAAGAAATTATCCGCTTAACGGGGTTGATTATCACCCAGCTGTCACTGTGTTCTCCCTGTACGTGACTGTGTGAGTAAAGGCCGGACAATTAGAGGGAGAGACTGATGTGTGTGTGTGTGTGTGTGTGTGTGTGTGTGTGTGTGTGTGTGGTGGTTTTTGATCATTCACGGCCCTTGTTTTTAATGCTTATTAATGGAAATAAATCATGAAACTTTGCAAAACAGACACAATCACCCACATATACAGTAACCTGGTCTGACTTTGTTATTATTATGTTCTTTTATATCAAAGATGAAGTATGGAGCAAATAATGCCAAATGGAACAGCAAGAAACAGCATTGAGTCCATTAAATGTAATCATCTTTTGAAATAAAATGCATTCAAGCGCCGTTTTGTATTGATATATGCTTATTATGAAGGAAGTCTTTTCATGGAGCTGATCTCAAGGTTTTCTCACATTATGTTGTATGTGACATCTTATGAATACCCAGATTTATTTGTTTGTGAGTTCATATATTCCAGCTTTTCTCTAATGCAGTTGATCTTATTGAAATGATAATATTTATTAAATAGTGATGGCTGGGCGATAATATAAGTTATAATATATAATCATATAAATAAAATAATCACGATAAACGATTCCTACAGCTCATTAGCTGGACTGTGGATTTTTTGGACCACATTATTTCAGTATTGGTGTCGTGTAGTCATAGACTTCAAATTTCCTGATCATTTACTCACCCTCATGTCATCCAAGATCTTTTTTTCTTCAGTGGAAAAGAAATTAAGGTTTTTGAGGAAAACATTCCAGGATTTTTCTCCATATAGTGGAGTTCAATGGGGTTCAACGGGTCCAAATGTCAGTTTCAGTGCAGCTTCAAAGACTCTACATGATCCCAGATGAGGAATAAGAGTCTGATCTAGAGAAACCATCAGACATTTTCTATACTTTTAACCACAAATAGTGGAGTTCAATGGGGTTCAACAGGTTGAAGGTCCAAATGTCAGTTTCAGTGCAGCTTCAAAGGCTCTACATGATCCAGACGAGGAATAAGAGTCTGATCTAGAGAAACCATCAGACATTTTCTATACTTTTTACTACAAATAGTGGAGTTCAATGGGGTTCAACGGGTTGAAGGTCCAAATGTCAGTTTCAGTGTAGCTTCAAAGACTCTACATGATCCCAGACGAGGAATAAGAGTCTGAGTTAGAGAAACCATCTGACATTTTCTGTACTTTTAACCACAAATAGTGGAGTTCAATGGGGTTCAACAGGTTGAAGGTCCAAATGTCAGTTTCAGTGCAGCTTCAAAGGCTCTACATGATCCCAGACGAGGAATAAGAGTCTGAGTTAGAGAAACCATCAGACATTTTCTATACTTTTAACCACAAATAGTGGAGTTCAATGGGGTTCAACAGGTTGAAGGTCCAAATGTCAGTTTCAGTGCAGCTTCAAAGACTCTACATGATCCCAGATGAGGAATAAGAGTCTGATCTAGAGAAACCATCAGACATTTTCTATACTTTTAACCACAAATAGTGGAGTTCAATGGGGTTCAACAGGTTGAAGGTCCAAATGTCAGTTTCAGTGCAGCTTCAAAGACTCTACATGATCCCAGACGAGGAATAAGAGTCTGAGTTAGAGAAACCATCAGACATTTTCTATACTTTTAACCACAAATAGTGGAGTTCAATGAGGTTCAACAGGTTGAAGGTCCAAATGTCAGTTTCAGTGCAGCTTCAAAGACTCTACATGATCCCAGATGAGGAATAAGAGTCTGAGTTAGAGAAACCATCAGACATTTTCTATACTTTTAACCACAAATAGTGGAGTTCAATGAGGTTCAACAGGTTGAAGGTCCAAATGTCAGTTTCAGTGCAGCTTCAAAGACTCTACATGATCCCAGATGAGGAATAAGAGTCTGATCTAGAGAAACCATCAGACATTTTCTATACTTTTAACCACAAATAGTGGAGTTCAATGGGGTTCAACAGGTTGAAGGTCCAAATGTCAGTTTCAGTGCAGCTTCAAAGACTCTACATGATCCCAGATGAGGAATAAGAGTCTGAGTTAGAGAAACCATCAGACATTTTCTATACTTTTAACCACAAATAGTGGAGTTCAATGGGGTTCAACAGGTTGAAGGTCCAAATGTCAGTTTCAGTGCAGCTTCAAAGACTCTACATGATCCCAGATGAGGAATAAGAGTCTGATCTAGAGAAACCATCAGACATTTTCTATACTTTTAACCACAAATAGT
>CM074292.1:2819352-2841852 GCA_037194245.1 Opsariichthys bidens
AACTGAGACGAGAACTGCCCGAAGCGGGTCACATGACGCGAGAACAATGGGAAAGAAACAAAGCTGAAGTCTTTCATTGATCATGTTCTCATCGTGTCTGCTAATGGACATCTTCAACCTCAACCTCTGATGTGGATTGCAGTAAAATGGCTCTTCTCCTTTTTCTTCACAATTCAAATCTGTGACTAATTCAGTGTGAAACTCTTAATGTGCAGACGCCATTCAATAGAGTTTTGAACAAACATAATTTTTTATAAATTTATTCGATGAGAAAATTAAGGTTAAAAGCTTGAACATCTTCCATGAACTTACACTGGTGTTCAACAGTTTGGGGATAATTGTAATGTTTCTGAATAAAGAAGTCTCTTTTGTTCACCAAGGCTGCGATTATTTGAACAAAGTACAAATTTACAGTAAAATTGTGAGATATTATTACCGTTTTAATGTGAATATCAGTTAAAATGTAATTCATTCCAGTGATCGAAGCTGAATTGACTTAAAAAAATTTAGTTGAATCTCGTCTAACATAAAAAAAAGTTGAAATTGCTTAAATTATTTTGATGAGTTAAAATTTTGGCGCCGATCATATTTTTTTACAGTGTCATTTTTTTGTCATTATAAAATATTGCTATTTTAGCTTTATTTTATTTAAAAAAAAAACTTTAAAAAAAGTTGAAATTGCTTAAATTATTTTGATGAGTTAAAATTTTGGCGCCGATCATATTTTTTACAGTGTCATTTTTTTGTCATTATAAAATATTGCTATTTTAGCTTTATTTTATTTCAGTGTATAACTTTAAAAAAAAGTTGAAATTGCTTAAATTATTTTGATGAGTTAAAATTTTGGTGCTGATCATTTTTTTACAGTGTCATTTTTTGTCATTTTGTTTGTCATTATAAAAATATTTCTATTTTAGCTTTATTTTATTTTTTAAAAAAAACTTTAAAAAAGTTGAAATTGCCTAAATTATTTTATTTTGAGGAGTTAAAATTTTGGCGCCGATCATATTTTTTACAGTGTCATTTTTTTGTCATTTTGTTTGTCATTATAAAAATATTTCTATTTTAGCTTTATTTTATTTAAAAAAAAAAAAACTTAAAAAAAGTTGAAATTGCCTAAATAATTTTATTTTGATGAGTTGATGTAAAACACATATTGTCGTTGATGTTTCACTTATGCAGCTTCATCTGCACTCATACAGCATCACATCATCGCATTTTATACGAATCTTTAGCTTGCGTATCTTTACATCACAGCAGGAAGTTGCACATGTATTTATCTATTTCAAAGGCTCTTTTAGGTTATATTTCAAATCCTCAAATTTTTTTTGTACACAAATAGTTATTGCACTAGATCTGGATCTCATATTCGGTCTCAGAATTTAGGAAACATGCTTTTTCTTCTTGGAATGAATTGCAAAATGTACTTAATGAACTTCGAGCATTTGTAAATGTTATTGCATAATGTTTTAAAGGACACTTATTCATGTTTTTCTGGATTGGATTTCATTTACTAATTTTGAACGAGTAATTTGTGGCATTGTTATTTTGTGATTGTCTCGGTGTGAAACTTTAAGTGCTGCCGTCTTGACAACAGCAATATCCCAACGGGATTCTCCTCGTCAAATACAAGGATAAATAAATATATATTTTTTTTTTCAGAGTAATTTTCAGTAATTTTGTTTTCGTTTATATATATATATATATATATATATATATATATATAATTTTTAATAAAAAACTTTATTGTATTATATTTAAAAAAAAAAAAAAATATATATATATATATATATATATATATAATATATATATATATTTTTTTTTTAATTTTAATTAAGTTTAGTTTTTATTTGTTTCCAGTAAATAATTTATTTAAGTTTTACAACTAAATGTTATTTTATTTCAATCAACAGAAATGTTTTCAATAGTATCAGTTCCAGATGACGATAATAACTGTTTTTTTTCCCACATTCTGGGACTAAATCTCTGGAAGAGGACAGTAAATCCTGAATTCATGTTTTCAACAGAAGTGTAGAAATGCAGATGAAAAACATCTGAGCGCAGAAAGCGGCGTGTCTTACGGGACTGAAGTCTCCGAGCGCGTCCTTGAGTTCCCGGAGCCGCTGCTGCAGGTACGGACTCTGATCCCAGCCGCCGGAGACCGCGTCAGACGCCACGCCGCCTGCAAACACATTAGGAGGAAATTACACGAGCTTATGTGTGATTGTGTACTGATGAAAAGAGAGGCAGACCGATTTCCTTTCTTTTGACTGAATCAATCTGAAAATGACCCTCTCATTCATTACGGAGCGTCGACTCCAGACGGGGAATCTGTCGGATATCATTCAAGCCGCTTTCATTTAACAGCCAATGATGACCTTACAGGATTCGTGTTCATGATCAACACGTTCACAATATACGTCTGCCTTAATCAGAGAGACCGTCGCTATAGCGACAGGACGGGTTGCTCAACTTATAATTACAATATGTGATGTTGTTTACAAAGTGTAAAGAACGAATTCTTGGGTGAAAAACATCAATTTTCACGAGAAACATGTTTGCGGTCTGTTGTGGTCACAGTTACATAACGCCAAAGAGATCTTGAGGCGCTTGAGTGCAGCAAAACTGCTGGAAAGAAGTTCTGAAGACAATTAAACGCAAAGTTTTATTTACCCTTTAAAGCCTGACATATGAAATAATAGTCAAAATCTGATTTATTGAAACAAGTTTGCATGTGAGTATTGGATCCATCAGGCGTTTATGGCTCATATAGTCTGATATAATGAGAATATGGAGGGAAAAAACGAAGCAAAAATGAGAATTTTGCTGATATTTATATGACATTCTGATGCTTGTAATATAAATCCATGAGATCTTTATAACAGTCCGGCAGATTCTTACATCAGATGTATATAAATATCAGCTGTCACTGATATCTGCCATTAAAATGTCTCAGAAAGATGATATTTAAATGCTTAATTTTGCGATCAAAGCTCTGTATAGTTTTAAAACATACATGATGGCGATTGAGAGATGAACCGTCCTCAAAAACATGTGATTGTCATCATAAAATGATGTCTCGATTATCAAGTCATTCAGTGTTCGTCTATCAAAGTCATTCTTACATTTACTTTATAAAATCAGATTTCATTAAAAGGACTTTTACCTGCTAAAAACTCTCCATCAGACGACAAAAGGACTGTTTTTAGGTTTACGTTTTGATCATGTTGATCATTTAGAGGCCTTAGAAATGCATGTATCAGATACCGTACGTTTTATAGGGTTAATAATAATAATAATAATAATAATAAACAATATTAACACTGGTTCTCATCATTTAGGAGTCACATTCAAAAGTGCCTGAACACCTCAAATATATATATATATATATATATATTTTTTTTTTATTATTATTTTTTCTTTGTAAAATCTATGTAATATATTTTTGTATTTTGTATAATATTTTTACAATATTTTTATAATTTTGAATAATATTTTATAATTATATATTTTTTTTAATATAATACATTACAGTTTTTTTATTAAAAAAAAAAATCCAATTAACCCCTTCACTGCTGTGAGTAAATCTATTTTTCTGCATCATGGTTGATTGGTAGATTTTACCTTCAAAAATGTTCTTTTTTTATTTCCCATTCATTTCTACAGCAGATTTAACCCTTTTAACCCTTTCACTTAGTGTGTGTGTATACCTGTAGTGCTGTTGAAGTATGTGTGTGTGTGTGTGTGTGTACCTGTAGTGCTGTTGAAGTATGTGTGTGTGTGTGTGTGTGTGTGTGTGTGTGTGTATGTGTGTGTGTGTGTGTGTGTGTGTGTGTGTGTGTGTATACCTGTAGTGCTGTTGAAGTATGTGTGTGTGTGTGTGTGTGTGTGTGTGTGTATGTGTGTGTGTGTGTGTGTGTGTGTGTGTGTGTATACCTGTAGTGCTGTTGAAGTATGTGTGTGTGTGTGTGTGTGTGTGTACCTGTAGTGCTGTTGAAGTATGTGTGTGTGTGTGTGTGTGTGTGTGTGTGTGTGTGTGTACCTGTAGTGCTGTTGAAGTATGTGTGTGTGTGTGTGTGTGTGTGTGTGTGTATACCTGTAGTGCTGTTGAAGTATGTGTGTGTGTGTGTGTGTGTGTGTGTGTGTGTGTGTGTGTGTGTGTGTGCGTATACCTGTAGTGCTGTTGAAGTATGTGTGTGTGTGTGTGTGTATGTGTGTGTGTGTGTGTGTGTGTGTGTGTGTACCTGTAGTGCTGTTGAAGTATGTGTGTGTGTGTGTGTGTGTGTGTGTGTGTACCTGTAGTGCTGTTGAAGTATGTGTGTGTGTGTGTGTGTGTGTGTGTGTGTATACCTGTAGTGCTGTTGAAGTATGTGTGTGTGTGTGTGTGTGTGTGTGTGTGTACCTGTAGTGCTGTTGAAGTATGTGTGTGTGTGTGTGTGTGTGTGTACCTGTAGTGCTGTTGAAGTATGTGTGTGTGTGTGTGTGTGTGTGTGTGTGTGTGTGTGTACCTGTAGTGCTGTTGAAGTATGTGTGTGTGTGTGTGTGTGTGTGTGTGTGTATACCTGTAGTGCTGTTGAAGTATGTGTGTGTGTGTGTGTGTGTGTGTGTGTGTGTGTACCTGTAGTGCTGTTGAAGTATGTGTGTGTGTGTGTGTGTGTGTGTGTGTACCTGTAGTGCTGTTGAAGTATGTGTGTGTGTGTGTGTGTGTGTGTGTGTATACCTGTAGTGCTGTTGAAGTATGTGTGTGTGTGTGTGTGTGTGTGTGTGTGTGTGTGTGTGTGTGTGTGTGTGTATACCTGTAGTGCTGTTGAAGTATGTGTGTGTGTGTGTGTGTATGTGTGTGTGTGTGTGTGTGTGTGTGTGTGTGTGTGTGTGTGTGTGTGTATACCTGTAGTGCTGTTGAAGTATGTGTGTGTGTGTGTGTGTGTGTGTGTGTGTGTATGTGTGTGTGTGTGTGTGTGTGTGTGTGTGTGTGTGTGTATACCTGTAGTGCTGTTGAAGTATGTGTGTGTGTGTGTGTGTGTGTGTACCTGTAGTGCTGTTGAAGTATGTGTGTGTGTGTGTGTGTGTGTGTGTGTGTGTGTGTACCTGTAGTGCTGTTGAAGTATGTGTGTGTGTGTGTGTGTGTGTGTGTGTATACCTGTAGTGCTGTTGAAGTATGTGTGTGTGTGTGTGTGTGTGTGTGTGTGTGTATACCTGTAGTGCTGTTGAAGTATGTGTGTGTGTGTGTGTGTATGTGTGTGTGTGTGTGTGTGTGTGTGTGTGTACCTGTAGTGCTGTTGAAGTATGTGTGTGTGTGTGTGTGTGTGTGTACCTGTAGTGCTGTTGAAGTATGTGTGTGTGTGTGTGTGTGTGTGTGTGTGTGTGTGTACCTGTAGTGCTGTTGAAGTATGTGTGTGTGTGTGTGTGTGTGTGTGTGTATACCTGTAGTGCTGTTGAAGTATGTGTGTGTGTGTGTGTGTGTGTGTGTGTGTGTGTGTGTGTGTGTATACCTGTAGTGCTGTTGAAGTATGTGTGTGTGTGTGTGTGTGTGTGTACCTGTAGTGCTGTTGAAGTATGTGTGTGTGTGTGTGTGTGTGTGTGTGTACCTGTAGTGCTGTTGAAGTATGTGTGTGTGTGTGTGTGTGTGTGTGTGTGTATACCTGTAGTGCTGTTGAAGTATGTGTGTGTGTGTGTGTGTGTGTGTGTGTGTACCTGTAGTGCTGTTGAAGTATGTGTGTGTGTGTGTGTGTGTGTGTGTGTGTGTGTGTGTGTGTACCTGTAGTGCTGTTGAAGTATGTGTGTGTGTGTGTGTGTGTGTGTGTGTGTATACCTGTAGTGCTGTTGAAGTATGTGTGTGTGTATGTGTGTGTGTGTGTGTGTGTGTATACCTGTAGTGCTGTTGAAGTATGTGTGTGTGTGTGTGTGTGTGTGTGTGTGTGTGTGTGTACCTGTAGTGCTGTTGAAGTATGTGTGTGTGTGTGTGTGTGTGTGTGTGTGTGTATACCTGTAGTGCTGTTGAAGTATGTGTGTGTGTGTGTGTGTGTGTGTGTGTGTACCTGTAGTGCTGTTGAAGTATGTGTGTGTGTGTGTGTGTGTGTGTACCTGTATGTGTGTGTGTGTGTGTGTGTGTGTGTGTGTGTACCTGTAGTGCTGTTGAAGTATGTGTGTGTGTGTGTGTGTGTGTGTGTGTGTGTATACCTGTAGTGCTGTTGAAGTATGTGTGTGTGTGTGTGTGTGTGTGTGTGTGTGTGTGTGTATACCTGTAGTGCTGTTGAAGTATG
This sequence comes from Opsariichthys bidens, assembly GCA_037194245.1. NCBI lineage: Eukaryota > Metazoa > Chordata > Actinopteri > Cypriniformes > Xenocyprididae > Opsariichthys > Opsariichthys bidens. Next base: position 2,825,616 of record CM074292.1, read on the forward strand.
TGTGTGTGTGTGTGTGTGTGTGTGTGTAGCCACAAAACTCATCACGTGTCCCGATGACATGAAACTATCGAGAGTGGCGGAAGGGTGAAGCATGATCACCTGACTCCAGGCGTGTGCTGAGCGTCCGTCCGATGCGTGTGACGTCTGGAGGGTTTCCTCTCTCGCTCCGTGTGAGAGTGGCCGTGATCCCGCTCATCTCGTCTCCGTACTGCTGCGGGAGGCTCCAGAACTCACTGCCCGCACGCCGACCCTGAACACAGTCCGTCAAGCCTCGTTCAGCAGTGAGAGAGTGAGAGCAGTTCATCCACACGTTCGGTCAGGTGTGACGTTCCCTATTCATCAAAGCCACGATCCTGACATTACCAGCACATTCTAGCTGTTATAAATGATCTTTATGTTATCAATGAGTGACATTTATGCGTGCCTTTACAGTTATTGAGCCAAACTGAATCAACATAATGTCTGTTTGCATCACTGAATCATTATTTTCCCATTTATCAGTGTGCAGCTGTTTTGAAACAATCTATAAAGCGCTATAAAACTAAAACTTACTAACTTATTTTTGGAAATAAACTACTTTTTCTGCAAATAGATCCACATCTCCTCGTCCTTTTGATGCTGAAAATTCATATTAGAATCACAGAAATAAGTTAAATTTATTAATAAATAAAACAGTTATTTTAAATTGTTAAAATATTTCCAATATTACTGTTTTTACTGTATTTTTGATCAGAGAAATGAAGAAAAATAAGCAAAAGACACTTCTTTCCAAAACAAAATGTTCTCACACAAATTTCTGAATGCTATAAAGCTATTATTAAACTAATATATATATATATATATATATATACAAATATAAAATATAAAATATAAATATATGTATATAATTAATATTATAATTAACTATATATATATATATATATATATATATATATATTATATATATATATATATATATAAATTAAATATATGTATATAATTTATATTATATTATATTATAATTATATATATATATATATATATATAATTATAATAATATTAAATATATATATATAAATTAAATATATGTATATAATTAATATTATATTATATTATAATTAAATGTATATATATATATATATATATATATATATATATAATTATAATAATATTATATATATATATAAATTAAATATATGTATATAATTAATATTATATTATATTATGATTTTATATATATATATATATATATATATATAATTATAATAATATTTAATATATATATATATATATATATATATATATATATATATATATATATATATATATATATATATAATGAAGCCTAAAATAAAAATGAAAATGAAAAATGCAGGTTTCGTTTCCATGTTCAGGTGAAGTTAATGGTACTTTTCTTTTTTAACAAGCCATACAAATCACCCCTTCCTAGAAACAGGTATGAGTCTGAAGTCAAGTAGAGTTTGATAAAAGATCGACTGATGCAGCTGAGCAGAGTGATTCAACGCTTTCACATGATTTATCTCTGCCCACATGCTGTGATATAATACATGGGAAACCGTGTTGGTGTTTTCCACTGCAAACACCTCAACAGAGCAGATGTGTCACCTGACACGTGTATAAGCGCAGTGTAAACGGACGGGACGGGCAGACAGAGCCTCACATGTCCTCTGTGAATCCGGTCCCTCTGTTCCTGGATCCGTCTGAACCTGTCGGAGCGGTTCATCAGTAGAGAAGCTGCTGGCTTCTGCAGGAACCCTGAAAAACACGCGGTATGAGAGCTTTGTGCTCAGCTTTTGATCAGATGAATGTCACACAATTACAGGACATCATCCAGTTACAACACACAGTGTCTGAGGCGTCAGATGGTGTGTTTTATGTAAGGATAATAAAGGTGCGCTGCAGGAAACGGCCTTTGATGCGGTCTGGAGTGAGTTGAGGTCTTCACTGACTCATCGCTCCAGCAAAAGCTTCTCCGTATATGGAGACCAAACTGCAGGACTAGCTATTTAAAGATCCGTATCCCCTCAGATATAGTGTTTTTGTGTCAAAATGCATCGTTCGCACACATCGAACAAATATGTGAACGGTCCAAAACTCTGAGGAGGAGGTGATTTTGCTTTTTTTCATACCAAAGACCTCCAAATAAGGTAAAACATGAAGTGCAATGCTTTGTTTTTCTGTAATATATAATAAATTCACCAGCAGACTCTATTAAGAAATGAAATGAATTATTGAAATGAAATAAGCAGTGCTTTATATTTTCAGGAAAGTATTCGGAATTAAAATAACACCATCGTAACATTCGTGACTCAGAACGCAGCAGGAATATTAGGCTGCTGTCACTTTAAGACCGAACGCTCGCATTCAATATAATGATTTAATGATTTCTGAGCAGAAAGCAGAATGACATTTAAATTTGGTGAAAGCTCATTTAAAAGACTTAAAATGTATTTTAGTAATATCTTAAGTGCACATTAACTCACGTGAAATGAAGTCCTGCTGTCTGCGTCTCTCGGTCATGTGACGGTACCAGTGCTGGAGGGCGTGGCTCTGGTGGCCCCGCCCCATTTCTGACAAATCTTCGGCTTTATCGCTGCCATTCTCGGTCTCCACCACTAGAGGGAGGAGCTTTCGTTCGTCTGGAATCCGCTGAACCAGCTGAAGAGGAAAAAAGTGGAACGGAGTTATAGCTTTGGTGGGAAAATCTGCTAATTTGGAAAACAAATAATACGAACATTTGCTTATTTGATGATGCAGAGTTCAGTGAATCATGTCTTTCAGGCAGTTTTTCTGGTCATTAAGACCTCTTCATCTTACAGATGGTTGTAATGCTACGAAATGAACCCATGTTTTGAGAAAAAGTGACGCTCTGGAGCAAAACAGCACTATTTTTGGAATCAGCCCGCCAGAATTAGTAAGAAACAGGTATTGGATATAATATAATAATATATATTGTAAATAATATAATAAAAATATATATTGTAAATAATATAATAAAATTTTAAATATTTTTTTGAAAATTATAATCGCATCATAATATTTTATATTATTATAAAAAAATATAAAAAAATATTATATTATATTAAAAAATATATATATGTATATATATATATATATATATATATATATATATATACACATATATAATGTAATATAATATAAATATTAATTAAAATATAGAAAGCCAGCAAATGGTGAGGCATAAAATATCATTATTTCATTACCAAACTTAAATAATAATATTACAGAAATAGTGTAAAAATAATAAAATGCAATTATTATGTTATTTTATTATTATGTTATATAAAATATCATCATTAAATATTGAAAAAACATATATAAAATGAAAATAAAATAGGATAAAAAGTTAAGATTAGTGCAATATGAAACATTATAAAAAAGTGCATTGAATTATATTACATTTTATAAATTATAAATGTAGTATAATACATTTTTTTTTAAATCACATTATAATATTCTATAATTATTGAACATAATATAATAAATCTTCATTAAAATGTAGAAAGCTAGTAGTGGTAAGGCATTAAAAATATCATTATTTCATTAAATCACTTTAAAAAAATATATCAAATCATTAGAAAAGTCAATGGATGTCCCACAACATCCGCCATACCATGTGTCAGGTCAGTTTACCTCCGTCTCTCCTCGCAGCTGCATCTCTGTCCTAAAATCCTCCAGGCTTCCCAGAATGCTGTGCGGCAGCACCATCCCCTGCGCATCAAAGCGCGGCCCACCGGGACCTTTGGACACGGAGAGCGAGTCAAAAAACACCAATCACGCTGCACCTCCAGTTCCACAGCCACGCCCACCCTACCTGCATATTCAAATGAGCAAGGCGGAGCAGCATCTTGTGGGAGGGGCCTCGCTACGGTAACCCTGACCTTCCTGCTGAGCTCGTCTGGAGGGCGTGTCTTCCTGACGTAGGCGCGGGTCATCGATTTGGGCTTCTGGGAATCCGCAGGCGGTTTAGGGACTCGCAGCTGCGCAGAAAGAAGCATCAGAAACACAGGAGGGACGTGAAACGAGTGTGAATGCGGTGTGAAACTCACCCTCTCCAGGTCTTGTGCTGTGATGGCCAGACTCTGGATGTCGTGTCCGTTCAGAGCGACGCTGTGATCTTCCTCACCCACACATGAGGATGATGACGATGAGATCTCCTCGCAGCTGCTCAACAGCTTCTTATCTGACACACCACAAACACTCGGATGTGTGAATACATGTGTCGTTCATCTCAAATTCTGAATTTTCTGTCTGTACTGTCACTTTTGAGCAATTTAATGCATCCTTGATGGATAAAAGTTTTTTTTTTTAAATAGAAATCTCACAAGCTTTTGAACTGTAGTGTAAATAATATGAATTTCCTCTGCTCATTAAATATTCAACAGGTGATCAATCCAACACTAACTCGCTGTCTGCTCACACAAAAACATCTCATTTCTACAAACAACGTCTCTTACTGTCAAGAGAAAACAAAATAAAAATCAACAAAAGAAGTGCCGCGGGTGTAAAGTCCCGAGACAAAAACACTGACGTAGTGATGAGGGGAAATCAAATGTGACAGCCGCTTTTAGTTTTGGAAACACCTCGGAGGCGCAGTGAAACACACAGTGACTGTAAATGAGCCGTTTGAACACAATAAGCTTTAGTTCCGAGAGGAAATAATCCTCATATGTTACAGAGAAACATTAAGGAATTTCCTCAACTGGAAAATTCATTAATGAATAATTAAAATAAAGCATTTTTTTTGTATTTCAATCATAGAACTTGCATTTAGAAGAGAAAAAAATGCAAAAAAAAAATAGGATATAAAAAATAACATTAAAATAAAATAGTGTAAAAATAATAAAATGTCATCTGAAATAAAAAAAATTCAAAATATAAAATGAAAAAACATTGGTGCATTATAACAAGTTATTACAGTGTTATTATTATATTATATAAATATTGTAATTAAATATTGAAAGATAGGATAAAAAATAACATTAGTGCAATATAAAACATTTCAAAATATTGTATTGAATTAGGCCTATTTTATATCAGAGAAATATTGTAAATAATATAATAAAATTTAAAATATATTATCGCATCATAATATTCTATATATATATATATAATGTAATATAATATAAATATTAATTAAAATATAGAAATTATCATTATTTCATAACCAAACTTAAATAATAATATTACAGAAATAGTGTAAAAAATAATAAAATGTAATTTGAAAATAATGAAAATATAAAATAATACAAAAAATGGCATGAAATTCACATTGGTACAATAGAACAAATTATTTATATTATTTTATTATTATGTTATATAAATATCATCATTAAATATTGAAAAAAAATATATATAAAATGAAAAAAAATATTATAAATTATAAATGTAGTATAATTCCTTTTTTTTTTAAATCACATTATAATATTCTATAATTATTGAACATAATACAATAAATCTTAATTAAAATGTAGAAAGCTAGTAGTGGTAAGGCATTAAAAATATCATTATTTCATTACCAAACTTAAATAATAATATTACAGAAATAGTGTAAAAATAATAAAAAATATTATTATGTTATTTTATTATTATGTCATATAAATATCATCATTAAATATTGAAATGAAAATAAAATAGGATAAAAAAGTTAAGATTAGTGCAATATGAAACATTTTAAAATAGTGAATTGAATTATATTACATTTTATAAATTATAAATGTAGTATAATAGATTTTTTTTAATCACATTATAACATTCTGGAATTATTGAACATAATATAATAAATCTTAATTAAAATGTAGAAAGCTAGTAGTGGTAAGGCATTAAAAATGTCATTATTTCATTAAATCACTTAAAAAAAAAAAAATCAAATCATTAGAAAAGTCAATGGATGTCCCACCAGAATACAAATGTGTGTGTTTAATAAACAGAGAGCGAGAGAAGAGCACCCACACAGATGAGAGAGAATACTAATGAGTCACTATACAGCTCCACACCGACTTCAGCTGACCCAATGTACTCTCACACACACACACACACACACGTAGAGTTGACATGATGTTATATAAGCCTGCAGATCCTCAACGTTCTGGAGACGGACCGCCGTTGCCATGGTAAAAATACAATAACTTTTTTTTTTTACCCCATTCAAACACATCCCAATGTCAGAACATCCTGTATTGTTTCACAGGTGGGATGTCGGAGGAGACAAAAGAGGTAGATGTGAGACTGATCTCAGAGAATGGAGGATTACCAGGAGGAAAAGTCTCTTTCTGCAGGAACATCATGGGAAGTGAGACAGTGCAGTGAGAATGACCAGAGTCTAGGTCATTCTGACCCTCAAACACACATCGGTGTCTCTGTCAAAGCTTATATACACACAGTTTGTGCAAAAAATGATCAAAACAAGTGGCATTGAATGGATCAGCACAGACTGATCACGTGATCTGCTCTCATATTCACCGATCATGAACTTGGCCTCGATTTTATCATGTTTCTGGTGACTTAAAAAATGTTTAAACGTGTTAAGAAGATCACATCAATATAGTTTATATACCTGATGGAGTTCGAGGCCTCGTTTCTCTTTTATTAATCTTGCTAGTTGATTTCCCGACACTCGCCATGAAGCCAGAGCTCGTGCACACCATCTACAAACAGACAGACTTCCGTAAAAACATCTTATGCGTTAGTAAAGACCATCTTAGCAGGAAAACATCTCGGGTTTTTGTTGTAGAGAGAGTTTAGACGGTTTGAAGTGCTTCGGCTGTCTCTGTTTACAGCCAAGTCCAAGCGCGGTCGCGTTGTCGTAGCAACGGTTGCGCGCGCAGGATCCAGTTACCGCGAAAAAACGACACTAGGGAAGCTGAGGTAAGTTTTAAAATCATATTTTACAGCATTTCCCCGCTGTACATAAAGCTCAGATTCAAATTATCGGTAAATCAAAAGCGTCCAAATGTATTCATTTGCTTGTTTTTGGATCAATGTCGTGACGCGAATTAACAAACGCATTAAACTGCATTCAAATGTCATTTATATAGGCTTTCAGTTCAGTTATTTAAAATATTCTTATTAAAAACAAAACCAAACACATAGGAAGACATTTTGAGAATGTGACAAGAAAAACTTTTAAAAAGGCCCCCATTCAGACCCTCAGAACTACATCTTTTATTGATATTATTATATTTAATATTATTATATACTATCTAAAGTCACGTTTTGGTCAAATCGAAAAGCTCTACTAAAACTATTAAATGTGTTACTCACAAATAACAATACTTTCTAAAAATGTATAAAAGTAGAATTTTGCATTCCATTCTCCAATATTTTCCCGCGAAATACATTTATTTATTTATTTATTATTCACTTTTTTTTCTCTTTTCTGTGTTCATTTTCGACTAATTAACCCTCATCAGACACACTTTATTGTGAGACACTTATTATGAGAGTTGGTCTGTATCATCGTGCACTGCGCCGCGAGACGTTTTGTTCCTTGCGGGTACACGCGTGGCGCACCTGTCAATCATGCGCATGACGTGGACGCGGGTATATATGTAGCGCGCGCACCGCGCGCACTGAAGTACTCATGCAAGAGCGCACAGTGAGAGGTGGATGTATCAAACAAACATACAACAAATCTGCCTGTCTTCAATGTGTCCTGTCATGGATCTGCACCAGAGTGCTGCCCTGCAGGCGATCCAGCACCAGACTCGCGCTCTGCCCGGTACCAGCTCGCCCAGCGTGCTCCTCGCGTACAAAAATGCGACGCAAAGACTAGCCGCGACCGGGTTCAAAGTCAGCACGCTCTCCAAAGCAGGAATGGGCATCTTGAAACTGGCCACGACGCAGCTGAAACAGCAGGAAAAGAAAGCGAGGGTGGTGCGCGCGGCCAGTCTGGGTAAAGCGCATCCGTCCATCGACTGTAAAAAATCGCCTCTCGACCAGCTGGCCGCGCTGGTCCTGCACGGGCACGCGCGTCTCCAGCCGCTGGCGAACGAGCCGCACAGCAGCACCAAGCCGCAGAACTGCAGGCGCATCGTGGTTCTCGGCGCGCCGCGGGTCGGGAAGACCTCCATCCTGCGCCGGTTCCTGCGCGACGGCTTTGAGGAGCGATACGAGCCCACATGTGAGGATTTCCACCGGAAACTCTACCACATTCGCGGCGAGACCTACCAGATAGACATCCTGGACGCGTCCGGGGAACGGAGCTTCCCTGCCAAGAGGAGACTCTCCATCCTGACCGGTGCGTAAAAGTTTCAGACACACTCCTATCCAGAACACTTTCCTAAATAGTTGTTTTGGAGAATGTTGTTGCCAAGTTGGGATTTTTAAATCAGCGTGTTGATTTCTAAAGCACCACAGCTATAGACAAAAAATATTTATGACTTTTTAATATTGAATATTTAATTTAATATTTAATCTGAAATATTTATGACTTTTTTGTTTTCACAACATGTTTTTACTGCAATTATTTGTATACAATTCTGATAAAATTTTTTAAAAGTGTATGAATCACTCAGAGGTTCAATCTCTGGTGGAATAACTATTTTTTTTTAATTAATAACTTTTTATAATAATAATAATAATAATAATAATTTTATTTTCTATCATAAATGGCACCGATAACAAAAACAATACTTTTCAGGCAAATTATACATTTCTCCAATAAACATAAAACGAGTGAATCGGCATATTTTTTTCTTGTCCTTTTCATAAAGCCGAGGTGTGTTTATTTAATTATAAATATTATATGCATACATACTTTTATATGATCATCTACCCTTTTAATTAGCAACAAATGCCGCTACTTTGAGTGTCAAACTTTGGTTCACGTGTCTTTTAATTACAACGATGTAAATGTGAAGATTTCCGGATTGAGTTTTGACCCTCTTCCCGCCTCTCGTGTTTCAGGTGATATATTCCTGCTCGTCTTCAGCCTTGACGACCGCGGCTCGTTCGAGGAAGTGCGTACTTTGCACGCCGAGATCGTAGCGGCCAAAACGGCCTTGCATAAGCAGAAGGTGTGTGTGCCGACGGTGATCTGCGCCAACAAGGTGGACTTGCCCTCGGAGCAGCGCGCGGTGTCGCGAACCGAAGTGCTGGGATCTCTCGGGAGCGGCTGCGCTCTGTTCGAGACCTCCGCCAAGGACGGCGTGAACCTGGAGCAGGTGTTCGAGGCGCTGGCGCGGCGTGGAGGGCTCCCGCTAGAGACCGGACCCTCGCAGCACCGGAAAGTGTCCATCCGCTCGTACCAGGCGCTCCGGGCGGCGCGGCAGGCGGACAAAGGGAGCAAAGCGGCGGTGTGCGACGCTCCCTGCGGGGCGCTCTATCCGCTGGCGCGCAGGCCGAGCTTCGGCACCGACCTACGGCTGGTCCTCGGCCCCAAAGGCAACAGAAAACAGGGCAAAGCGCTGGACAAGTGTCCGATTCAGTGAAACAACAGACTGAGAGAAAGAGAACTGCTTTTATTTCTTGTGAAAACAAAGCGCACTTACAATATTCACCGTTTGTGTGTCCATTTCTTGGTGCATGTGGATGAATCACAAGCCTTTTGCATATTATATTATATATGAAACTTATGGAAGCCTGTTCCCGCCACTGTTGAGGAAAAAAAATATTCTGTAAGTCATAATAATGAGAAACTTTCTCATAATAATGACTTAACATCTTTAACTTAATCAAAAAAAAAGAAGGTTTTTTTTATTAAGTTAAAGATACTAAGTAATTATTATGAGATAATAAGTCATTATTATGAGATTCTAAGACATTATTATGAGATACTAAGTCATTATTATGAGATGTTAAGTCATTATTATGAGATGTTCAGTCATTATTATGAGATTCTAAGACATTATTATGAGATACTAAGTCATTATTATGAGATAATAAGTCATTATTATGAGATTCTAAGTCATTATTATGAGATTCTAAGTCATTATTATGAGATTCTAAGTCATTATTATGAGATATTAAGTCATTATTATGAGACACTAAGTCATTATTATGAGATGTTAAGTCATTATTATGAGATACTAAGTCATTATTATGAGATACTAAGTCATTATTATGAGATGTTAAGTCATTATTATGAGATATTAAGTCATTATAATGAGATACTAAGTCATTATTATGAGATATTAAGTCATTATTATGAGATATTAAGTCATTATTATGAGATATTAAGTCATTATTATGAGATGTTAAGTCATTATTATGAGATTGAGATGTTAAGTCATTATTATGAGATGTTAAGAGATGTTAAGTCATTATTATGAGATGTTAAGTCATTATTATGAGATACTAAGTCATTATTATGAGATGTTAAGTCATTATTATGAGATACTAAGTCATTATTATGAGATGTTAAGTCATTATTATGAGATACTAAGTCATTATTATGAGATACTAAGTCATTATTATGAGATGTTAAGTCATTATTATGAGATGTTAAGTCATTATTATGAGATACTAAGTCATTATTATGAGATGTTAAGTCATTATTATGAGATACTAAGTCATTATTATGAGATTCTAAGTCATTATTATGAGAAAGTTTCTCATTATTATGACTTACAGAATATTTTTTTTTCTCAACAGTGGCGGGAACGGGCTTCCATAGAAACGTATTAATCCTGGCCTATAAAATGCATACAGTTTCATACGAACATAGTGCACACATTTCAAATCCATTAAAACAATATCTAGTCGTGTAACTTTTGCAATTTTGTACTTAATGTGTGATGGAGACACAATAGATGACTCCTGCCTTAAAACAGATGCCGTATTTAATGACTGGATCGAAAACAATCCTGAGAAAGATTGAAAACGGGACGACTATCTGAATGGACTTATCGCTCACAGATTTGTTTTCATCCCTGTTAGATATGGTGTCTTCCTGATTAGGATCCACTGAAAATGTTGGAAAAGCCGGTTTGTTGAATGCATGTGATGCTGTATAATATCTGTACAAATTTTAAATTAAACATTTTCATACGAAACATGATGCCATGAGTGCGGTCTGATGATTTTGCTCTGTGGGACGCGTAATGAAGTAGAGAGACGATTGTCACGATTCATTCATTCCAAATAAATAAATTATTGAGAGCGCAAGTGTGGGCGTTTAGATGAAACGACGAAACCTTGACTCCCCTCCGATTGCATAAAGCCCTCGACGCTCTGCCTGCCGCACAGGATGTGCCGTGTGAGAGAGGAGAGGAAATGAACCAGAAAACATCTGTTGTGATGCTGCGGAAAACCTTCACAAATCAAGGCTGCGTGAATTTAAGTCATAATGAATGTGAAGAACTTCAAAGGTAATAAGATTGGGAAATCTATCTATCAGGCATAACATTATGACCACCTTCCTAATATCGTGTTGGTCACCAAATCAGCCCTGACCCGTCGAGGCGTGGGCTCCTCGAGACCCTGAAGGTGTTCTGTGGGATCTTTGAGTCCTGTAAGTTGTGAGGTGGATCCTCCATGGGTCAGACTTGTTTGTTCGGCACATCCCACTGATGCTCCATTGGATTGAGATCTGGGGAGTTTGGAGGTCGAGGCAACACCTCAAACTCATTGTGCTCCTCAAACCATTTCTGCTTTGTGTCAGGAGCATTATCCTGCTGAAAGAACCACCAGGGAACACCGTCTCCAGGAAAAGATGATCATGGTCTTCAACAACGCTCAGGTAGGTGGTTCGTGTCACAGTAACGTCCACATGGATGGACCCAAGGTTTTCCCAGGAGAACATTGTCCAGAGCATCACACTGCCTCCTCCTTCTTCCCATAGTGCATCCTGGTACCATGTGTTCTCCAGGTAAGAGATCAGACCAGACCACCTTCTTCCGTTGCTCCGTGGTCCAGTTCTGAGGCTCACGTTCCACCGTTGCCCTTTCGGCGGTGGACAGGGGTCATCATGGTCTCCATACACACAAACTGACACCTTTCTATCAGAACCAGCATGAACTTCTGGAGCAGTTTGAGCTGCAGGAGCTCGTCTGTTGGATCGGACCACATGTCCACGTGCATCAATGACCCCTCGGCCGCCCGTGACCCTGTCACCTGTTCATTCCTGGGACCACTTTTGACAGATCCTGACCAGGAACACCCCACAAGAGCTGCTCTGACCCAGCCGTCTAGCATCACAATCTGTCCCTCAAATCCTTACGCTTTCCTGCTTCATATCAAACTTAGAGGACAAAATGTTCACTAATATATTCCACCTACTAACAGGTGCCGTGATGAAGAGACGGTCAGAGTTATTCACCTCACCTGACAGTGTATTGTTGTTTATTAAAAGTTAGTTTGTGTTACAGTTTTCCCAGCTTCATCACTCATGTGGCGTCTGTGTTCGGGCAGCGGAGGGTTAACGTGCGCGAGAGCGAGCTGGATATTTGTTTTTGCGCTGGCTGACATTTATGCAGCTGAATAGATTGAAAGGCAGTGGAGGTTGTTATTCATCCTGTGGAGGGTGTTCATAATTACACCTATTGAGATCTGTGGACAAAATTTCTATCTCAACAGGCAGAAATGATGGCTTTGTTACGCCAGAGCACTGAAATGAAACACTGACCCACTGAGAGGAACATGATCAGGATGAGTTTTCAATTTGATGGGGTTTTTTTTTCAACTCAGAGTATGTTTGAAATGACATGTTACTATAATACTTGCTCCATACTTGTAGGGTACATCTATCACGTCTGTACGGATACTACATTTGCCTAAGTGTACAGTATACAACCGAAGAATTGAGTTTGGAGTAAAAATATACTGCATGCTAAAAAAAAATGTTGTAAACTCCACAGATTAGGAAATATATTTTTCAGGTTGTTTAAACCTTCAATAGTCAAAATGTATGCATTTTGAGTAAATGAAAATTGTAGTTTTTATAATATATTTTGGACAACGTAAATATACGGTATTTATACATTAAATTTACCGCCAAAAATAAACGAATCAAAAATACATTTATTTAAAATATAGCTTAAATATGTTGTATGTCAAACGTTCAGGGCTGGGTGTGTTACTTTTGAAATGTATTTCACTACAGATTACAAAATACATGCTTTAAAAAGTCATTTGTAACGTATTTTGTTACATTACTCAAGTTTAGTCACTTCATCTAAATACTTTAGAATACTTTGGAATACTAATAAGTGTGAAACAAACACAAAAAAGATCATTGTGAGTTTTTATCTCACAATTCTGACTTTTTCCCTCAGAATTGCGTGATATAAAGTTGCAATTGTGAGTTATAAAGTCAGAATTATGAGATAGAAACTCACAATATTGAGAAAAGTCAGAATTATGAGAAATAAACTGACAATATTGAGAAAAGTCAGAATTATGAGATATAAACTCACAATATTGAGAAAAGTCAGAATTATGAGATATAAACTCACAATATTGAGAAAAGTCAGAATTATGAGATATAAACTCACAATATTGAGAAAAGTCAGAATTATGAGATATAAACTCACATACTAAATTCACAATTGCAAGAAAAAAGTCAGTATTGTAAGTTCATATCTCCCAATTCTGACTTTATAACTTGCAATTGTGAGTTTAAATTTGAACATTGTAATTAAATTAGTTTGATTATCATCTTAGAAATGTAAAATTAATGGCTTATTGTTTGATTGATAATAATGTAATGTTTGCAGGATTGGGAAGTAACGAAATACAAGTAACTTAGTTCCGTATTTAAAATACAAAATGTGAGTGACTGTGTTTCATTTTAAATGGGTGGTAATCAGATTACAGTTCCATCTGAAAAGTGTTTTAGATTACCAAAGTGATTACTTTGAGTTTTAATGTCATTTAAACAGCGATTGGTGATTCTCTGACTCTGACCGTCTGAAAAAGACCAGTTCAGTTTCATGTTTCCACTGTTTTCATGTTTTGTGAATCATTTTATAATTCACTCGTCACTGCGACTTTTTCTCACAATTAGTTTTTTCCCTCACAATTGTGATTTTGTGTTTCACAATTTTGACTTCTTTTTCTCAGAATTGCGAGATTTAAACTCACAATTACAAGTTATAAAGTCAGAATTGGGAGATTTAAACTTGCAATACTGACTTTTTTCTTGCAATTGTGAATTTAGTATGTGAGTTTATATCTCATAATTCTGACTTTTCTCAATATTGTGAGTTTATATCCCATAATTCTGACTTTTCTCAATATTGTGAGTTTATATCTCATAATTCTGACTTTTCTCAATATTGTGAGTTTATATCTCATAATTCTGACTTTATAACTCACAAATGCAACTTTATATCACGCAATTCTGAGGGAAAAAGTCAGAATTGTGAGATAAAAACTCACAATGATCTTTTTTCTGTTTGTTTCACACTTATTAGTATTCCAAAGTATTCTAAAGTATTTAGATGAAGTGACTAAACTTGAGTAATGTAACGAAATACGTTACAAATGAAAAAGCATGTATTTTGTAATCTGTAGTGAAATACATTTTAAAAGTAACACACCCAGCCCTGCTGATGCAACAGGAATGATGCCCCGAGAGATCAGGAGCAGCACTGGGTTTGTTTCAGGCTGCAGATCACATCAGGAACACAAACAGACAGTCTGAAACTCAGGATGAGAATAACAGCCATTTCATTCAGCCTTCATCCAGTCCTGTTCTTCCACACCTACACACAGATCTGCCGGTGACTCTGAATGTGTGTGCAGAGGTGTGTGAAGGTCATTACTGACTGAATCCAGTTTGCTTGATTGCAAGAGATAGAGGACGGATGTCTGTTCCCTTTCATTACTCGAGAGACTAAAGCCTATTGTTTTATTTATGTATTCATTTAAGTTTTAATGAATATGATTTATGATCAGCAGTTGTCATAAAGTAAAAGTAAAGTCCTATAAAATTATTATGTTTAAACCTTAATTTGCCAAAATATATTACAAAATATACTTCAATACTTCATTTTCAAAGTATTTTATAACATATTTTGGACAATATATGTTGGTAGATAAAAAAATGACAAATCGGAGATATAAGTAACTAAATATTAACAAAAATATATGTCTATGTATTTTAAAATACATCTATATTAGCTATATATATATATATATATATATATTTGGATCATTGTCAAATAAGGTTTTTAAAAGTGTAACAAACATAACGGAGATGTAATTAATATTGAAGTTTTATTAAGTGTTAACAATGAGAAAATGTCTTTTTTTGATCAATTAACACTACTTTTGTCATTTTTTACAAGATGGACAAAATTTATCTCCAAAAACGTCATTCGGTTTAACCAAAATTTCAATGCTAACAGGCTGATATATAGCTAGCTAGCAAAAGGACAATCAAACATTTTATATTTAGTGCAGGTTTTTAAAATAATACAGCATTTAAATGTTTTATGGCGTTTCGGGACGTGCGTATGAGCAAGTGAAAATATGAATTTTTCAAATAGTTAAGAGAGAATTATTTACTTTGCTTCATGACAAGGTCCTTTGCAGGTGTCTAAATGATGTCACATCCTGTCACATGATACTGATCCAAAATTGTCCCTTAATATTGGTTCCTCTGAATGACATCAATGAAATTACATACATTCTTTCTCATAACAAAACAACGACTTCCACACATAATTTTAATACCATTTTGCACCATGTTTATATATAATATAATTTGTTATAAAATCATGCCAGAATGAAAAATATATACATTTATAATGTTTTAAGATATATTAATCACTAGTGAAATTGCTGTATTGACCTCTGAACGGTGTGACCGAATGAGCCTTTGACCCTTCAAAATCAAGCAATGACGTCATTACTGCATGGCACGAGCTGATTGGCTGATGCCACAGCCAATGAGATCGATCACTTGACATTTAAATAGTCTCGTCCTGCAGTGCGCAGGAATCAGAGTTCCTCAGAACCCCTCCGCCTCCCCAGCTCCACCTGTCTAGATCTGCTTTGGGGTTTATGTTTGTCTGTTCATGCAGCTGCATTAATCAACAGCAGATCTAGTCCATTAAGTCCAAATGTATCAATATTTCCATATTCAGTAGCATGCTAAATCTATTCTGAAAGTTGAATGTCATTTTATATTGAGATCTCTGACACATTTAGAGGAGATGCATGTCCTTTCTGAAGAAAACTGAGAGCTGCTTGTCCATTATAGGTGTCATCAAAACACCACCATTGAACAGATTTCTGGAGATCCTTTGCTTTTTGCCATTTGCACGTTTCC